>JAQMYJ010000036.1:13730790-13744374 GCA_030014305.1 Clarias laeviceps | reverse complement strand
AATGTAGAAAATAAATCACTAAACAAAAAAAAAGAAATTTGCAAGTGTTCTAAAACTTTTGAACGGTAGTGTACATATACTGTGTAACTGTATTACACTTAGAAAGACAGTATTTCCTACCCTCAGGCAGGGATTTGATGTTATTAATTAATTTAGCACAATTTCTTGATTTTTCTCTTTTTTAAAGTAATCTATAGTTTGAACCTTTCAGCAGTGCAATTAACACTATATTAAACATTACCAGTGAAATACTGACCTGTGCCTTTAATTTATCTGCATAATCTCTTAACTACTTGAAAGGCTTATAAATCGTCATCAGACTAGTCTTTGTGTATGAAGCATGATGAGATATGTCACAATTATCCTGACACCAATTTAAATGAATATATGGGTAGTTTTTTTAGGAGTTCTTTTAACAAAGCTGTACTTTAATTAATCTTACCATTTATACAATGTCAACAAACCTGGGGAATTTTAAGTCGAGCTGCTCAGCCGGGCATCGTTTGTTTTCTTTGTTCTTCGAGTTCACTGGAATTAAAATTTACTCTGAATCATTAATTACAACCAAGTGCATCAAGAGAGAAAGCATGTCCTCAGCCTTTGTGATTTGTCTGACCACTCGTAATTACTTATTGGACTGGCACTTAATTCCAAAACTTTAATTCAGTTTCATTAGTGTGATTTTTAGGATTCCTAACACAAGACTATTTAAGATGGTGATTTTTTTCATGAAGTGTGCTGGGAGGATTATCGATTGTGATAAGTTATAGGGAATGAGCAGGAGTAAGAGCACATTTGATCACGTGTCTCAGCAGTTATACGTGTGTACGAGTCCTTGAGCCAGCACTTTAATTAAAATATTTTGTAAAATACATAAAACATGTTTTTTATTTAAGCAAAACTATTACATTTAACCGTTTGCATTTTTTATGTTCATCAATTCATTGTCATGGAAAGGATAGTTACTTTTCACAAAGGCCAGTGTGTACAGTAATTTATACTGTATATGCATTTTCATTTATTCAGGTCCAAATGAATGTAGGTAATATGTAATTTATACATAAAATTAGACCAGTTTATTTCAGTCTTTTGCAACTTTTCTAGTAAATGCTATAACTGCAACTCTTACTAGCAGTTTATGTGTCCTACTAACCTCGAAAAAGGTCAGAATTTAGAGAATCTTCAAACCTGAATCGGTTTAGGAAAGCATCAATTCATAATTCACAGCCGGTAGACTGTAAAATTTGTATAGAATTAAACATTGATTGAATTTGAAATGTTTACTGCCTAGCCAAAGACAAGACAAATTACCTCATTATTATTCAATGTATCTAAAGCTGCCTTTTCTTTTTAACTGTATTGCTGGTCTTCTTCAGTTCATTATGTAGCACACTGGGCCTACCTTTAGAATAACACCACTGAGTTTTGCTTTATTGCACATTAATAAGAGGTCTTACCTTGTATGAGATCACATGCATGTTTTCCAAACAGTTATTTTCTGTATATTTTACTCTTGATGAACAAATTGTAAATAGCTATTATTTCTAAACAGATAATTTGGGTCTGTGCCACGTGCACTAGTTTGAAACACATTTATGGGTGTGAGGATGAACCACTTTGTCAGTCCAGCACTGTACAAAATCAAAATTTTTGGCCCTATGTGTTGGTTTTAAAGAAGAGCCCTCACATGCAGTTTGATGGAAACTTCTTTTGAGAGAAAAAGCAGTAGCTGGCACTTATGAAAATGTCAGTGTGTTTGACAGGACAAGACTGATTTGTTCCTCCATTCTTTTCACATCCATTCCAGATCTGAGCGTTATTATGTCCACTGTGGGAGGCATAATTACTGCAACTTTGTGCATTTTGGCTTGTAGTTACACTGGGGATGGTACTGAGGCCATCACAGCAGGTGGTCTTCTTACCTCACAGAGAGTTTTCTCAGCCTTTCACTTTCTGTCAATTCTATTGTTCCTGCAAGCCCAGGGTCCTGCCGCCTAACTAGCAGGAACGGGAATGGAAACCCACAAACTCCTGTATAGCTGCCGGCTTTCGCTGTGTGCTCTCTCTCTCTTTTTTTTTAAACTGCTCTCAAAAGAAGTTTCACTTTGCATTAAACTTTGCCACAGTGGCTTCTTATCCACTGGGGGAACATATAATGCATTTTGAATCCATTTTAGAATCTGCTTCTGTTTTTTTTGTTTGTTTGTTTGTTTTTTGTTTTCCCTCAAACTTCAAGTAAGATGCAAAACTACAGTATGGCCTCATTAATTAATAACCAAGTTACCACGGCTGGTGTATTATTAACTAGCTACAATGATGCCTTGAGCCATACAAATTAAAACCTGGAGATCAAACCGAGGCCTCATCCCACGCTGACTATAGCATTCTGAATATTTAGCTGGCTAACAGACTTCTTTAATGTTGGGCCCCAGGGATCTTGTTGAAGCCTGTTAGTAAATGTTTATCCCACAGTGAACACCTGGCTGGTTGGAGAACCTGCCTGCAGAGCACAGCTTCCCCTGTAGCAGCATGATGGGAAGTGAGCTGTACAAACACTACTATAGCATTTCAGCTTCACAGTATGTTCAGGGACATGTGGCAAGCCCATTTCTCATTTAAACAGCAATCGCTGATTAAACTTTACAGATGGGCATATGCAGGGAAGAGTGTGACTTTGCATGAATGCCTCTACCTCTAAATCGGTCTTACCACAAAATGTTTTTTGCTTCTTCTGGGTATGCCATAGTTGTTGCTGCTTTTGCAAATACCTGTAAGATTTTTTAATGTTTTGATGATTTAATGATTGGATATTTATATAGAATTAAGTTCCTATCAGTATAAAATGGAAAAAAAGCTACTACTACTGAGTGCTGGGACTTTAGCATAGTGATTAAAATATAGGCTAGCATTAACTTCCTGTCCAACTTTTGCGTTTAAATGCCTGAGTTCTATTTGCTTTGCAATGGTAGATGGTGCTAGCTAGGATGCTGTGACCTTTTTAAAGTGGTGACTCACAGACGTTGTTAATGGATTTATTGAACGTGTACTTGGCACTCCAGCCAGTCAGATCATCAGAGCAGGGGTTCCTTCAAGAGCCTCATTATTTACTCCTTAATTACTCTGGCCTGGTCTCTATGCTGGCTTTACACTGCACCACACAGCATAAACCAGCTGAGTCCTCAGGGACATGGCAAGCTTCTGGAGGAAAAGCTTTGTCTTGTGCCTAAGCTTAATTAAGTCCTGCACTACAGGCCACTGCCCTTATAGGTTTAGAGGCTTGTTTTGCAAACTAAGGGGCACGGAAGATAAAGTGCATTTAAGCCCTGAAAACACAGTGCAATAATAACCCTGATTGTATGCATAGAGATGCAAATCTGTCAATTCAATGTAGATGATTAAATGACAATATATATGCTTGAATCAGATTTGTGGTATATTTATTTCTGTTCATAATACCAATTTTCTTTACTATGCCAAGCTAAATGTTTGAACTATTCTGAAAAGTTTTAAGTTATAACATTTAGAAATACTTAAGATATAACTTCTACCCCAGTATTTGAATGTAGCAGAAGTGGTAAATGATTTAAACAAAGCAAAAAAAAAAAAAAAAAAATATTTGGCAGTTTACAATTTTTGAATGTATCAAAAGTCAAATATCCCATACAATAAAATTATGTAATACAATAATATTTATACTATTAGACATTGCAGTTTATGAATGTTAAAAATCATGAAACAGTATTACTGTAGAGGGACATTGATGCTGACATGGGATCCAACGCTTCTTTTTTTGATTCCTTATATAAAAGTACTTAATAAAGCCAAGTCTTATCTCATTTCATTTAATTGTTTAGCAGTGCTTTTCCCCAAAAAAAATTTGAGAGAAAAAAAGAGAACAGACTAATTAAACAGGTCACGTAGCAACATCAGGAACAATAATTGTGGGTTGTCATAGAAACACAGATCCACGCTTTTGATTTTTCTGGCTATTTATATTTGGCACAATGGCCTCTATTCTACACATCCAGTTTTTTTTTTTTTTTTTTTTTGATCCATGAAAGTTTGGTCAAGCAGATCCTATGCCCATTGTTTTCCTCTTCTGTTACACACAATGTCAGTCAAGTGCACTTCCTAAAACTAATGCTGTCTTTGACTGATTCTTTATGAGGGGAGGAGTCATTGTCCTGTTGTTTAGTGACTATCCACTACCCCCCCTTCAGCACCTTTTTTTCATCACTCCACAAGTCTCCTTCTTTTCTCCATTAAGAACGTACTGGTTTGGTTTATGAGAGTAGAGCAACTCAGCTCCTGTTGTTTAAAGATCCACTCTGTAATGGTTTCTTTCATGAACTTTGTTTCTTGTCCCAGGGTTTACAAAAGGATTACCTTCTGTTTCTGCCAACCCTGTACCTCAAGAATGATGTCCTCGTGATGCCCTTGTGGAAGTAGGTCTCTCTTGTTATTATTATTATTATTATTATTATTATTATTATTGGATTTTACCCTGAAGTGGGTGGGTTTGAAAGTTGAGTCATTTAATTGTTTAGAATCTCTAAGATTTCCCTCAAAGAAGTCTCAGTTACATTAAGCAAGTTCATTACTTTTTTTACTTATGGTGTAGTTTGATTGTTTAATATTATTTGTTTCTGAATAGGTGGACTTGTTTTAGTAAATGTAAACAAACTTATAGCCTTAATTTGCATAAGCAGCCAGTAACCGAGTGTGGTTACTAATAAACCAGTCTAATTTTATGTATAAATTACAAGTGTAAATGCATTGTCCAAGTGCAACACTTCTAAAACTTCAACTTACCCAACTTTATTTTCATCCTGATGCATATATAGTACAGTATCCAGTTCAAGCAGATACACTTTAATGCTTTCCAATAAGCCTAACATGAAGCCTAAGGTTTAGAACCCATTTTTGTTTATTCTGAACAATGTATTAGGTTGCATCTCTAATGTAATTGATCTATCTATCTATCTATCTATCTATCTATCTATCTATCTATCTATCTATCTGTATGTATGA
The DNA here is from genome assembly GCA_030014305.1 of Clarias laeviceps. Classification (NCBI taxonomy): domain Eukaryota; kingdom Metazoa; phylum Chordata; class Actinopteri; order Siluriformes; family Clariidae; genus Clarias; species Clarias laeviceps. Next base: position 13,739,343 of record JAQMYJ010000036.1, on the reverse strand, counting down.
ATGTATGAATGTATGTCTGTCTGTATGTATGTATGTATGTATATGTGTATGTGTATGTGTAAGCAGTTTCACATTTTCTGCAGTCCTATCAATAGGGCAACCTTATTACCTTCTGCACTTCTGTAGTCCGCAGTCAGGCCTTTAAAGTTAGCAAGGCTTCCTAGTGAGGGATCAAAGAGCAAAAAGACAAAAAGAGAACCAGGGTGACCTGCTCAGTGAGAGGCTGCAAGAAAGTATTTTCCAGCTTCTTTTAGTCTCCTCACCTTTAAATCTCTTTCCCCTTACTGGTCTGTATCTCTATCTCTGTGGAAAGTCAGCCAGGCTTTGTAAAATCCCTCTATTATGCGTTTGGGCGCATTGTCTTAACCTGGCACAAATCCTCATTTGCACCTAAATGTGTGTGACACTAAGATGTGTTTTTGTTACCAGAATTTTTTAAAGCCACTTTCATGGTACTTTTTCAGGTACATATCTAATATGAGGTTTCATGGTCAGCTACTTTTTTGCATTGCACATCACTGTGCATGTACATATAGCTGCTTGTACTGTACCTCTCCTGCACCCACACATCTCCCGGGCAGAGAAGTGCCAGTAATAGCTACAGAAACAGCAACGGCAAACCACAAAAATGCAGGCTGTGCTCCTTTTTTTCCTTTTTTACATTTTATTACAACTTCGGTGATGGAGGATCTTGACAGTGAATTTGACAGTTTTTGCTATTTGTGACATGTGGATCATGCTTGGGACAGTATTGAGGTGGGAAATTTGTTGTTTAGTACTGCATCTGAAGAAAAAAAAAAAACAGTTATAGTGCTTAAAATGTGAATGTAGACAAAATGAACATTTTCAAAGGAGTATTTCAACAGGAATAACGTTAATAACATGGAGAAACACAGCCCGGGGCATCAATTGCTCACCAACATTCCCCTTACACACACGCGCACACATGCACTCACTCACACACAGCAGCTATTTTTGAGAGCATGTCATGTTATGTTTAATTAGTTGTTTGTTGGCTTATCAAAGCTCAACCGTTAATGTGTAACACTTTAACAAAGTTATGCTGCTTTTCCTTTTCTAAAATGTCAAGCATCCATACTTGTTTATAAAATTCTACTATGATATAATATCTAGAACTGCACTTGGCTCCCCAGCAGAGGGAAGGTTTTAGTGGAGCAGTATACTCTGAGGTACATGAATCATCTGGGGACATGAGATAACAAATTACAGAGGACCTGGAGTTCCTGCACTCAGTCTAAATTTCACTGTATACTGTGACGGACAAGCTGGGCCTCTAACCTCCTTGACGTACAGTCTCCCTGAACCCTTCCTCTCATCATATTCTATTGGAGCTTTTCCCAAAACCTAATCTGTGACCTAAATGTTCCCCAAATGAATCAGCTTTGCCGAAGAGAAGTAGAAGCTGCCTTTTGTTTATTTTTCCTAGTGTCTTCGTCCCTGTGTAATAGGTCCAAGAGACTGCTATGTTGTTTTCTTTTTCCCATCCCGTTGTTTGCAGATATTGGACTTGGGATAACAGTGAGCCGGAAGAAAACAAACCCTTTTAAAATATGAATAGAGTGAGACCTAGAATGGGACTCCTCCTCTATAAGGCTGCTCAAAGTCTCCATTTCCCTCCCAGGCAAATTAAAGGCATTCCATTATCCCTGGCAAATTACCACGCAGCCTTTATGGTCTGGCCATGGCACATTAGTGTGCCTTAAGACGTGGCCTAGCTGTGCCCATTCAGCCAACAATGAGAGGGTCCGCTGGCAGATCTTTGGCCGGTCACACAGAGGAGCTATTCACACCAGGCTGCATGAAGGGGGCCATACGGCAAAAAAGCCTGCCACAGCTGAGCCAAGACACATTCTCAGCCTCGTTTTTGGTGCACGAACAAACATATCTCTTTAGAAGACGTTTCATCACACAGCTTTCCAAAAAAACCCAGGTTCAGTGGTGAATTTTTACTGATGTATTACTACAGATCATTTTCATCTTCCAGAGTCAGAAAGGTGGCACTGTCTGCTATGGTACTCCTCTTGTGTGGGTTAGAAGGACACGTTAAAGTTGAGCTATGTCACAGAGTGATCCAATTTCATCTAGGAAAAAAGAGCCTCAGAAGAGTGCATGTGCCATTGTACTTGTTATCTTTTCTTATTGTACAGTGTAATTATGTCATGTTTAGTCCTCCATAGGTTTTACCGTGTAATCTCAACAATGTTGATGTGTTAAGCACCATTTCATGGCCACTTCACAATTTTGACTTTTTATTTGTCTCTATCATGCATAGGAATTTTCTTTACACGTTTAAGACGCAGTGCAATAATCAGAATAGTGCTGCAGACAAGGTAGTCAGTAAAAGGACCAAATGCAAAGGATCTAAAGACCTTAAGGATAAACAAAGCTCAGGAGGACATTCATCAGGATGATTTCACAGTGGTGTGCATTTTGTGAGTTTATATACTGTGAAACAATTATTTCACGGTATTACATGGGCAAAAATGGTATATTTATTGTAAGACATTTTAGTCAGCCAGCCTACAATTACCAAGGAGCTTTAATAAATTTTTGTAGTCAAATCTGCAGTAAAGTAATCTGCTCTGATTTTTTTTAGCTCAGTTAATTTCACTTTTATTTGTATAGCACTTTAAACCATAGGCAGTCGTTCAAAGCGGCTTTAGAGAAATCTGATGGAGAGTTAGACCCTTATTAATCATTATCAATGATTAATGACAGTTGGAAAAAACCTTAACTATAACCAGGCTCAAAAGGGAACTTGTCCTCTTCGGGGTTATACCATAAAGTGTGATTATATTATAATTGCATTCTACATGTGTAGAATAGTTAAACCCAGCACGGCGGTGTAGTGATTAGTACTGTGTCCTTGCACCTTCACGGTCGAGGGTTCAATTCCAGCCTTTGGTCTGTGTGTGTGTGGAGTTTGCATGTTCTCCAGGTTCTTGAGAGCTTCCTCCATGTGTGCTCCGGTTTCCTCCCACAGTCCTCAGACATGCAGAGTAGTCTAAGTGACATTTCCAAATTGCACATAGAGTGACTGTATGTGCTTGTGCCCTGTAATTATACATCCAGAGTGTACACCACCTAGTGCCCTGAGTCCCCTAAGATAGGCTCTAGGCATCCCATGACCCTTTACAGGATAACTGGTATAGAGAATGAGTCAGAATGGTTAAAGCAAACAGTACCATGCTAAATGGGTGATTCAGCTGATTGTAAATAAGGGTCCTGAGATGAGCTCTGAAAAAAGAAAAAGAAAAGAAAAAGTCTATTCTGTCACATTCTGAACTCCTTGTGTTGTAGTTATAGAGACAGCAGAGTAGGTATTCAGCAATATAGAGGTTATATAAGCATGTTTCTTTTTCCCAGCATCATATTGCGATAGAATGAGTCTTTTGGCTTTGTTTCTCAAGTGCAAATATGTAGTGGGAATAAAAAAAAAAAAAAAAACTAAACCCAGTGTCCATGTCAGTAGGTTTTGATTTCACAAAATAGCCATCAAGCTCTCAGTAGCCATGCTGAGGACAGACTTACAGTAGTACCAAGCAATAGTATTTCTGTTTAATCAGACTTTATGAGATGGAGGTTCATATATTTTACAGTTTTCCATCTTGCTTAGCTGTACTGCTAGTTCTTGCTGACCTGATAATAATTTCTTATCAGCACTGATACAGTATGAAAGACATGTAGCAATGACATGTCCAAGTGATATTTAATAGAAGTCCTAAATACTATAGTCCACTTTCTAGACATTTTATTAAATCACACATTTTAACATGAAGTTTTATTGGCCAGAAATGAAATTCTATTTTAATTTGATGTCAATACCATCCCAAACATAAATACAATTTTCTGAAACATACTTAATATGATACTCTTGGGGTCATTAAACTGTCTAGAAATTACTGAATCTTCTTATTATCATCAGTATAAGTGGCTAAAAAGCAGCGTCTGTCTCTGTGTTTAATTCGTTTAACTAAAAACAAGCTGTCTACAGCCAATTAAGTCAGCTGATGTCCATTGGAACAGGATAGGCAGTAAAACGTGAATTAGCTTTTAAACCATGTCTCTCTCCCTCTCTCCTGTCTGTCTTACCTCTCACTAAACCAGCATGTGGGCAGTGACTTACCTGCTCTCTGTCCTTCCTGCTTTCTCTGTTAATTGAGTTTGCCTATTACCCTGTTTGAAGTACTGAGCCCTGAATAAATTGTGCACATTATTACTGTAAGCACGCTCGTTAGGACCACAGCAATGCTTTTGTTGTTAATTTTTTTCTTCTGGGACACAATATCTATGAACATGTTTGTGTAGGTGTCCATGTGGCCTTTGGTAGACAGAGAAAGACTGTGAAATGCTTCCTGTGATTTTTGAGAGGGAGGTGTTGAGGAAGGACTTGGGCTAGAGACAGGGTGAAGTGATTTGGAGCTGTGGGGGTGTGTTACGGGGAGTAGATCCTCAGCAGATTCGGTTCGCTGATTCAACGGGGAAAGGTCAGCGAAGATAATTCCTGAATATGACTAGAAGAAGGTTTTCAACATAGGTGTGCTGAAAAATTACGTTTTAGCCACTGATGTACATTTACTGTATACTCAATTAACGTTTGTCTAGAGTTTTTTTTTTTTTTTCAATTATATCTGTAAGTCAAACCAAAACAATAAAAGCCTTTTAGAGAATATTGGAACTGCATGCCTACATTAAACATAAATTAGATAGAATTCTGAGTTGCTGTTTAATTTTTCAAGAGGAATTAGAGGAACCTGACAGCCCTTCACCTAATTATAGTTGGGTGCTCCTGTACAGAGTACATTTGGGTTTGGAGAGTGGCCAGAGATCTGGGTTCGGTTTCTTATATAGAGAATTAGGGAACATAACCAAATGAAGCTGCTACAAATGATCTCCAAACTCTTCATTTGAATAATGCAGAAAAAGGGAATTGAAATGACTGAATTTTCATCCTCATTGATTGTCCATTCTAAAACAGTTTCCTTTCAAATGATCTTGTGTGACTCACTGCCTGATGAATGGAGTTCAAGTCAAACCATGACTTTTGATTGTGCAGAATAATAGAACACAGTTATGAGAGTAAAATCTTTCTTTATTTCTCTGTATAATCCACTGCCACACTAACACACTTAAAGCATTTCACTAGTGCTTGGATATCATCAAGGTACAAAGTTTTCTAAGTACGCTGAAGCCATGATCGGATTTTCTGCGTTTGAAAGGCTGCCGTCCTGTAACTTCTTTAATGGCCCAAACATGTGAAAATGGCTTGTAACATGTGAGAATGAAGTGAGGTCAGAATTGTACAGGGGATGTGGCAATAACTCCTAGCTGAGCTCCTGTAATGTGCAAGTGTTTGTGAATGATTCCTGTACAGTTTCCTTATACAGATATGACTTTTCCAAAAGTTGGCGACAAATTATGCGTCGATTTGCTTGAAATCTTCTTTAAATGTCAATCGGGTTTTATGCCTTCATTCACTGGAAATTTCCACATGCAAAAACCATTTAGTGAATTCAAAAATCATTATCAAAGTGACCAAAGAGGACTGAAACAAAAATATGTAATATATTTTTAATTTGCTGGTGATGTTTTTCTCAAGCTGTTTAGCCTCAGGCTCCAGGTAGTAAAGGATATGGCTGCCTCTGTGAAGTGAACCTCATAAATAGTAAAGAAAGAAGTCGTGAAAGATTCAAAAAGGAAGTGGGATCAGGGTGCAGGTTCTTTCTCTGTTCCTCAAAGAGGCTTGCATAAGGATGTCAAGATCTTAAGGCAAAAAAAAAATCTAATGCTTGTATGTACTGTAACTTAAAAAGACTGAATATATTTATGAATCCTTTTACCAGCTGCACAACAAGTTTAGGATTAGAGCTATTATTGTCAAAGACAAAGATCACTGAAAGATATAGCCATATATTGTACATAATATAGCATGCAGTATAAGAAGGTCAGTCTTCAGCCTGCAGCTGTGTGTGCGTTGTTTAAACCTTATAAAGTTCTGCATCACAGACACTTGAGGATTAAACTTTAATTTAGACAGCTGTTCACCTTTCTTCCTTTCTTTATTCACAGACTTTTCCCTTGATGAACATTTGCTCAGTATAATAGCCTGTTAAAGTGAAATACATTTTATTGCTGCCATTGTTATGTGGGCAATATATTCATTTTCATTTCTTGTATAATTAACATTTTATTTGTTATCTGCTGTTAAAAAAAAAAAAAACACAATATGGAGTTATGGAATGTGTGTATGTGCTCTTTGTTTATTTACCCAATATGTAGAATTCCTCAGCATGCGTGTAAAAGACACATTTGATAAGTTGACGGCCTTACCGTATTTGTCATTTTCAGATAACATTCCATCAAATCCCTAAGAACTGACTGTAATCATCCTTCTCATGGACAACGATAATAAATTTGCTGTCAAAAAAGTGTAGAAGAGATGAAATTGCCAGCTGCCTAAATTAACTGACCCTGTGTTGTTTACAATAAAAATAACAGCACAACTCTGTGGTTCACTGCAGGCTTACTCTTTTTTTTTTTTTTTTTTTTGACAATCGCATAAATACTGTCTATATATTTTCCGTGTTATTACTCATGTTTCTCTGAGCATTTTTAATTTGACTGGCCCAGCTCCAGACATCCTATAACAATGTGCCTGTTAAGATTTAATAGCCTCATAAAAACATGCATGTACAAAGCAACTGCCATGAAACCATATAAGCTGTCTTGGGAAATCCGTATCTCAGGACACTTCACCCATGCACATGTAAAATCCTGACCCCGTTTGTAGAGCTGCTGAACTCTGCACCGCCTATGCACTAAAAGCCTGTCGGGTTTTCATATACACACTGTACAGAGATTGTTTTAAGGGGTCATGGGTCAGCATTGAATTTTAGGACATACGTACAGTACTGTAAGCCCTCCACTGTGTGCATTGGCTGGGGCTTCGAATACACAAGGTATATAAGAACCAGAGGTGAACACACAAGGTGATAAGAACCTTCATATAATTCATAAAATACTTGAGTATCCTTATCTCTCGGTTGTAAATTATGAAATTTTCTGGAATGTACAGGGTCAGGTCCGGTTCAGTTGTTTTAATCAGATCCGTTAATTTAGCTGTCATGCTCATGCTCAGTGAAGTGTTATGGATAAAGGGACCTTGAGAACATTGACGTCATTAACCAGTTTGGATTTGTTTGGCAGCTAAAACTGGGATGGTTATTAATGTGCAGAGTATTGTTAATTTTGGGACGGAAAACCCCTGCAGTAATTTGGCGTGATCTATTAGTGTAGTAAAAGCAATTATATTTGCTCAAAATGCATGGTAGTTGTATTACCAGAGCTGGCACTTAGCTTGTCTACAAAACAAAAAATGATGATTAAGCCGTCTTGTGAGTAGTTACCAAAATATAGAAAATGACTCAATTCTTGGATGATAAAACACTATGTTTTGTGTTTGTAAGAGTATAAAAATTCTAATATTGGGAATGTTACAGACGAGGCGAATGTGTGTGGGGCATGTGAATGTGCTTGTGTGCATGTGTGAGCTTAGGGACATGGATCAATGAACTGGTTCATTGTAGTGAGAAAGAGGGAGAGAGAGAGGGCGAGAGAGGGAGAGTTTGTGTTTAGGCTTCTGATGAGGAAAATGAAAGTGAAGAACACATTGTGAAATGGATGATGTGTTCAAAAAGCCTGCCGTCTCCCTTTTTAAAGAACTAAGGGGTGGGATGAGAGGAGGTAGCGGAGGAGGATAACCAGCAGCCATGCCTGCTTGGCCACCAGCTCTGAAAAGGAGTGAGATCTCGGGAGAAATAGAATGTAAGAACCAAACCTCTTGTGTCCCCATCAGACACTCCTACACAGAAAACCAGCACTGAGGCCACAAGTCGTACTTTTCGAAAACACGCTAATTAGTCCCTCAGCTCAGTTTAAGCACTGTAACAACTTTTGCCAATAGTATATGGTTCGCTTTTTATATTAAAGCATGTGGTATTTAGGAAGGAAGCTGGTTGAATGTCAAAGCTTTGCATTAAACCAATAAATTTTAGTTTACCCTACTAAAGTTGTACCAAAATAACATCAGTACAGCCATGTGCTTCCTTTCCATTTCACCTTCATTATTGCCATCTTTGTACATTTAATTGCTAACGCTAAAAAAATTATTGTGCTACTGATTAATTAATTACATTGTAAGCGACTCATTTAAGAAGTGCAGAGGCTGCTTTGTCTGCTCCTTTCATATCCACAGGTGAGTTTTTTTATTAAAGTTCTGTATCATGTCTCCTGCCAGCACAGTTCAGCTGAGTGATAAATGCGCTCAAGCTAGATTCAATAAGCGCGTCTTGCAGACCAGCCACGGTACTCATCTCTTAGCCTGCTGGCGAACACTGATCAATGTGCCCTGACAAACACACAGCACAGCAGACCAATACCTGCTCATTTTACACGAACGGGCAAACACCAGCCCCCACCCCCCCAACCCACCCCCGCCCCCCACCCGAGTACTGATTTACATCAGCAGGTTTC
>JAQMYJ010000036.1:13706789-13729606 GCA_030014305.1 Clarias laeviceps | reverse complement strand
ATATATAGTAATAAACTAGGTAGGTAGGAAAATAAAATTCCAGTTTAAATTTAAGTTTCTATATATTTTTATCCCATGGAATTTAGCTAGAGCTGATATATCTGTATTATATTGGATATATCCAATGAATGTAGGGTATAGATATAAAATGTACTTTTACATCTTGTTTTGAACCTCTGCACTATGCTGATAGTTCTATCAAACAGCATGTCATCAGTCACAAGCATTTCAAGTGTTAAGGATTTCCCACAAATAACTGGATGGAAACATTCTAATCAGCCAGTAAGATAAAAAGGGAAATTTTAGTGGCACCAGATCAGGGCAAGGTTCAGCAGTTCGGTTCAGGTCATCCCTCTGGCTTTTCTTAGATTTACACTATTTTGTCTTTACAACTGATCGTATCACTAAATATTCCAAGTCTGGCAGATTGTCGGCACCCAGGCATTCTCAGCTAATCTTCGTCTGAGACATGTGCAGCAGAAGAGATCTTGAGTCTGATAGTGTGGCCACGTGCCCCATGTGCTAATTAGAGCTGATTGATGTTGATTGCTGTTTGATCCGCTCCACAGTGCGTTTCCCTGCTCTAGCTCTCTATGGCATGTGACTCTTTTATAATCACTGTAAATACAGAGTGCACAATTCTTATGAGACTTGAAAATCTGAAAATACTTTTAATATTGGACAATTTTTTAAAAATATTCAGCATGCAGTAGATTTGTGATTCTTAATAATAATCAAATGAGGCTGTAAATAATAATCACGTTCATCGAACGATGAGCCGAGGGCCAGCGTGCATTGACTTTTTGAGCTGTTTATCTATTTTAATGCAAAGCACAAATCAGTGAACCTCTTTATCCGGAGTGTATTTTATGGAGTGATGAGAAGGCTGTGACAGAGCGTTTTCACACACACACACACACACACACACACACACACACGTCTCCAGGTACTCCCATAAGTCAACGGCGGCAAAAAAAAAAAAAAAAAATCCTCCTGAGAGCCTGGACCAGAATAAAAGACCATCCAGTCATTGTCAGTTAGCCTTCAAAGGATCACACACATACTGTCTTATTAAAGACTCAGGACGTGCATGGGATAGTTAAGTGTGCAAACATTTGCTGCAAGTGTGTGTTTTCCACCTCTGCATAACGAGAGATTCAGCGGATAGACCGTGGCATTCCAGAGAGGCATGGCCATTAGATCCAGGCTGCAGCATGTCTTTATAGCATTTTGTCACATCTATTAGCCTGTAGGTCACTCTCTCTTGTGGTGACCTGCGGAGAAAGCACATTTTGTATTCATGTATGCAGTTTGGAGCCTCAGGCTAGTTAGCCTAAAATTCCAAGAGTGCAACCCTTAAATTCCTGCAGAGATTTGAGCTCAGTTGTTTAAAGGACTTTGATGCTTTAGGTATTCACTGCAATGTGTCACTTGCTGTTGTTGTTGTTTTTTTTTTTTTCCCCTTTTCCTAACACCCCAAAAATGAAGGGTAGCTATTCTATGGTGTATGTGCGTGTGCACCGGAATGGACGTGACAGCATTCCTGATTCAATCTATCGTGTGTCTTTATTTTGTGTCTGTGTCAGGTTGACAGAGGGCCTCCTAATTGTGTGGACCTTTATGTGCCCCACACTGATGAGATCATACTCACTGTTGTCTGTGACTAGCAGCCATCTCGCCTGCTTCAAGTAATTACTCAGAAGGATAGGCGCAGAACACACTCGCATCCGCATGTCTCTGTGCCTGTTTTTGAAATAGTTTTTTTTTTCCCTATCAGTATGGATTTTTATGTCTCTACAAAAATAAAATATATTCAAGACGTGGCTAATTTGCCCATCAATTAAACTGTGTTGTAAAACCATGCATGGTGTTGATTTTGTGCCTACTTAGTTAATTAGTACAGTGCTCAATGTGCTGTCTTCAAGAGAGCAACTAATTGAGTATGTTGTCTTCCTTGATGGAATAGTTTCTTGTTTTGCTGTATTGAGTTAAACTGGGCTGCAGCTTGAAGCTTAAAAGAAAACTCCACCCAGAAACATAAAAATGTTTATAAATCCAGTACAGAAATAGGCGAGACAGCAAACATTGTTACAGAGTACAGAATTATACAACTTACTGAGACGACAAGCACAATGGTGTTGACAGCACCATTTTTATTGCGGCAACTTGAGCATCAAAGTTCAAGAACCTTACCTGTTTGAGCAGGTGTTCAGGGTAAAATTTTGCTTTTATGGTTTTTTTTTTTTTTTCTTGCATCAAATTTTATACTAAGCTTGAAAGATCCACAGATAATCTGTTTTTGTTTAGAGTGCTCTACTGAGACATCTGAATACCTTTAATCCTAATTCCGGACCTGTTCACAACAGAGACTCCTCGCTGCACCCCCAGGCATCTTTGCATACCGTATGTGTAAAAAGGCTGTTCTTTGTCATCTAGACGATTTGTGCTGTTTATCAAAGCTTCCTGGCTTTCATACCGATGCTCGTTGCTATATATTAAAGCAAGACCTGACAAGGTGAAGACCGAGAGCTTGTCAGGGCACCGTGGTGTTTTTAGCAATAAGTCAACACGGGACATGATATACAGAGCTAAATAGAAAGCGGTAGAAACGCTTTACCGTGATGTGTAATATGACTCCTTGTCAAGTACAGAAACTAGACGGTGAGTCACCTCAGGTCATTTGAGTCCGATGTGTACTATATACCAGTTGGACAGAGTGCTGCTGGTTATCGGATAGTGGCGGAGGTGGCCAATCTAAGTGGATATGATAGTATCTGACACCAGCTTGGATTGGATGACGTCCTCTGCCTCAACCTGCTTTCACACTCAGCCCGTTACTCAGATTCAGACTGACCACCCATACATCACACGAGGCAGAGCTGGGCACAGAGAGCAATCTAATATATATGTCTCTTTTTGTCTGCCCATGGTTTGACACAAGAATGGATGGCCTTTGGTTGATGAATGCCCAGAAGAGTAGCCCATTTAGAACCATACATAAGAAGTGACATTTTAATTCCACACCCTTTTTACAACCTTTGCTGCGCTTTGTAGCTGTCATTTGCTCTGTCTAGTTGTGTAGAAAGACACTAGGTGTGTTCAAGTACCTAAAAATGTTATAATGCAGTATGCAGTGGATTAGGGTGGCTGGTTACAGTTGCCAAACAAATTAACAAAATCGAAAAAACATAACAAATTCAAAAACGAAATAACTATTTTTTTACTTGTTATTTTGTAATTTTGTTTTTGCTCTTCTTGGCCATTGTAGGATCTTTAAATAGTCCATGTCAAAATCTGTAAGGTGACATAAAGATTTATAAGGTATATTGCTTTGAATTTACGTGAAGTGGGGAAAAAAGGAAAAAATATTTTACAGTATTAGATTTTTTACTTACTAACGGCATATTCATCATCAAGTGAAGTATTAAAGAGTGTTTTATGAAGAGTTTACTTGTATGAAATTAATTGCTCTTCCACTCAAGTGCTAGTTGTCCGTTTGCATTTGAACCAGTTATGAAGGATTATCTCATTACATATTTACATACGTATTTTTCAAGCCTATATGCAAAATAGTTTTAAAACCTTGTTAAGGTATTATCTCAAGGTACACATTATGGCCAAATGTTTGTGGACATCAGAGCAATCACAACCATATGTTTTTATTCAACACTGTAGATTCAGAACCCATTTGTTGTTAAAATAGCTTTTACAAAAAAGTAAAAGTGGGTGAATCAGTGCATGCTAGTTGTGGTGCTATTATAGTTCCTCAATGGGTAAGGTTTTGATTCATATTGTAGACCAGAAGGTCTACATGTTTACATTTCAGCAGTCCCACACTGTCATGGTTGGACAAGAAAACCATGGAAGTTGTACCCTGTATTTACTGAATTTTGTGATATTTACACTATTTACTGTAAAAAAAATTACTATACATTTATTTACTGTAAATGTGAAAGTTCTTTACTCAGCACCCAGGTTGCTAGTAAAGTACTTTATGCACAAGGGATAAGTCATACTGAAACATAGTGTCAGTAAATGGAAAATTTAATACATACAAAACATTTTGTACATTTGTGTGCTTCCTACTTTGTGACAGTTGTCACTGTTCTAAATTCTCCAGCATTGCTTTATAACATGTATAGTTGTATAGTTGTATTATAAAGGCTCTTTAAATTATATTCACAATTATTCAGTATTATATAATTCAGTAAATGTTCTAAGAATATACTTGTACATCAGAACTCATTTCAAAGAACTAACTTTGTTCTTTAGGCATAATTAGGTTAATTATAGTAATGTCAAGAATAAAAACAACAGTATGTGTTATATGAAAATAATGTATGAGAGAGAGGTCTGAGTTATTTTCCTCTAACACTTTTTTCTTGTTCAAAGGAGAAAAGATGCAATTTGTCACCTTATGGGAAAAGCAAAGTCTGTTGTCCTGAAGATTCTTCTATAACTTACAACTTACAACCTCTGACTCCTTCCATAAATGTCCTTTCATGATAGAAATCTTGAAATTATTGTACATTTTATGTGTGAATTATGAGACTATTATTCCTACATTTATATAATTTACTTATATTATACCTATAAGGAATAAAAAGTCTTTCTTCAGCTTGTTAGAAGAGCATTCTTACCTGTCTGATGAACATCACTGACCTTCAACTTCACAAGCTCTTGCAAACACCGATTGTGATTGTAGTGAATGAGCCAGAAATTCAAGAGCAGTATTAAGAAGAAATGCGCAATGAACCCACCAGTAATATTTTTATTTGTAGACAGATCAGAGTGGATGCGTGTTTAGTAAATGATGCCTCAAGCGGCATTCAGTGAGTCATTACTCCATACTAATATAGCATCTGGCAAATCATCATACCCACAAGTTTTGCTAAATTACTCTAATAACCCAGTCACCATCACAGCCTGTGAGCCTCCTGTGGACACTGTCAATTACAAATGGAGGGAAGGATCAATAGTTCGCATTTAGTGGTGAATGTTATAGTCTTACCTACAATTATAATCGTTCCAAGTTGTTTATTAGGTTAGTAGTGAGTTGAAGAGCTCAATTTTAAGAAGCACTCATGTGGCAAACTGTGTGTGGACGTTCACGAACCTTAAAAGTGAACTAACTGGGTTCATCGCTTCAGTGGTCTCAGCTGCTGGAGATGATTACCCCTCGGGCTGCAGGACTACAAGCTTTCCAAACACTTTTGCTCTGGTCATACATTGCATTATGTATAAATGTCTTTCTGCATCGTTTCATGTCTGCATTCTAGTTGGTTCAATTACGCCAAAATGCACGTACCCACAAATTCTTCTCAGAATATTGATCGTCAGAACACTCATATAGATCTTCTTATAGTTACTGAGAGAGAAACATAGCATCATGATGTAACTCCTGTGTACGCTGATGTGACCTCTTTTTGTTGTTTGTTCACATGGTTGTGCAGAAAATGCTGGCAAAAAATGCTCGTTGTAATCACTCTTAGCTTTACACCATGCGTCCAGGAGCTCAGGGAATCATGCAAATGGGTTTACACACTCTAACATTAAGGCTTTGGCCTTAGCGTTTGTGCTGGAATTGTGAGATAAGTGTGAAATCACATCATTACAGGCGCCAACCTGCCCTGCAGGCATGAAAATGTTCACGGCCACAAGTGGCACTATGATACGTTATCACATACATTCCTGGACATTCCATGCCTATCAGCCATGGGTGATAATCTCTTGTGTGTCTCTGAGGTCTTGTAGCATAGTCCTGAGAACAGTCCTTTCAGTGATTTTAGTGGATTCACCCATGCGTGAGATGAGCAAGTCAATACCGTGATTTCCATGACCCTCCCCTCAACCCCTTCCCCAAAGAGCCCTTTATATCGTTCTTTTCTTTCCCACTCCCAGTTCTGTGAATTTCCAAAATGCACATATACACCCTGTTCCCATCCCCCTGGTTTCAGGAACCCCATTGTCTCCCGATGTCCCTTTAAGGAGCTGAAGGCTGTAAAGAGATTTGATGTGGCCCTGTGTTTGAGGGGAATTATGTCACCCTGGCTGACCTCAACTTAGGTCAGGGGCACCAAGGAAAATGGTGAAGCAGTGAAAGAGTAGAGGCCTTTTTATTTATTTATTTTTTTCTACAGAGTTGTTTGTGTATGTTTTGGTGTTATTTGTGATTGCCTTTGGGAGAATGATACATCTGAGATCAATAGGGTTTAGATGGCTGACTACTGCATGCACAAGGTGGGGTTCATTAATGATTTTTAAGCAACCCATTGTGCCCTGTATGGAGGTCTTGCTCTTATGCCCTTTTTCACAGGCCATAGATAAAAGAACAAACTGGACTCTATTTTAACTTTAACACGTCTCCTGTTATACTGAACTTCCAGGCTCACACAATATGATGCAGATCAATCCCTGCTATCCGTTTTACACAAATGAGGATGGGTCCCCTGTTGAGTCTGGTTCCTCTTAAGGTTTCGTCCTATTACCATCTCATGGAGTTTTTCCTCGCCACTGTCGCCCTTGGCTTGCTCATCAGGGACAGTCTTATCATTTTGATTCATTCACATTCACATTTCATACAAACTTGATTGTGTAAAGCTGCTTTGCGACAATGTCAATTGTTAAAAGCGCTATACTAATAAAATTGAATTGAATTGAATTAAAGATGTTTAATATAAAATGACTTAGTATCTTACATAAGTTGTTAGGAATAAGAATTCCTCGAAACGTCTTTGGGTTTCAGTTAATTAAGATAATTCCTAAGAATGCTTAAAGCTATTAAAACAGTTTCTGCTGTTTTAATAAAACAGTTTCTGCTTTAAATAAAACCTTTACATGTTCATCTATAGGAACAGACTCGATGCTAGGTGGAATATTTTAAAGACGGTTCGACATACTTTGTATTATAACTAGAGTTCACCTTTGCATTTAGTGTGTGTTCGTCAGACAGAACCATTCCTTAAGGGTTCATTTCAGAAGAGAGTTCATCCAGAACATGGGTTACTGAGCTGAAATAACCCAAATTGTTTCCACATGAACAGCAGAATATTGCAGTAAAAAGAAGCAGGAAGTGTGAAGTTAAATAATTTCTAAAAACCTTTATTTGCTCAACTGAAGGTCATTTGATTTGCACATCTTCTTGTCTATGTTTAATTCAATTAAGGAACAGGTGTTTCTTACTTTTCCCACAAATGAGACCTGGCGGAGTGTGGTGAGTGCTCCGAGAGGGGCTCGGTGATGTGGCGTGTCAGTATTCCCTCAGTAAAGGTGCAAGGTTATCTCTGCAGAAAGCTCTGTCTAAATGACTGATGGTTGAATTTTGATACTTATACTGTTCTGTAAGGACCTAATCCTGCTTCTGGATAAACAATTCTAGACCTTGAGAAAATCATCAGAGATAATCAACTTTGCTTAGAGTTTCAGAACTCTCCGAAGAGAATGTTTCCTCAGACTGTATTTCACATATTACAAGTTTCATTTTGATGAGTTTCTTTCCTCCTCAGCAAACCATCTATAGGACCAAAAATATCCACTTGTCTGCCTCTCTAATATGAAATAGGTTGTGTCTGTGGGCAGCAATTTTCCCTATTGTGACCGTCAGAAATTTAATCAGTCTTTTAATTGATTCAGATGAGATTCGGCTGAGAAAGTTTGAGCTGTAATTAAATCTAGTCTCTTGAGTTGACTAAAGAAGTGCTTTCAGTTCGAATGAGGTGCAGTGTTTGCTTGAGTATGGTTTACAGAGTAGATGGTGCTGAAGCGTTATGACTCATAGCAAACAAAAACAGGGCATCTGCCCATGGAATGTGGTATACTCCTATCATATATCAGTTAGTCTATAACCCACCCCTGAGATGGTACCATGTAGAAGCCCAGGGTTCCAGCCGGACATCCTTAATCGAAGAAAAAAAGACAGCAATACTGAAATAAACTTTATGTTGCCATCTTATTTCAAATTATATTAAACACGAGACTTTAAGTAGTTAGTGTGTACAAATGCTAAGGCTAAAATACATACTAACAAAAACTGTTTACATGCTTTATTTAATCTTTTTTAATGAACAGAGACACAGATAAATCTTACCGTTAGTCTCTTTTTTCTATAGTTAATTTTTGGTACAGTACAGGAAAATGGTTTCAAAAATCATCACACTGTAGAATGATCTGCACCGCCCATGCCCCCACATCGGCTGCTAACTGAAGATGTTCTGTTCATTAAGTGAGATAGCCACCACACTGTGGCTGCACTCTTTAGCCTTTCTTAGCTGGTCTCTTAGAGCTCACCACACTGAGAAAACACTGATCTGTTCCATTTCTCATTTGTCCAAAAAAACAATAATGACTTGGACGTTAATGGGTCTTGTTGCTGTGGCAACATGCAGGACTTTGGCAGAAACAAGCCTGGGACCACTTGCCCACCAGACAGACGATTTCTCCTCTGATCCTGAAGTTGTTGAGAGAGAGACCCTGATTGCCTAGTCATTAACGTAATCCAGGAGCAGCTCTAAATCTAAGTGCACACTGGCCATGGATAATTGTCAGTTCTCTCTGTCTGGCTGTATCTCCACTTGCTCGGCCACCATAGTCCTGGTGGCTTCTTTGTTCCCCATTCCTCTAGATAAACTTCATTTCAATGAGTTAAGCCAGAAAGTGCCACTCCACCTAGCCAGCTTTTAAGAGGGCACTTTTGAGGCACACAGCATTTAGCATTGAGGTTTCCAGACTCACTGCTCATACGCACAGCCCTAGGGAGGAATGTTACCAGCTGTTCAGGAGCTTAATTTGCAAGTTTGTGTGTTGTTGGGGGGTATGCACACATCTGTGTATAGCCTTTGGAGTTTTTCTCTCTGGAAGTTGAGACTAATGAACCCACAGCAGTAGATTTACTGTTGTGGAGAAACTAAGTCGAAATTTCTGTGCTAGTGTTGAGGTGTATGCACATGTGGGTGTAAGTATTTATTCATTATATGTTTACCTGAGCCAAGTTTTCTCTCTGAGCAGCTGGCACTCCTTTACTTGGCTAGCTCGTTCCAGCTTTGACTACAATAGAGGAATCATCTGAGGCTCCATATCATCCTCATTGAAAATCTGTGCAGTATCTGATTTTCGTCCATTGTGCCATGCCCTTGCTCTTTTAGTACCAGTCTCCTTTGTAGATTCTAATCTGAAGATTTGATTTGAGCTGTGTGTTAAAAAAAAAAAAATAATAAAAAATGTTGACTGCAGTGCCCTGGCCTCATTTGCCTGAGTAGTTACCAGCTGTTGTGTGAAATTGATTGGGGGTATAATGGTTGATTTTGTAATTAATGGAGCCACTAATTTCCTATCGATTTCCCCATTAAATTAAAAAAGACAGATGCATTCAGATACTTTTTATCCAGTGTGTTCTGTCGCTGTCTTTAAAATACGTCTGGATAATAATGCTCAACATTATTATTAGTATTATCATTTGACTCATCATGAACCATAGACCGGACCTGTGATTCGAATAGCAAATACTGTACCAATATTTTGCAAGTTTGATCATCTGCATTGTACACATGATGTCCAAGCTGTATTAGTCTTGTATAAATGTCAGCTTAGTATCAATACAAGAGTGCATGATGATGTTGCTGAAAGGGGGCCATTTGAAAATTAAGTGTATGTAAAGAGGGAAATGTGTTCTTAGCTCCCATAATAGCCCACATATGGAAAGCCTGAGGGTTAATTTTATCCTCAGTGTCTTTAGCCCATAGTTTTATTCAGGCATGATTATTGTTCCCATTAAGTCCTATCTGCTGTGACACATGGAGAGCAGAGCACTTAGTACTTGGCAGTTCTTTACTTTCTGTGTGGAGATTGACAGGCGGCTTCCTTCTGAGTGAGCTTCTAACTGCAACGGCATAATGTGGCTGCAGTAGAAATGCAGGAGTGTTGAATAAAGATGGGGATGTCATGCCTCGCCTTGCATCTAATAAGATCAGCCCTGATATTAAAACTCCTCCACATCAAAGTGCATCCTATACACATAGCACCTCTGGTCTTTAAGGACTTTTAAATATCAATTTATATAAAGAACTTTTAAGCTAAGGTATCATGTTATGTCATGAGCTGTTTAACACCCGTTCCTCCTACCCAAGCAGTTTTTTTTATCTGTACTGAAAACATTTAATTAAAGGTGTAAGTAATGTCAGATATGCTTTTTCTGCCATGTGTTTAGCAACATTTACTTTACTGCAACAAGGGCCAAAAATATATATTTTTTTTACTTGTGGAAAAAAGTGTTGACTAAAGGTCTCCAGTAAAGTCTTCCTGAAGTTATGTATTTGAGAGCAATAATAATTCATCAGCTTTTCTACGTGCAAAGAGCCTTGCTGCATGGGCTGTTAGAGAAGATGTGGTGGAAGCATTCCAGCTTCGCTTGGCTTGCATTACCCAATTACCCAGTATTTATTGAGCGTTAAATTAAGTATTTCTGCTATTGCACATTTTATTCCATTATTAAAAGGTCAGAGTCTGGTTTTAATGATATGGCTGATCAGTGTATAAATATAGCAGTATAACAGTACAAAGTCATGGTTTGGTACACACCTCTGTTTTGAAGTCACAGTTCGGTACCTTTTCAGAACAGTGAAATGAAGTGAAAAAAAGGCATGATTTTTTTTTTTTTTTTAAATATGAATTACACTTTTAAGTATATAAACCTGCACAAACTTGTAAATAGCAGAAAACTGGCCATAGTTTCCTGAACACTCAAAGAATGCCTAAAAAGTCACATTTAAAAAGAAAAACAAAAATCATACCTTTGTCTAGATAACTTATTGATTACATTGTTTAAGAATAGTAACAGCACTGTCTATATCAAATAGTGTAAACAATGGTTCTTTTAAATAAGGCACATTTAAAGGATATTTTTAAATAACATTATTAACACTATTTGCTTCTGGTGATAGTACAATTACTATTTTCACACAACAGTTTATTCGCAACAGAGTATGAAATAAAATACCTAAACAACAGAAGTCATCTTAGGGTATTGCTCCCAAATTTATTTTTTTTCTTGTTTACAGAGTGATGTCAAAGCAACATTGCTGTGCACAATATCAGAAATTACAATGTATATACAAATATAAGCTTTAGATTAATGAACATACAGACATATTCATTAATTTCTTAATTCATTCATTCGTTCATTCATCTTCTATATCGCAAATCCTGTACAGGGTCACGGGGGCCTAGAGCCTGTTCCAGGAAACTTTGGGCACAAGGTGGGGTACACTCTGGACAGGGTGCCAATCAATTGCAGGGCATGCACACATAAAAACACACACAAAAACACACACACACACACACACACACACACACACACACACACACTATGGGCAATTACTGTACTGAACTCCACTTAGCCTAATCTGTATCCAGCCCATACAGACATACTATATTTGTTTGTTAAATCTTAAACACTGACTATACCTACGACTTAGCCTAGCAGGTTGCTTACAAAACACGAATATCCCATTTTGTCAGTCGACTGGAAAATGATCTAGTAGGATGGAATGCTGAATTATACTTTAAATAAACTTGTTTTATTTGCAAACTTGTCGAATTTCCAAACCTCTACAAATTACATACTTATTCTTGAAGTGATATTTATACTTTTGCAATGTGCTGCCTGTTCCATTAATTTGAATTAACTGAATTAATAGAGATAATCGCCCATGACTCAACTGTATTTTCTCAAGTCACAACATGCCTTGAACCAAAGGTTCTGTACCAAACAGTCCAACTTTAAATAGGCGTATTGTTAACTCCTTTTGTAGGGAAGAAAAACTCCATTTATGTGATAACCTGGTTATTCAGTACATTCAGGTCACTAGCTGGCTTCATTTTCTTGTCACATAACGTTGTTGAGCCTAGACTTGACCAACTTAACCCTTAGGGGTCTAAGGCCTTTCTGAAGACCTGCAGTGATTCAGCGCTCTTCTTAAATTTTGTAGCTTCAGATCATAACATTGCTTCCCGAGGCTTGTATAGTGGCCCTGTGCATAATAGATGTACGGTTTACAGATGTTCCAGGCAAAAGTTTGCACACATCGTCTAATTCCATGGTCTTTCCTTTTTTTGTTTTTGTTTCTCTTACTACATTGTAAAACAATGTTGAAGGCATCCACATATACTGTAGAATAATCTCATTAGAACAGTTAGTATTGAGATGTGTCTACTACTTATGCTCTGTAATGCTTTGTCTTCTTATGCTCTGTAAATGCATCCAAAATATGGAACAATCTCATTTGAACAGTTTGAACAGGTAACAGTTAATATACAGTACCACAGTACTATACTAATATACTACTATGTATGCTTTGTAAAGTCCTTATAAAGCCTCTAAGATGCTGCCTCTGAGGTGCTGTAAATTTGTGATTTTTGAGGCTGGTAACTCTAAATGAATTTCTCTGCAGCATTCTTTATCAGAGCCAGATTCATCATGGTCCTTGATAAGTTTTGCAAATGCACTTGACAATACTGTTCTTGCAAGAACTTTTCCAGAACAGCTGGCCTTCGTGTCTTAAAATAACAAGTGACTGTCATGTTGTTGTTGTTACGTAATTACCTAATGCCATATGTGTTATTTCATAGTTTAAATAAAAATTCAGTATTGTTCTATAATGTAGAAAATAAATCCAAACTTTTTACCGGTACTATATACACACTCCTATTTCCTTTTTTCCAGGTGCATTCCAGAGGCCCACCTTGGCAGCTAGAGGAGAGGTTGGCCTCAGTCACCATGACAGCGTTGCCACGGAACCTAGTTTCCCTGGCTGTGTATGGCCTTTTCCTCTGTCTGCTCTCTTTTGGCATCCGCGCTGTGTTGTCCCAAAAGTCCACATTGCCCACAGAGCCGAGCCCAAGATTACAGCCACAGAGCAGGGCAGAGTGTACCCACCAAGAGCACCCTACTATCTCAATTCAAGGTGAGTGCTGCTTGCCCACTGGTTCTAGCTGCAAAATGCTATTAAAGTAGTATAATGTGCCATACATTCAGTAAAACCAAATTTGCAGTGATGCTTGCAGATGTGTGGACCACTGACACACAGAAAGAAAGTATTTTAAAAATCCTTCCAGAACACTGTTTAGGATTAGTAACAGCTTTGCATTTTGCTCAGGGTAAAATACACAATGTAAAAGCCTACAAAATGAAGAAAGCTAGACAAATCAGGATAGTTTTTAAAAGCCGCAAAACTACCCCTGAAGTGATCTAAATGAGCCATTTAAAGAGATTCCTATCTTGGAGGCTCCTAAGGATCATGAGATGGTACAGTATTTGTTACCTGCAGTATAACAATATACAATGTTATATGTCTTCATCATTCTCTCATTAATGAAAGCTATTTCCTCTTTATTATGTTACATTCCATCTTTCTTATCTCTCTTTATTATATTATGTTTTTATATATTACTGTATATTATTATATTATGTATTATATACAATATATGTCTGCCAAATGCCTAAATGTATATTGAAATAACTGTGAACTGTCACAGGCTATAATTGATGGTGTCCTGTGATTAGTACAGTGGGACAGTGGTGTGTGGTTCTCATTGCACTCTTTAAAAACTGTGTTCACTGTGCTGTAAGGGAACCCAAGAGTTGATCATACACAGTTCACACTGCATCATGTTTTCCTATGAGACTGCCCCATGTGGAAAACACAGAATGAACTAGGGACAATGCTAATGCAGAGGAACGTCCTGTTCTGCAGCAGATGAATGACTTTCATTCCTTGTACTCCTAGATTGTCAGCTCATGAATAGGACAGAACGTGGCGCAATCCTCTTCTGTCTCCCAGGCAATGTCTGTAGCAGTCAAAAATGCAAGATAAGCTTTGTGCCAACTTTTTTGTTTAGAAAGCAGCCATAGATATGCATTGAGAGTGAAAGATGAAGCACTGTATATTATTGTGTTTGTAGTATGGCAAGAACAATATTTTTTGTCTGAAAAATGGTTGACAGTAAATATAAAAATGACAGCCACAGGGTTTGATAATGCTGAAACTTTACCTGGACAGTAGAAAAATCATAGCTCATAAGGACATTGCCTATGGCATGCACTTTTTATTGCAACTGAAAACACTTGAGGGATTCTTTTTTGTTTTTTTGTTTTTTTTCTTTCTGGAATTGGCAGCTTTCATTGGGGAGGAGCAGTAAATCTGTCATTATCCTAAATTGTTAGAAAACACTACTATTTGGGCGCAAAACTAAACATTACATTACAAAGCATGTTAAGCAACCAGACTCCCTTTAATTGTTTCTTGCTTTCACTCACATACATAAATTCTTTCCTTCTCATGGTATTCCTTACGCTTTCGTCATGGACATTCATCAAAGCAAAACTACTTTGGCATTCTCTTTAGCATGAAAACTGCTGAACAATTGGCTCCGTATCGTAAGCTAGCTCACCTAAAATATCCTTTTATGTTAACCCAATTGCATAGAAACCGTGCAGTACACCTTCAAACTCTCTTTTATGCTGGTGCATTGGTATGGAAGTTGTGACACAATGAAGGTGTGGGCTAACCCTGAGATTAGATTCTTTGATGGATGAGAATCTTTAAGCAGAGCACTCAAGCAGCCACTGTGAGGCGTTACCTAAGGATCGTGGAAGAGGACAGGGGCCCAGGGTCTAATCTCTGGCCGGCTTTTTAGATGGATCATGTATGCGTTAAAAGACGAGTGATGCCTGTCTGTGGACAGGATGCTTTATTTTTAGTTGGTTGCGTGCAGTGAAGTGTAGCCGAATCAGTGGGGGCTCTTGAAGCAGTGGGGGAAGCGTTCCGATAGAACCTACTGCTCATGATGTGACCTGTCCTGAGCTTCATACCAGCAGAATAAAGATTACATTACCATAATCTGATATACACATTTAAGTGCCTCTCATTAACCAGCTACCTTTCCTATTTAATCGTAACAAGCTCAGTACAGCCCAGACTTGCCTGAAATATCATTCCACTCCACTTTATGGAGGCCTAATGACCTGAGCAGAGATGGGTCACTGGAAGATGGCATTAAAAAAAAGTTTTTTTGGCTGAATAGACAGCCAAAGTTTCACTCTGTAAATACTGCCATTAAAGGCAATCCAAGTCAGTGTTGAAGTCCCTTCAAAAGTGGGACTATTACTGCCCACACAGATGCTGATGGTCGTGTGCTTTTCAGAAGGACTAATTTCTGGATGATATACCCTGAGCCCTGACAATTTAATGCCAGAAGCCTTGTGTGCAGATTAGTCTGTAGATTTGATTCTTTCAGACCAAATCTTCTTTGATAAAATGTCAGTAATCACCGAATAGACGATTGGCAACAGTAAGTCGCTGCTCTGTCTGGTTCCGTTCTGTCTACAGCCACTGTAATTGGCCCCAGATTGTTTCTCTGGATGGTGGAATGGGCTTGCTATCTGCTGTCTACTGGGTAATAGTTGTGCTGTTTAAACATTTTTATATATAAAATGAAAGTTGTGTTCCTGGTACTAACAATGCAGGGGAATGAAACTTTGAGTGCATTTGCTTGTTTCTGTTTCATTACACTTAGCCTGGGATATTTGGCCTGCAGGTTAGAACCATACACCACTTTAGTTTTTCACTGCAAATGTTATTTAGCCAATCATTTGTTGGTCCCAGTGTTTGGCTTGTGCTTCTCCACACTTTTACATGGCCTTTCCATCGTTCCACAGACACAGCTAAAGCAAGTTTAATGGCTTAGTGAAATTGCAGGCCATAAATGTTTTTCTCATCGCTATTGCTAGAGATTTTCTTTCAGCCTGGCTGAGCTGGCCCTCCATTACATGAATTGTCCACTACCACCCCAGTGGAGTTCGACTTCCTCTACTGCAATGTGACATTTCATAGCCTATTTATTGTTCTCACTTTTTTGATTATCAGTCTGGAAGGATTTAAATTTCTGAAGCATTTTCTGCCTGCCCGCTCATCCAGTAGCCACCTGCCCCCAAAGGACACAAACAACACAGAAATCTCACAACAGGAAGACAAAACAAAGGTAAATTCGGTATTTGCTCAGATAAGCTTCCGTCTGCCTCCCCTGATAAGATTCTAGACGATCCTCAGAGAGGTAGGCCAGTCTTGTGAGAAGAGACAGGGAAAATAAGGGTCTCTTTGGAAAGAGAGACGTGAGGTAACTCCATCTGTCAAGGGACTCTTCTTGTGCTGTGGTCGTATTGAAAGCTACTGTACCTATTCTATAGTCTGTGGAGCCATCTGTGTTTTTTTCCCAGTAGCATTTTTTCCCCCCATCTTTAAATGGTATTCTTGTCTTTTTACACACTGGTCTTGTTATTTACTAGAATTTAATATTTGTAAGTCACAGTGTTCTACTGTATACTTTTTTTTAAATTATGAAAAAGTAATTTCTTACGTTATCTACTGCCTGTGGCTTTTTCCTATGCCACCATTTAGCAAATACAGAGAGGTTTCTGGTTTGTTATTGATAGCCAGCTTCACAGAGCCGTAAGCAACCTAAGAATAAATAATTGTCACCAAAAAGATGATAGTGCAGTACTTTGTAGCTTCAGCATTAAGTGTTCATGTTTCATGCGTTAGCCATGAGTTAAAAAAAAGTTTATTAAAATTTTAATTATTTCCAGCGTCCACTTGTAAAATGGCGATAATGAGAGCATTGGGACAATACCAATCTAAAAAGTATCTACATTTTTCCAGTCTTTTTTTTCCTTTGAGCTGTAGGGAACTGGTCGTACTATAGAGGAAATTACTGGTCATTTTCTACATTTTCTAAACCTCCCAGCTCCAATTTCTTTGACAAATGTGCCTGAAACTTTAAACTGAGGTCAGCAGCAATGGCAGCTATTTTAGCACAACTGCTTTTTCTACAAACATGCATTTACAATGCTGTGGCATGCAACAGGAGCTCATTGTTCAGAAAAGGACAGCAGCTGACTGACTGAAAGCCATTGAAAGTACAGCATCAACATACAGTGTCTGTAGTAAGTCTGTCTGATGAAAAGTAATTCCTCTGTAAGTACTGGATTTTGGCTGTAATATAATCACTATGAAATGCAATGCCCAGTCCGTCTCTCCTGGAGGCAGGAAATTGTTGATGTAATCAAAGAAAGCATATTGTTGACGGGACAAAAGGTTGCTGCAACCTATATTCTATTCAGACATGAGAGTATTCATTATGATAATAAAGATTTTGTGAGAAGGATCAACACAACTCTTTCTCTGTAGTATGCTGTCTGCTATGCTAATTCTTCTTGAGTTGTGAAATGTTGGCTAACGTCAGTAAAGGCTGCTTTGTGTGCATAACCATTTTTTCATTTTGCCTGTGCTTTTAGAATACAAAGGACACTTGTGGTCATAAAGGTTATGATTAAATCACCTACAGTGTGACTGAAAAAAGTTGCCAAATCCAGCCTCATTCACTGGTTCTGTAAGGCCAATGTATTATGAATCAGAACGCAATAATCTGTCAACTCCAAAATCTGGCCCATAGGATGAGAGCAAGCAGTCTTTATATGTTTCCTCTTTATTTATATGGACTAGCAGGCCTAGGAGACACGTTGTGAAGGGGCAGTCATGCACGTAGAGACGAGAGTAAGTGAATGTAATAATGTATTTTAGAGTGGACTCTTATTGTTATCTCTTTTTAAGAGAGTAAACAAACATTTCTGCACAGGCAGCTAGTTAAGGGTCTCATCTAATTTTGTTCATTCTCCTATGGCTTTTAAAAATGAAGAATTTGCATTAGTGTGGAAAATTGAGAGCAGTTTACTCATCTTTTTTGCATGGGCTGCTTTCAACTCTCTCCTCTATGTCAAACACTTCTGTCTTTCTCCTCAGTGAGCTGTAACCCTGCAGTGTGCAGAGGCAATCCAGATGTTAGCATTACATTTGTATTGGACTGCAGAGCCCGATTCTGCTTGTCAGCTGTCTTCTACTTTGCTCTTAGCATGCACGACCCACTCTTCTGTGCAAACTGAATGAATGACGGACACTTGAGCTTCAGCGTGTATGTGATTTAATCTGCCAAGGAGCAGTTGTCCATCGTCCACTTAATATAATATCATGCTTATAGCAGCACCTGTGTGTGTGCGTGTGTGTCTGTGTGTGTGTATGTGTATGTGTTTTAAAGAGTCTGTTTATTTTTATATATATTTTTTTGATTATGGTAATAAGTTCAAGAAATAAAAATGATGTTGATGTACTGAATCCAAACCGATTTGATAGTAAATGATGTGTGAGACACATTTGGGGCTATAACTGCTCATTAAACCTGAATGGGATCACCGCAGGGTGTTCTGTTAAAACTTTCTAGTGTGGATAAACACTACAAGCCCCTCAGAGGGATGTGATTATGGAACCCTGCTCTCGTTATGTCTCTGTAAAGAATGACTTGATTTGTGCTGCCATATGGTCCCAGTCAGACTCGGGCACATCCTTTACCAGTGTGTAACAATGATGTAAAGATCACATGCCTAGATCTTTCCGTCTCTCAGTAGAATTGCTTAAAAATTTTTGTGATTTGTGTTCCCATGAGAATGCTTGTTTTACTTGACCCAAACATCTGGATGATTAAACCGCCTTGAGACTGTGGTCTAAGGTTTTATTTCACATGTTTTGCCTTGGAAGGGGGTTCACCAGGGTTCTGACCTGGACAAATACAGCTGAATTTATTTTGGACCTTCAAAGCATAATCTAAATGTGCACCATATGATGGATGGTAAAGGAGAATGTAATTGCTTTAATGCGTTTGAGTAGTATGTCTGGAGATTTGTGAATGTGAAGAAAGGATTTTTTAAAAAACTTTTTTGGTAGAAGCTGGGATATAAAATTAAATGGTTGTCCATATAAATTCAAAAGACAATATGTAACATTAAATAGCTGAATATGATCTTTATCACGAGGTGAAGATTTCGTAATATTTTAGACCACATTCTCAATAGAGTGATGTCAGGTCAAGTGAACTGCTAAAATATTCAGATTTTACTTGAAAGATGACAAATCTTTTTCATTCTCCTCACTGTGAAATCCCATTTTGCAAAGCATGTTAGGTCACCAAGAGATCAAGTGGTTTTATTTTTACATAATGGTATTTCTATGTCACTTTGTTCCCATTTTAAAAGCCTTGATGGGTGCCCTAAATATCTGGCAGGCCAAATTGTTTTGATGTACAGAAGCTTGTGTCAAACTGCGCTTTCATACATTTCCTAGTTAGTGTAGTTTTGACTGAGTGTCATGTTGAATTAGGATCAGCAGCCGTGATGTGGTACAGTGAGCATTGTACCTCACCACTGGGTCTCCCTCATGACGCTCGGCTTAATCCCCCTCCCCGGAATTCAACTCCCCCGTTTTTCAATTACTTCTACAGGCACCTGTTTCTGCTTATTGTTTAAATGAATGCAGTAGAAGGAATACAGCTTGCTGTTCGAGTTATTTGTGCACTCATTTGTGAACATCAGAACATCAGACTGACACAGAGAGGAAGAGTTATGATCCGCGTAAAAAAATAAATCCAAACATATAAAAACAAAGTCAAAATCTAGGCTGTAGTTTCCGACGGAACAGAGTGCGTTAGCTACAGTATTTAGCATCATACACACTGTTTTGTGCTTGGTACAAGACTGGTTGAAAAGAGACTGTAAGATTTCCATGAATGAACATTGGTGATAATCCTGCTAAGTACTTTTTTTGTCATGGAAATCTGTGTTTGAAGGGAAACTCAGGCCTACCAATTCATAAAAGTGCAATTATCTTTCCTAGAATGAGCCACAGGACGTTCCAGAATAGGTTTTCTGCCAATTCGTAATATTTAATTTTAATTATATCATTTTGATTGATTTATATAATTATGATGTCGCTAATGCCTGAAACTGAAAAGCTGAATAGGTTCCTTCTTTAATGTGATGTCCTTTTTTCCCCTTTTTTTCTTTACTTTAGCATTAAGCCCTTGGATTTCCACTTTCTCTCACCCTAGTGTACGAGACTACTCCCAACTCACTCTTGATCTCACCAGGAATGAGCTAATAGTAGGAGCAAGGTAATAATTATTGCACTTTCAGTCTGTGTAGAATGAATACGGTGTCATTTCTTATAAGACTGTATGCCAAAGATGTATGTCTAACATCAATAAATACAGCCTTTTTACATTTTATTTTTTCCTAAATTTATGTTTCCTACTTCATAGATGTAATGGGATTATAAAAGATGTGTCTGGATTGTTTTGCTTCTGGTAATGTTTACCCTTCATCATATCTAATCATGTCTAATTTAACCTTAATTTTTTCTTTCAACTGCAGAAACTACCTCTTTCGTCTGAACTTAAGCAACATTTCACTTATTCAGGTAAGCCTAGAGTTATAGAGACTATGGCTTTGTCTGCTTGATAACACTTTGTTCTCTCTTCAATGCTTTTGGCAGTAAGCAAACTTTGGATTCTGAGGGATAGTTTATCTGTCACTCACCTTGAAAAAAAAAAACCTCAAGAGAGAGGCTGATTAGAGTCTGCAAGTATCATATTAAACATTTGCAATGTCAGGCATGATTGTGTTATGGCTGGATGAAGGTGTTGGTTGTTGCTATGTACCCATAAGTGGTACATACTGTATGGTCATGCCTGTGTTTCACTCGAGCACTGTCCCATACACTGTACTTCAGCAAACAAGCAAAATCCACTGGTTGTCATTTTCATTATTGTGCTTTTATTTCTCACTATAATATAACTAGAAAAGCTCTAAAAGGCACGTGAGTTTATCAGAGAATAATTGTGGTAGTTGTTCTGTCATTCTGTAGAGCAACATGATTGCTGTATGTGTTCTGTCACTAAAGCATCTAAATGAAAACCTTAGCTACAATTTCATTTCCTTCCATTTCACTCCAGCCCTGTATTGCTCTGCCCAATTCCTGTGAGTGATCCAAAGTTGGGAATAAGACAAATCTTTCTTCATTTAGACTAACCGGAGCATCACAACCAGTGCCAGGGTCTAAGTCTATGAGGAGAGAGAGTCTATGAGGCGCCAGAAGATGAAGGAGAGTGTCTGTGTCTGACCGAGAAAGGGGAGATAGTGGGATTGTGTCAGACTGCTCTGTCTGAACTTTACAGCTTGGAACATTACAGCTAAAAACAAACACCTAGTGAGAGTTTGAAGAGCAGGATATTTTTATTGCATTTCTACACTGTCACTTTCACTTAAAACTGTGGGGTGCATTTTTTTGTTGCTGTTGTTATTCATCCCTATAGTGCATTTTCTTCACCCTGCTTTGTCTATCCTACATGCAGTATTGTATGTCCTCCAGTGCTTTTTTGCCATCTCCAGGATGATATCAGTTGCTCCCTTCTTCAATTTGCCTCACATCATTAGCATTATTGTGTGTGTGTGTGTGTGTGTGTGTATATGAGTGCGCCAGAGGTAGAATGGACCTGAGCAGGAGCCAGCTCATTTCAGAAATGCATGTTCTAGTGCCAAACATGCAGGCTTTGGCAGCAGGCCTAGAGGGCCAAAGCCGAGTCTTTTCCACTTTCCACAAGCTGGATGAGGTGAGAAGTGCTAGTGCCTTCCCTCTGAATTCATGCCCGGGCTATTGAGAGAGCTGACCCCACCAGAATGCCTGCTAATAAGCAAAAAAGTATGGCAAGGGAGATTTCTCTAGCCAAGAACTCACCCGCACAAATCAGCATTTTTAAGTGTTTTCAATGCACTTTTGTTGCTGTTTGCATATGCAATAAAAAGCTGTGAGCTTTGGCCTCTAATTCAATCAGTAAGCACTGCAATCATCAGTATCAGTATAGTTTTTAATATATGAGGGAAACAGTTTATATGATTATTTAAGAGAACTATTTGAGAAAATCATTTCAATAATTAGTCATTGTAAATTGTTAAGTAAAACCATTATCACAAAGCTGCCAGGATTTTGTCTACTGCTCAGTGCTCAGTTAGTTTTTTTTGCCAAGAACTTGGAAAAAAATAACAGTATAGTTGGCATGATCGTGAAAATGCCTGAAGTTAAAAACCTGCAAAATGTCCATTTCTAGCAGCCTGTTTAAGAATTTTAACTTAAGCCAAACAGCATGGCTCCTAATTCCGGGTGCAACCTGAGTGCACCCAGTTACATTTATTCCAATAAGTGAAAGCCATTCAGCTAGTCCAGACTGCACCTGCTGCTGCACTTTTTTTATTTAATTTTTCGGCCAAGAAATGCCCAAACTGGTGCTTGAATAGCGTTTTGTTCCTGATTCTGGAAAGACTTGCATTTGTCATGGTTTTATTGTACTGAAGTTGCTCTTGAATTCTGCACAAAATGTCTTAAACTATTTTCTGAAGCAGAGACGGGCCTGTCCACCAGGGCATTTAATATTAACAAATTTAGATTGCAAAATCTATTAGAATACCTATGAAATAAGCATAACCTTTCTTGATGTCATTTCCCCCAGTAGACACTATATCCCTAGTTTCCTTGTGAAATGTGAATGTTTAAAATGACACAGAGATGGAATACAGATGAAACTTGAAAAATTTGAATATCGTGCAAAAGTTCATTTATTTCATTAATGCAACTTAAACGATGAAACTAATATATGAGAGAGACTCATTACATGCAAAGCAAGATAGTTCAAGCCATACAGCTCATGAAAACCCCAAATCCACAATCTTAGATCAATCTCAAATTAGAATATTACATGCAATCAATAAAACAAAGATTGTACAGTACATAGAACATATCGGACCTTAACCTTAAGTATAAGTATGCATATGTACTCAGTACTTGGTTTGGGCCCCTTTTGCAGCAATTACTGCCTCAATGCGGCGTGGC
>JAQMYJ010000036.1:13669927-13706372 GCA_030014305.1 Clarias laeviceps | reverse complement strand
CCTGCTGGAAAATGAAGTCAGCATCCCCATAAAGCTCGTCTGCGGAAGGAAGCATGAAGTGCTCCAAAATCTCCTGTCCTGGTAGACGGCTGCGTTGACCCTGGACTTAATGAAGCACAGTGGCAATCCTCTCCAGGCTGCGGTCATCCTGCTGCTTGTGCAACTTTTTCTTCCACACTTTTCCCTTCCACATAACTTTCTATTAATGTGCTTTAATACAGCATTTTGGGACATCCAACTTCCTTTGCAATTACAGTACCTTTTAAAGCTTTCCCTCCTTATGGAGGATGTCAATGATGGGTTAGTGTCAGGTCAGCAGTCTTTCTCATGATTGTGCTTCCTATTGAACCAGACTGAGAGACCGTTTAAAGGCTCAGGAACCCTTTGCAGGTGTTATGGCTTAATTAGCTGATTAGAGTGGGACTAGAATATTGAACCGTTTCATAATATTCTAATTTTCTGAGATTGTGGATTTGGGGCTTTCATGGGATGTAAGCCATCAATTATGACAAATCACAGCTTGAACTATCTTGCTTTGCATGTAATGAGTCTATCTCATATATTAGTTTCACCTTTTAAGTTGCATTACTGAAATGAATGAACTTTTGCATGATATTCTAATTTTTCGAGTTTCACCTGTACTGTATATGTCATTGTCTACCTCTCTACAACTTACAGTAGGTATTTTCTCTCTATGGCATACAGTACATGCTGCCTTTTGGCACATTAGGGCTATGGGAATTGAAATCCACTGAGCTTCTAACAATGAAACGTTCTCTCCCTGAAAAGATTTCTTCCTGAAATATGTAATACTATAATCTTCTAATAAAACAATATAAGCTACAGTTACAAAGTGACTCTGCTTGAATACACTTTGAAAAGTTGTATTTAACAGTAATTATATTTAAGCAAATTTGAGCAATGTAGTTAATGTAGTCAATTCAACTGATTATCAGACACATGACTGAAGAATTATTGATGGAAAGCTAGTGAACATGTTGTTCTAGCTGCTTAATTGTTCACCATGCAGGTGGTGTTTGCTTTGATAATACCCATGGGTTTTCTTTATGTTTTCATACATGCGTGGATTTGTGCGTGCATCATTATTCATCAACTGCTCATGTTCGGACAGTACAAAGACGGCAGAGAGGTTTACCATGGCATCACTGTGTAAATCCGGGTTGTCTGGTCATGCTCACACTGTTTATATATAGCCTGCTGGGTGCTACGCTGTGCTTTCAATGAGAGTAGGAAAAAGAAGTGTGTAAAATGTCCTTTTTTTCTTCCTCTATGCTCTATTGTTCCTCAGGTGCAGGTGTGCAAACATATCGACTATGTTTTCACCCGTGACCGAAAAACTATTTCTATGTGAGCTTTCTGCCTGTGGCCTGCTGTAGGGGAAACATTCAATGACTGTATCACATTTTCTTAGAATACCATACCATACCGTACCATCAGGACCAGACAAGATTTGATTCAAAAGCTTTTGTCTTTATGTGCTTCAAACTGACACAATTTATGTCATGTCACATTAGGGACTCAGATTGATTTAAGAATTTATACTAGGACTTGGATCATTTATAACATGATCCGGACTGAAGTAAGAGAAAATATGGGAAAATAAAAAAGTATGGGGGGACAAAATCATATTAATCATCATTTAAAACTATAAATAAGATGTAATACATGTTAATTATGATAATCAAGTAATACCTCATTTAATTTAATACAGTATGTTTCAGGTTTTAAAAAGTTAGTGTTAGTCTGTATTCTACATGCTGTTTCTTTTGTAATCTGACACCTAATTTAATTGAATACATCCTGTAAGAACATATAATCAGTGAATCTGTGTCTATGTTCTTGGTTTATATCTCAATTTAAATCACATCTGGTACATAATGTCCTGAGTAGTTCTAACACAGAGCCCATGGCTCTTTTACCATTAAACTGTAAAACCAAGTACACATGATGCATTTGCTTTCTGTATCTATGTCACTTGAATAATTTGATAGAATGCCATGTAGTAGCAGTTTTCTTAAACCAGCCAGAAACATTTTCTCCCATTATACATCTTCCCTTGTGCCATTATATGAAACATTTAGTTATTTTGGGGTATTATCAGACACATACAGAAATGATTCTGTTTTATCTGATTAAAGATTCCTATTTGTTAGGATGTAACAGGAGCATCAATCATGACAACAGTATAAAACTTTAAAAACTTAAAAAACTATTTTGGAAATAAAAGCTAGACATCATTTTATAGACATCTCCCATTTCACTTTAGTTTTATGCTCAAACATAGCAAAGCACACCACTGTAGTTATTTAATTTTTAGTAATGTAAGAATTGACCTGTGTTGATGATCCCTTGGCTCCCCTGTATCTCTGCTTGAAAGTTTATAGTACTATTCATCATTTGTCAGGGTTTGTCTGATATTAGAACGTTTCTGTTCATAGAAAGGAGAAAATCTTTTTTTACTTCATAAAACAATATTGATGTTTATTTCATTGCCAGCACACAGCTTTAGGTCCCTGGTTTGATTTTCAGCTCGGGTTACTCTCTGTGTTACTTGCGGGTTACTTTCCTGTTATCCCTGTATCCATGTGAGTTTCTTCTGGGTTCTCTGTTTTCCTCCCACTTCTAAAAAAAAATCATGCTAAATTGATTGGCTATGATAAATTTGCCCGTAGGTGTGATTGGAGCCCTGTTAGGGATTTGTTGTCCCATTCAGTGTATATTCCTGTCTTGTGGCCATTGTTCAAAGCATAAGTTCTGGATTCACCATGACTCTGACCAGCATAAAGCTTTTTACAAAAATACTGCAGCACTTTGGTTGTTTAAACATATACACATTATCTGAATTCTTTGCGTGCATGTGTAAAATCTAAAGGAACAATCTGTCCAGGAGTAACGTGACAGACCCAGTGAGTACCGCTTACACACTGTGAGAAGCTTTGGAAAGAAAGAGTTTAGCTGAAATGTTCCAGCACTGTATGGTGTGGAGGAGGCTCTTGGAGGAAGAACTAGGTTCGATTTGAGCTGCCACTGGTTATAGTAAAAAAAAAAAAAAAGATGAGATGTCTGGCTCTGCTATCACAGACGAGAGGAATGGAGTTGTGAATGAAGATGAAGGAGTGGGAAAAGAGGGTCTGTTATGTATAAGTATGGCTGTGTAGAAGATAACGCCTGAGGATGGACCAGGATGGAATGTAAATAGACAGGACATGTAAAAAGGTTCAAAGCAACTCTGTCAAATCTACACACTTTCCTACACCTAAAGAAGCAACTGTGTTTCATAACTCTTATCTCCCTCCCACCTTCTCATAGCTTAAACCTTCTTTCCTCATTGCTGAGTGGTAAACACTTGCATGCCAGGACAACCTGCTAAGGATCTTTGTGAATTATCATCAAATCAAATACATCAAATGGTATATGCTTCAGTGCTGAGTGTTGAAAGGTTCCTTGTGCTTTTAAAAGACAGTCAAAAACAGCAACCATGATTTTGAGTAATCGTTCACCATGCTCTTATAGTACTTTATCAAATATATGGGACCTGTTTTGGATAGACTTTTAGAGCACAGTCATAACTTTAAACTATACAGTGTATGCTAGAGTAAAAAAAGTCAAATATAGTTTCTCTAACCCAATGCAGTATAATAGATATAAAAGCAAAAAGAGAGCGTTGAGATCTGTATTCAAAAACATTATTTGTGATTTTTGTGTTCTGCTCGCAGGCAGGTAGATTTTAAGATAAGATAGAACATTATTAATCCTGAGTGAAATTCTTGCCCCATCAACATGGTAAATGCAACAAAGACCGAAATACATTGTAAAAAAAGAAAGATAAATGGTGAGAAAAAGATAATTTAATCAATTTGAGTGGTTAAAGTATTAAATTAAATAGTATCCTAAAAATGTAAGGTATACTAAATCTCTACAGGATACAAATGAACAAGCTTACTGATAATTCTGATAGTAATATATTAATAATAGCGGCAGATACATGTGATTACTGGAGGGTGGTAGTGACAGAGGGAGAGGACATAGAACATTACTATAGCCTTCTAAAATCTCTAATTTAGATGATTGGAATTTCCTTTTAATTTTTCTGCTTTTGTTTAATGGCACCTGATAACATTGATATGATCTACTTGATTAACGTTTAATAGTATGATAAACGTGATAAATCTGGCAGAAGGGTAATACCCAGTGGTCCTTATATGATTTTACAAATACTATATGCTGTAACCACTGTTTTGTGTGCGTATGTATGTACTGTAGCTATGTGTGTATGTAACTGTGTGTGTGTGTGTGTGTGTGTGCAGCAATACATACATACAGTACTGTATGTAACTGAAGCAACTCCAGATCAAATATTTCAAATTGAAGAATAAATTATTATTTTTTAAAATAAATTCTTATGACCACCCAGCTGTTTAGTCCCAATCCTGTGAGTGTGTGTGTGTGTGTATGTGTGTGTGGCAATTGTCTTACTTTCGTTATTAAACGTAGCTGTGATTTATACT
This sequence comes from Clarias laeviceps, assembly GCA_030014305.1. Lineage (NCBI taxonomy): Eukaryota > Metazoa > Chordata > Actinopteri > Siluriformes > Clariidae > Clarias > Clarias laeviceps. Next base: position 13,701,843 of record JAQMYJ010000036.1, on the reverse strand, counting down.
GTAGATTTTTTATGATGCAACTTCATTAAGTGTTCTTCTGCACCTCTGCTCTTGACCTCTGAGCTAAAACATGCAGTGTGATTGGTTTGTTTATGTGAAAGCCTGTTTTTAAATCACACTAATACATTGTGATGTGACTGTAGTGGTTTGCTACACTAACGTAATTCAGAAGTGATACCATTATTGCCCAGTGCCTGACAAGGCCTTTAGTATTTTCCCATTTTTTTGATCTCTAAAAGCTTCCCTGAGTCAAACCCTAAGTTTAAAGTGGCATGGATTTCAACAGTTTCTTATTTAACACATTCCATAATCAAAACGTCCAAGCTGCAAGCAATCTCTCCTAATTCAGTAGGAAATGTAGCAAAGCCAACCTCCTTTCATTGACTTTGACAAGTAATGTTGCAGCTGCATGGACAAGAGGCCACACTGGTCAAGAGGTGACTGCCCTCCGCAGCAGTTTGCATTTAAAACAGGAAGTCCTACACAGCAGTCGACATTAGAAAGGATCTATGGGAATCTGAGTAGGTTGGATTCTATTCAAGTATTTAATCTAATGTACGGTCTGCTTTTCCAAATATGGTGTTGTAAGAACAACCAGCATCAGGAAAAACTATGAGACTAGAGCATTAGGGTGATGGCTACCATTCATGTACACTGGCCAGCCAAAAAAAGGATACACACTCTAATATTTAATTGGACCATCTTTTTCTTTGATTACAACTGTGACATTATTCCGATAAGCTTGTGCAATGTCACAATTATTTATATCAACAATTGACTTAATTTCTTTCCAAGATCTTGAATTGATGATGGGACAGTCGGACAACTGCGTAAATCAAATCCCAGGCAGTACACAACAGGTATGATGGGTGGGATCACTTTATCTGCCTCTTTTCTTACCCTGTTAAATCTGTACTCATCAGATCATATGACCTTTTTTCAATGGTCCACAGTCCATTCTTTATGTTCCTTAGCAAATTTAAGCGAACACAGCTGTTTAATTCCAACCCCTTGAATTTGCATTGTGGGTGTGGAAATGTGCACAAATCAACAAAAACAACAATAGAACTCACCGCGATGTTTAACAGCGAGTTCTGTGTTTTTTTTTTTTTTTTTACGATTTGATTCCACCAAGCCCTTAACTGATCTCCCATCACGCTCATTCAGGATGTTTTTCCAGCCACATTCCTGTATCAGAGATGACGGTTCACCACTATCCTTCCAGGTTTTCGGTTCTTAAACCAATTTTAGTAATTTGAGCAATTTGTCCCTTCTGAAACAAAGTAACTGAAACATGCAAACATCACAGCAGTAATTATCCAATGGAAGGCTCTTACCTATTTCCATAGTTAAATAAAAAGTGGTGGCTGTTTTTTGACCAGGCCGTATTTGTTATTGAGTATTTTAGAGCTGTAACATTTTTAGGAGGTAGGGCACATCCTGAGCAGTTATCCAAAATGAAAAAATGGACGCATTAAACTGTGCTGGTTTGATATTTTTCGCCAGCTGTCCAAATTTCAACTGACATCAGAGTCTGATGAGCCGGGGCTGATTTCATTCTTCCAACTGGTTATTAATTCCCCCTGTAATTTGCCCAGATTTAATTATTGATGTGGTCTTTGTTGCTGGGTGGTTATTATGTGATCTTCATTTGCTGGGGAAAAAGTCAGACCATGAGAACAGAAGACTCCAGGGGGTGGTCTTTGGTTTTGAAGTGTTTTGTTGCCAGTTTCTTTAGACAAACTGACATTTGCCTATTTGTTTATGTAAATGTGTGGATGAATTTAGTGTATTTTTGTTGTTTTGCTCGAAACTGAACATATGTATATTCAGAAAGTGGAAATGCACAACTATGCATAACTAAAGACTGCGGCTTACTAGATTAGCAGCAGTTGTGCTCACTAATTACCTAATCTCAAATGAAAGCACCCAGTCATAGTCACACATGCTCTATGGTTTAGCCATGCTGTGCATTTAACCCTGCAAAACAATGCTGTCACACTATTACTACCCTCATGTGGAGGTATAGACATAGGCTTTGACCAAGCTCTCTTTTTCTCTATTCATCATTTTTAGTAACTTCGAAAGATTTTTGCAGCACAACACTGAAGCTTCTTAAAATTGCCCATTTCCTCTTTCAATCTTCACATTCACAGACTTGCACAGCTCGCACAGATCAGCACAATATGCAGTCCCCTCATTCAGCCTAACAAGTGTGTGCACCTCCACACTACACTGGTTCCATTTTTCGGCACAGCTCTTGGCTACAGCCGGTAGAGAGGGGTTTGCTGGAATGAGGAGAAAGAGTGTGTGTTTTTGTTTGTGGTGCAGATTCTAGAATGGGCAAGCATAAGTGTTTTGGGCAGTTTGGTATGGGGAGGTAATAAAATGCATATGTACACTCCCATGTGTGGGGATCCGGGTTGTCGGACAATAATGAAAAGGCATCTGCAGTTCTGTCACATCCGTCAGGGTGGTGCTCAGTACAGGGGAACAAATGGGTTCAATAGGCAACTGTGTTAAAGGACAAAATGAAGCATGATCAAGGAGGTCCTACTGAATCCTACAAATCTTAAAAGTTTGATGTTTTAGAGGGATAGCCCAAGCTGGAAATTGGGCGGAGTTTACAGACCTTACAGGAACAGCACAAATTTCGAAGGAAAGTTAAAAAAAAAAAAAAAAAGGAAACACAACAGAAAAGTTAAGAATAAAATTTTATTCATTTTTCAGGTTTTGTATTAAAAATTGAGATAAATATCTAGTTTGACCATTAATGTGTAAAATTTATTGTTATTTTTATATTGTTCAGCTGTTCTGTAGTTATGTGCATGATGGCATGTCATTAGTCAAGAGAAAAACTAAACTTAGAGGAGAAATGTCACTCTAGTTTAACAGTGCATATGCCCTGTTTGTTTCAAGAAGCAGGTGTTACAAAATGCCCACAAGACACATACTGTGTGCGGGAGTAGGCTCCTCATTTGTAATATTCATGGATCATAATTAGTTGTCACACCTAATATTAGTCATGCACAACAGATACAACTGCCTTATCAGCAGAAGCAGACTCTAAGTGGAACAGTATAATTCCCAGCTGCTGTATACACATGCTGTACATATTGACATTTCCTCAATAACCAGACTGAATGCAATTTAGTTTTTCTTTTTTAATGTAACATAGTCTCACTGTTTTGTTAATGCATGCAACTACTGCATTATCTTCATATCACAAATGAACCCTAGGATGCAGAGACCTTTGTCCAGTATTTCGGGGTCTGAAAAACATTGGAGAAATGTAGGCTGGGACCACACACACGTACACACAGATTTGCGACTGTGTGTGTGTGTGTGTGTGTGTGTTGTTTTTTTTAAAACCTAACTGAGATGAAATTGCAGAAATGCATTGGAGAGTGCTGTGCTATTACACTCATTATCGTCTCCACAGCTGCCATTTTAACTGCTATGACTTTCATCTCGAAAACCGACTTCAGTGTGACCCGTTCCTTAAAGATTTACTGTGGCTCAAGGGATTCCACCAGTAAAAAAAATTATATATCAGCAATTTATTTTTGTGTCATTTTCTATTTCATAAAGAGCAGTCTGTTATTTCCAACTTAAATTTGTTTTGCAGAGAAGAAAATGAATGTGTAAGAAATGAAGAGATTGCTCAAGGGATTAATTACAGAGTAACTACAGTGTGTTTAATTACCAACTTTTCTTAGCGAGTAGACAGGTAATAATGTAATTATAGGTGTGTCTTCCTGGTGAACATTACTTCATCAGTTTTTCTCTGAAATGCAACGCTTGTCAGGGGCAATTTGCTATTCAGACGTTTCATCTTCTCCCCAGTGAAAAGACAGCATTGCTGCTTCACTGCCAGGTGGATGGTTGCTCCCCCAAGGGTGGCAAAGTCCCAAGCACCCCATTGTGGCCCTCACCAAACATGGCACACAGTGCGCCTTTCACAGACCCACTTCTCAGAATGCATTTTGGGAATGGCAGTGGAGGGCTGGCTTTGTTTCAGTGTGGTGAAAAGAGAGGGGCTGCCATAGTTAAGGTCAGGGTTAAGCTGACGGACTTCTCTACAAACAGCTTCAAAGACAAGATGTTAATGACCCCAACTATGACTCACCACAGAGGCATTTTTCACAAACAACCCCCACTTGTATTCTAGCGTACTCTGTCTCTCTTTCTGTCATGGTGTTGAAAAATACAGCTTTTCAGTTTGTCCAAGTAGTGGGGTTGTTTGGTATGACGTCACAACATGATCGTATCTTGGTGAGTAAGAGCCAGCATGCTAGGCATCGGGGAAAAGGTGAAAATCATGAGTGACAGTCTCATTCAAAACATTTGAGCCGTGATCCTATTGCTGAATGAAGGTCTAACAGGGTTATGGGTCCTTTTGCTTATTCTTGTAGTATTAGTATGTTACATTTTGTACAGAGCACTATATGGAGAAAAGGCAAGAGGTGTTATGAATGTAAGGGAGACGGAATAACTCATTTAGCCCAGGTTGTCTGCACTTAAGCTAATAGAGAGTGAAGAAAAGGATGGGAAGGAACACAAGCGTTTCTTACATAGTCTCTGCTCTGTGCCATTTTTTTTTACTCTTGCGCACACTGGGCTGAGCAGAAGACTATTTTTAGGTGAGACAGACTGGAATGAGAGCTGTTAGTCAGTGGAAGACGTATCTCTGAAAGCAGAGAAAAAATTATATAGACAGTATGTGTATATACAGAGATACATTATTTAATGGGTTATCTTTATTTTTTTTTATTGTTTTCAGCATAGCATGTGAAGACATTAGAATTGTGACAGAACACATATGGAATTATGTACTTTATAAGACTTTATTTCCAATAAGCATTTATGTGGGCTACAATCTTAAGTGCTGTAAATCTGTGGTTTCTGAGTCTGCTCTTGGTCTTCCTTTCCTGGGCCAGTCCTTCTGAGAGCCAGTTCCATCACACTCTTTCATTATTCTGCCTACTGCACTTGGGGATACAGTCAAAGTTCTTCAGATTTTTTGGATTGACCGACCTTCATTTCCTAACATATTGATGGACTGTCTTTTTTCCCTTTAGTTAACTGAGCGTTCCTTGTCATAAAATGGATTTGTACAGTGGTAGTAGTACTAATAGGGGTATTGAAAAACTGATGGTCTAAAACACATTAAGAAGGCACGAAATGTCACAGATTAAGCCTTGATAACGCACATCTGTGAATTGAAAACCATTCCAGGTGACTACCTCATGAATCTGATGAGAGAATGCCATGAGTGTGCCAAGCCATCATCACAGCTAATTGTAGCTAATTGTGGACTAAAAATATAAAACATATTCTGTGTTTTTTAAAGACTTTTTTTGTTTACTACATAATTCTGTAAGTGTTCTTCCAAAGTGTGAATGTCTTCAGTATTAATCTACATCTATGTTGAAAATTATCAAAAAAATAAATAAAGAAAAAGCCCTGAAGGAGAAGGTGTATTCAAAGGTATGTGTGTGTTTGTTTGGGTGGGTGTGCATTAAACATTGAACCAGCTGCTATTATAAAGGGCTGGAATTGAAACACTGAAAGTGGAGAGACTAAAGTTAGTGAGAGGAGGAGAAACTGTATTCAACTAAAAATAAGCTAGCCAAGGCCATTGACATGCTAATTTCACCAAGTTTTTGAACTGTTTCCTCATCTTTCCGTTTAAAGTCACTGCCCCACTCATTTAGCTGTTTACAATGTAAACAAGGATCCATAAGGTTAAAGCCTTTTAACGCTAAATGCAGTATTACTTTGCACAGTTGTGTAACATGCCATTGCCTTGAGCTGAGCTTGCTGCTTGCTGCTACAAGTCACTTTTCAACATGTATTTTGGTTTCCTAGGCGACAGAATGGGGCCCAGACGAAGACACCAGGAGGTCCTGTCAAAGCAAAGGGAAGACTGAGGTAACTTTGAACCCCTGGTTTTAAGCCATGAATAGTCTTTCAAAATGCTGCCATCCGATTGGATAGAGGAAAGAATATGTTTGCCATGTAGGAGGACACAATACAAAGCACATTTATCCTCTGTTTGCTAAAGCGCAAATCTCCCGTTAGTGAATAATAGGTTGTAAATAATAATTTATGCCACATCAGCTTTAATATGCTGGTTGAAACACAGCATTTCAGGTGCTTATGATGGCTCTTTTTAGCATTCCAGCATGCCAGACAAGGTCCCCCTGTGGTGCTGATAAGAAATATTGTGATCAGGCTGTCTTGGGGGATTGATTACTGTGCCAGTTTTATCTATAAAGCACTGTAGAAAAAGAGCTAACTGGCAGAAAAGGAATGTCATTTGCAAAATCTAAATATCAGGTCTGACCTTAGTTCATTTTACTTTTAGAGTTTCTGTACAGGATTACTGCATTAAGATTTTTTTTGTATCTCATCATTTCAATTAAAAAAATATTAACATGAATATGCTAAGGAATGACCTTGCTCTTTCATTTTCAAAAGTCTTTATAGCCATTCTCTCAAATTCCCAGCACCTCAGACTTTCCCTCTGTTACTACTGACCTACAGTATCAGCTCTATTCTCTATTATTCAGGAACTATAGAACAACACTAAAGCGGTTATCATCTGAAGTGGAGAATACAAACTACTGCCAGTTTCTCAGTCCTAATATATCCCATGTACTTATCCCTTGAAGACACTTTATTTTTTTTCCTCTTTGTTTAATGAATGTACTGTATGTCTATTGTAGTGACACTGATTACTAATTGATAATTACAGGATGACTCAATGTCAGATGGATGGGTTACATGGTATTTGTGGAAAGGGTCACTCCATGAGTAACTGTAGCAAGACTGACAGGAAAAGGGGAATTTTGAAGAACACTTTTATTTTTATTTTTTGGCATTTTGGCATAACATCAATATGAGGCATCACATTTACACTTACTCACTCTCACTCATCGTCTATATTGCTTTATCGTGTATTCAGAGTCGCGGGTGGCCTGGAGCCTATCCCAGGAGACTTAGGGCATGAGGCGGGGTACACCCTAGGCAGGGTGCCAATCCTTCGCATGGCACACACACACTCACTCACATACTCATTCACACACTCTGGGCAATTTGGGAACGCCAATTAGCCTAATCTGCAGGTCTTTGGACTGTGGGAGGAAATCGGAGTACCCGAAGGAAACCCACCAAGCACGGGGAGAACATGCAAATTACATGCACACAGAGACTGGAATCGAGCCTGGCCAGGAATCGAACCCGGACCCTGGAGGTGCAAGAGGACAGTGCTAACCACTACACCACCACGCCGCCCATCACATTTACAGCATTGCCAATATTTAACAGAGGTTTCAAAGTAATCAACCATTTGGACCAATCTCAAGATCCATTAACTCGATTGTTTCAAAACAACACTTTAGTGTTTATTCAATCCACTCAAAAAGGATACAGTACACTAAAAGTGTAATTTTCTTGCATATAGAATTCATCCCTAGAAAGGTAATTTAAAACCATATCAGTTATTTTAGTTTTTATACTAATATAATTGCAATATGTGTTATTTGAGGGACTTTACTACAGTATACCCTGCGGGAAACATAGCTAGTATAACATTGAGATCAAATAAAAAAATGGCTGCAGTTCCTTTTTCATGATCTGAATCAGGACTGCTGTAACATACTGATATGTTTAACTTTTTCTGCAGCTGGAGTGTCAAAACTACATTCGAGTACTCCTGGTTAACAAGACAGAGGTGATGACGTGTGGCACCAATGCTTTCCAACCTCTCTGTATCATCCGAGAGGTAAGTGATGATAATTACTCGGCAGTTAGAGAATATTAGATTAAATAACAGATTGTTGGGGGAATTAGAGCATATCTAATTGATTCTTCCCTCTTTCTCCTCTTCCCTCTCAGGTGGGGAATATGAGCAGGATATTGGAACGGGTGAATGGCGTGGCACGCTGCCCCTATGACCCTCGCCATAACTCTACGGCAGTTGTGACAGACAGTGGAGAGCTGTATGCTGCCACAGTCATCGACTTTTCTGGCCGGGACCCAGTCATATACCGTAGTCTAGGAAACATGCCTCCTCTGAGGACTGCCCAATACAACTCCAAATGGCTTAATGGTATGAGTAACACAATGTCTTTAATGTTTTTAATATGATTGTCTAGAATAGTATAATATTTTGAATTGAAACTTCACTCACCTCGCGCTGATTTGAGTAGTGAGAATATATGTGGCTTAATTATCTGTATTGATTTTAATATAAAAACAGTGTTCATGTTAGCAGCTTATTTTGATTTAGTTTTAGTCTTAGTCTTTTGACTAGAATGTACACTAGATTTTTTACACAGACATTTTAGTCATGCTTACTAACTTTTATAATCAATAATGTTAAATGTATTTTGCATTTAATATACAAGAGCAATTAAATCCTATACTGTTAGGCCACATTCTTATTCACATATTTTAAGTTCAAATGACAATTACATTTTTGAAACTCTTGAGTTACAAGAACAAGATGCTACAGTGCTGTTGGAGCATTGTAAATCAGGAGATTTACAAATTTCAGCGTTAAAGTGGCTTCACACAGCTGACATTAATTTATGCCGTTAGCTTTCTTCAATGAGTAATTGCAGTCAGGAAAGCATTAGTATTTCTGATGCTATAAACGTTGCAGGAAGTGCATTTACTTGTAGTTAATTGAAGTTGGGTGGCGCGGTGGTGTAGTGTTTAGCACTGTCGCCTTGCACCTCCAGGGTCCAGGTTCGATTCTCGGCCAGACTCGATTCCCAGCTCTGTGTGCATGGAGTTTGCATGTTCTCCCCGTACTTGGTGGGTTTCCTCCGGGTACTCCGGTTTCCTCCCGCAGCCCAAAGATATGCAGGTTAGACTAATTGGCGTTCCCAAATTGCCCGTAGTGTGTGAATGAGTGTGTGAGTATGTGTATGTGTTTGTGCCCTGCGATGGATTGGCACCCTGTCCAGGGTGTACCCTGCCTCGTGCCCTAAGCCTCCTGGGATAGGCTCCAGGTCCCCACCACCCTGAATACAGGATAAAGCGGTATAGAAGGTGAGTGAGTGAGTGAGTGAACATGGAAGCTAATGATAATAGGCTAATATTTAGTGACTACAGTTGCTACACAAGGTTATGGTTAAATAATGCTAACTGTATTAATGCAAAACTGTGTTTACAATCTGCCTCACTGTAATATGAATTTTAGCTTACCATTTCAAGTGCATGGGATTCAAATGCAGGAAACAATGAGGGCAAAGTTTTTTTTTTTTTAACAATCAAGTGCAAAGGTGCACTACTGCCGTTTGTAAAGTACATCCAAGTTTTTTATTTAGCTTTAGTCTTGTCTTCATTCTGAAAAATAGGTCATCAGTGAATATTTTTGTCATAATTTTTTTATTAACAAAATTACCACTGGTATGACAGTAAATATCTCAGATATATATTATGATCTACACGATGGTGGTGGATCTCATATGTCATATGTCATGACCTTATTTACTATAAGTTAGACAGGTGTTAAAGTTTACTTATAGTGCAGCTAGCAGCGTTTGCCTCAGGTGGAACAGATCAGCTCTCTGCCAGGCAGTGGTATAATTATTCCTCACAGTAGGAAGAGGGTGAAATTGCTGCCGCAATGCTCACTCTACTAGAGACACCCACCTAGCTCCACTGTAGGAGATTTGAAGTGAGGGGCTGCAGAGGAAAAAGGTAGAAAGAAGCAGAGTTAATACACACATACATGCACATTTTTTCCCTATCCGATATATAAAAGCACAAAGACTCAATTCTGTGCCTCAGCATGAAAAATAATCTGTCAGACTTATGTTGCTGTGCTTCCATGCTGAAATTCAGCTCTCAGCATATCCCACCTGTAAAAAATAGCACCTACTCACCAAGCCAGTTGGATGTGAAGATAACCCTTCGAATGTGAAGTGTGAATTAAAATCTCATTTCCTTTCATAAGCCTGTTCCTGTGGGGGTCAGGGAAGAACGTCACAGACCTCCGGGGTCCTGATTCACCTGGCCTGTTGTTGCATTGTGCACCGACATATAAGGTGCTGGCTGACTACATTTTAATAAAGAAGTGAATTGGAATGGGACCGGAATAAGCTCTGGGTTTCGGCTCCAATCTCTCTTATGATAAATTGATGTCAGTGTTACCTGAGAAGCTGCAAATCTGGCATGAATTCAAAGAGAGACAGACAGACAGACAGACAGACAGACACACACACACACACACACACACACACGAGAACCCTGATGCAACTGATCTGTTTACTTTCATTGTGCAAGTAGAAAAAATACTGTTTGTCATATTCACGCCCACATATAACTGTACAGTCATGCACAAGCATACAAACATGGGTACACTTACACAACATGAACATCCTGGCCTAGCTCTCAGTCACAGAACAATTTGCTTGTTGGAAGTACAGTAAACTATTTGCGGCACTGCAGCAGCCTCCAACATAAAAATTACTACATGTACTATAGATGGCTAATAGGTGTATGCAAAACGAAGCAATATTAAATGGATAGTGCATTCAATATGTACATACAGGCCTGTAAATGTTTACTCGATATATAGACGGCTCTACCCTTAGTTTACCCTTATAATTCGGTCAGTTCCAGCTGCATGCTGCACACCTGGGGAAAACCTCATTTGTTTTTGTTTTTTTATTTATGTCAGTATACGATGTTCCTGGATGCTGTAGGAGTTTAAAAAGCTTCCAGTTTATTTACGGATTGGCCCTGATGCTAGTACAAAAAATCTTCCCAACCCACTCAGCAATGCTTAACTCTTTAGTATACAGTTGTATGTAGTACAGTATAATAGTTGTGATTTACTGTATATTCTCAGTATATAGCATCACTTAGGAGGGGTTTCTTCTTTAAGAAGTTTTATCCTTCTTGTTCCTCTCCTCGGGCTTACTCATTTGTTTATTTATTTATTCATTTAGGTTATTGTTTATAATTAATGCAGTTATTATTTTGTGTCTAAAATGCATTGTGCACTGTGTAAAATTAGATGCCAGGCTACCCACATAACTCACTCATTCAACGTCTATAGCGCTATAGCCAAGAGACGGTATAGGCTCTAACGGTACAACCTGGACAGGGTGCCGCTTCATTGCAGGGAACACATACATTCACATTCTCATTCACACACTAGAGGCAAATTGGGAACACCAGTTAACCGTATCTGCATGTCTTTGGTGGGAGGAAACCAGAGCATCTGGAGGAAACCCACCAGCTTGGATATTGCATTAAAGTGCTTTAAAACAATATTAAGGGTTAAAACCTTCTCAGTTCTTTAGAAGGATTTTGAAGGATAAGGTATATTATCAACCAATTTTCAATGAAATTGAAAATTTGATACATTTCACCTTTACTTGACTTAATAGCTAACTTGATATGACTGGTCACATATATTCTCTTTCTCTTTCTGTATATCTTTTAGAGCCTCAGTTCATCTCAGCATATGATATTGGACTCTTCACCTTCTTCTTCCTGAGGGAGAATGCAGTGGAGCATGACTGTGGCAAGACGGTGTACTCTCGAGTGGCGCGTGTCTGTAAGAATGACATCGGTGGCCGCTTCCTGCTTGAGGATACATGGACCACTTTCACCAAGGCTCGTCTGAACTGCTCCCGCTCTGGAGAGATCCCCTTTTACTACAATGAGCTCCAGAGCACTTTTTACCTGCCTGAGCAGGATCTCATCTATGGAATCTTTACTACTAATGTGTGAGTACAACAAATGTCAAGTCAATGTCTTTAAGCAGTGATTACATTTGCACTGTTTTGCGCATACATTAGCACATAAAGAATTGTTATCCTGTGGTGGTGAAAACCTTCAGGGTGAATGTGTTGTATAGTGTGATATGTTCACCTGGGCTCTTAACACCAATAATTAAGAGAAAATATGTAGAAGATGATATGGCCACTTACTCGTGTTTAGGCATATTTAAGTTTAGATCATACAACCTAGCATCTTGTATTTGTTTTTTTACAATTTCGGGTTTTGATAAGAGGTTGAAATTGGACAGTAAAATAGACAGAGTAGTTTTTCTTTTTGGGAGTCGATATTCTGGTAGGGCTGTAACTCTGATCTCTTTTATTACATCCTAGGTTCTGTACACTATTATTTACACAGTTTTACAACGAAGGAAGTAATGAAACTTAAATGCAGTTCAAGCTGATGATGATATTTATAGTTGTTGATATGATTATATGTCAACGCTCTTATAGTAGGTGCACAGGAGCCTAAGTTGTGTGTTAGATCTGTAATCAGACTGTGTTGTGGACCAGATCTTCTTTGTCCCATTTTGAAATGGCCATTAATTAAGAAAAAATTTAGCGCTGTGGTTGCGGGTTCGATTTGGGTGTGTATGCGTGATACTCCTGTTTCCTGCCACAGTCCAAAGACATGCAGGTTAGGTTAATTGGTGTTCTCTATGTGTGTGTGTCTGTGTGTATATGTGTGTGTGTGCTTTGCACTGCCCTGTCCAGTGTGTATCCCGCCTCATGCTCGAAGTCTCCTGGGACATTCTCCAGGTCCCCGTGACCCCGTACACAGGATAAGCGATATAGACGATGAATAATTTAATCAATGGTTGGACTTTTTTTGCTTGTGTGGCATGCTTTTTAAATTGGTAAGCTAGTTCTTAATATTTCAGAAGTAGTGGTCTTGTGTAACTGTTGTGTTTAGAAGAGTCCAAAATCCTGATCTCTGATGGCTACAGGCTGTATTTGCTGATTCAATAGAAAATTTAAATACTCTTCTTTAAAAAAGTGTTGTGTTTGACCTTCTAATTACCATTCACACAGAAACGCACGCACACACACACATGTGCACACACACACTTTAGTAGATATGGGATTTAATAATGAAATCGTAAGAGCAGTGTCTCCATCTGTCTGCAGTAAATTGAACACCTCCAGCATAGACCTCTGGAGGTTGTAAGAGCAGCAAAGAGGGTGAGAGAAGAAATGTACAGTAGATGTGTTAGTAGTAGGTCTACGTGTAGGTAAAGACTGATCTGACAAGGCTAGCCCATTCTAACTGTGAATTAGTGCCTAAAGGTCCGAAGCGCTACAGCCCCTCATAATGAACTCACTGTGTTTATAGCTCTGCCACTTGCAGCACTAAGCCGCCCTTTGTCAGTGCAATTCCACGCAGCTATAAACTGAGCTAATCATACAGTATCGCCAAGCTCAAGCACTAAAACACACTTTACTTTATCTTCTCATTTTGCCCCATGTGACTGCCTATACTACAGTGCTTCATCACACATAATGACTTCATAATTTTATTTCTCTGGACATAAATTTAATTATAATCAAGAAGCCTTTAAAGGTGCATGATGCCTTGTCCGCATTATTATGAATACATTAGAAATTTGAACATCTTTTCAGAAGACTTTTTGGCAAATGTTACTGTACCCCACAAATTATTGACTTGCATGCCGTTGTCTATGAGTAGACTAGGTATCACAGTCGTCTAAGCTAACCAACTGGACATTCTTATTAATGATCTGTATTAGCAATAAAAGTGCAGAGCTTACAACTCATACAGCTAGGAATGCTTTGAAGTTCTAAGTCTTGCACACAGGAATGTTGTGTTTATACTGTGCTCAGTTCAAATTTAAACAGAAACTAACACATATTCCATCAATGACAACTGAATAAGCTTGTCTTGTGTTAGAGCTTGGTTATAGCAAAAATTCCAGGCATATCATAAAACATAAACAGTAACATTTAAAAAAAAAAAAACAGTACCCAGTACAACCACAGTGCCTTTTAAAAAAGAAGCAATGTTTCATATTAGGATGCACAATGATGCATATTGAATGCATATTCCTTTGTCCTGCTTTTAAGGTACATAATTTACCTATACAGTGGAACCTCGGATTGCGAGTAACACGGTTTCGTTTACTATAACACTGTGACCATGTGTGTGAGTGTGTAAAACATATTTGTATGCATGTGTGTACAGCGCACGTGTACTGTTTATTATAACACACGTGTGTGCGCGCGTGTAAAGCAAAAAAAAGTCTCATTAGAAGGTTAAAGATCCTTTTTTTTCCCCTCTCTGTTTGAGCCTGTCTTTATGTGTGTGCGCGCGTGTAAAGCAAAAAAAAGTCTCATTAGAAGGTTAAAGATCCTTTTTTTTCCCCTGTCTGTTTGAGCCTGTCTTTATGTGTGTGCACGCGCCATTTGATACTGTGCCCCTTCACACACACACTCTCGCCTTTACAGCACCCCCCACCACCCGCTCTCGGCTGCACACACACACACACACACACACACACACTCTCTCTCTGCTCTACACAGAAACTGTGCTCTGTCGTGATTCTTTTCAAAGGTAAAGTGCACGTTCATTTGTTTGTTTGTTTTACTTTACAGCAGTGATTCCGTTAGCATGTGCTCACACGAGTGTCATTAGCGATGACACTAGACAATATTTTGAAATATGAGCCCGCTTCCGGAACGAATTATGCTCGTAATCCAAGGTTCTACTTGCTAATGCGACTGGTGTTATTGTGCCTAGTCAGCTCCAGTGCTTTTTTTGTCACACATGCACATTTTGCTACTTGGAGAAAGTCTTCTTTATCAGCTTTCTGACTTTCTCCCCCAGGAAAGTGACTTTGACTAGTGCTATAACTCGAACATGATTATGCAGTAAAATATTTCCGTTTAATCCTGACTCAAGTGTCAAATATTGCAGATCTAATTTTAATTAAATTTATATTAAATTTTTCTTTATTTTTAAAAGAAATGGACGTTCTATAATTCAGGTGTACATTTATTGATGCCCTCATTTGACCTTATACAATGGACCATGTTACAATGATTTTAGAATTAACGTTAAATGCTACAAACAATGTACAGACTGGATGACTATTAGGTGTTTATCAGTCATAAAAGATCCATATGTTTAGGTGCTTTCACACTAAGATGGGGTTTCAATCATATACTAGGTTTTAGGTTAAGAATGTGTGGGACATGAGTTTAGGGCATCAGGGTGTTTCGGCTATCTGTTGGCTATCTGTTCGGCTTGGTGTCACACATGAGCACATGGTGGAAGGTTCGTTATAATCAGGCAGGGTTCCATACTTTCGTACTTAGTTATATAGGAGTTAAAAGCTTTCTCTATATTTACCATACTTTATAAAATCCAGGTTAAAACTCTCTCTCTCACTTTTCCTTTCTGTTGACATAGAAGACAAAGTTTTACTGTGACAGAAACTTTCAGAAACAGAAACAGATTATTTCTGCTAAATTATGTTCTTAGAAATCCTGTGTTATTGAATAAAAACTTCATATACTTCTTTTTCCAGCCTGGGTTATGAGTGCAAAATGAATATAAAAAGAAAAATTGGGTTGACTTTTTTTTTTTTCAAATATGTTTATCAATATTGTTTATCATTGGTTAGTTCCAATCATATAATTTTACAAGTCTCTTTCACACACAGTTTGTTCGAGAATGCTTTCTGAAGGTTAATCAGGAGCTCTGACTCATTAAGACGTAGGCATACCCTCAATGTTAAATCAATGATGTGGAACCCTTAAAATAATCCTCTCTGCTTTCTGAACTGATACCTATTCCTCCCAGTTGCCTATTATTCCGATAATGATTAAAGAGAGCTGATTAAGAGCAGTCTAATGTTAGAGGAACTTCACGACCATAAGTTTTATATAGAGTCTACGCTGAGGCAGCATATTACTGTTGATCTGTTTTCATGCTTCTGCTAAGGCTGTTATGATGAATCAGTATGTTCATGCCGCCTTGATAAAAGCATCGAATAAAAGGAGCAGCTTGATGAAAGCATAGTTGTTTTGCCGTCAGATCAAAACCTGCTTAGAGTAGGGCACCTCAAAGTAATTAGGATTCTCTTCTTACTCCAGATTACTCACAGCTAATCTGATTAATAGTCCATATCTCATCGCTGTCCAATTTGCTGGTCATAAAAGATCTTGCTGTTTTTTGCTAGTCATTTGAGCTGCACTGTCAAACCTTCTTTCTTCTGCTGGTAATACCCTGCCTCTTACACTTTCACTCACAGCATGTGGCACCATAGCAGAGCTGCACCCTAAGCCCTCTGATGTAGGTTCTATTGGTACTTTTCCAGACTCAGTAACCACAGCCCAATTCAGACTCCACAGTCTGGCAGGGCTAGATTCCCTGCTGGAGCTCAGCCGTGGAGACCATCTGTCCACGGCTCTGCTGCTAGCACCCTAGTTATTGCAGCTCATTTGTCAGTGGTCTCTGCACAGCCAATGCTTATTTTGAGTCAGCTCAAACACATTTTTACTTTCCTGGATATTTTCTGCTTACTTAAGATACCATTTGGATTTGATTCATCTGCCTTTCAAAGTAAAAATTTTTTTTATTTCATCAAGATTTTTTTCAATTTCATTTTATATTCGAATATTTCAAACATTACTGCTATATGCTGAGGACAATTATTTCGAACAGAAGGAAGATTACTTTAAAAAGTAATTTACCTCACCCTAATTATTTGCCTGCAGAGCAAGTAATGGCGTAGATAACTAAATAGCGGTGGGCAGAGCTTTACACAGGTTTCAGTGGCATTTACCTAACAGCCGCAGAGTGCTATAGCAATACATTCACAATGTGAGAGTCTGTGTGTCCTTCTCAATGTGTGACTGGAACTGAAATGGATTCAGCTTTATGTGACTTCATTACATTCTCAGATGGAAATCCCAGCTGAAACTCCATTTAAACTGTTGTTAGCATCAGGAGAACATCCTAGTTTTAGATATACACTCCTGGTACCCTAAGCTCTAAACTGAAATCCTTCACCTCTCTTCTACTCATTCTCTGTTTGTATCTCTTTACTGACTATACAGGAACAGTATAGCTGCATCGGCAGTTTGTGCGTACAACCTTAGTGCCATCACACGTGCATTCAATGGGCCATTCCGCTCCCAGGAGAACCCACGCTCCACCTGGCTGCCAACTCTTAACCCCATCCCCAACTTCCAGGTTTACCACTCATCTTGACTATTCATTTTCTGTCAAACTACACTGGATTAATATTATATTTCTGCCTGAGAAACTGTTTCTGTTTGATGATGTGTATTTATTTTTGTGTCTTACACCTCTTTGTGTTTGATACTTCTGTATAATTGTTTGATGTTCTGTATTGTATATGCACATAATATCTGTTACTCAGATTTACTATGAATTGTTACAGTGTGGTACCATTGAGGACGAGGGACCCAATGAGGGCCTAACCGAGCGCAGCCTGCAGGATGCCCAGCGACTCTACCTCATGAATGACGTGGTCCAGCCTGTGTCTGTCAACCCGCTGGTGTGGCAGGATAATGTGCGCTTCTCCAAGCTAGTAGTGGACATTGTGCAGGGCCAGGACACACTCCACCATGTCATGTACATAGGCACAGGTGAGGAAACATGCCTGCCAGGAAAGCTGAGTCAGTCTTTTGAGTCAGACAGCAGAATGTACTGTAGTACAAATCATTTCATTAATGTATTAGGGCCCTGTTGATATAAAATGTACTTGACAGGTCTGTACTATAAACAGAAATTTACTTAAGACAATGTCATAATCTATCAGCGGTTTTAAAAAGATTTATAACCTAAAGTTTTGTCTTCTATTATGTCAGAGTATGGAACCATTCTAAAGGCTCTGGCCACCACCAGTAAGAGTCTACAAGGCTGTTATTTGGAGGAGATGCAGCTCCACCCCCCTGGTGTACGAGAGCCAATCCTGAGTCTCCAGATTCTCCATGGCGACAGAACTCTCTTTGTGGGTCTGAACGACAGAGTGCTAAAAATTCCTCTGGCTAGATGCTCCAGCTATAAAACAGAACAGTAAGCACAAGTGCAATATCCAAACCTTTAGGAACGTGCTATTAAAAAAAAAAAGGCTGGTCATTTCATATGAATCTGTGTGTATTTTCAAAGCCAGTGTTTATTTAATCTTTCTCATACATGTCTTTGGGGATGTGATCCTTTGGTGCATTTTTCACATCCTGGAGGTATGGCATGGGCTCATGCTCCTTCCACTGTAGAGTAATCCAGTTGACCTGTAATTGAGACTGAAATCCATCCTTCTAGGGGACTAAAGCAGAGAAAGTATTCCCATAGCTCAGGGGCTATCAAAGCTTTCAATCAGACTCCTCTGTCTATCTGAGGTAGGGATAAGAGTCAGGCTTAATTTGGCAGAGGGTCGCTAAAGAGATGGTTTGTCAGCTGTGTGGTGCTTTGCTTAAGAGTAAAAGAAAAAGAAAGAATAGCCGTATAAGTGCTTCTAAAATAGATAAATGCACAGCAATATCTAACAGAGAACAAAATAACACTCAAGAATGTGCATCTTGAGAGGAATGAGTGATTGTGGTGTGGAATAAAGGTTAGTGTAGAGGAACAGTGAGAGCAGACCTTTTTAAAACCAGGCAGTTTAAGGACAAATTGACAAATCAAATCTGACAAATAGTCATCCAACTACAGTAGTGGAGGTTTAACCTTATATTCTCTGATATGATGATGAAAAAGAAGATGAATGTGTAATTGTAAGTTTGGTTATGCCAGTTATTTGAAGTGTAATTCTTTACTTTTCTTATGGGAGAATATCCCTGGCATTTATAAGGCATGTACTTTATATTTCTTATCGCTTTATTTGAACACCTCTTTGAAAAATTAGGGCTAAATAACAGGTCTGAAATAATTCTTTTTTTTAGATTCCTAATTTGATAGTGTCCTATTCCCACCCATCCCATTGTCCTATTTCCAACCCCCATCAGTGACAGCTTCCTCAGAGGCACGTAAAGCCACTAACTGCATCTTTTCAATGTTAGTGATCAGCATAACACACTTAGAGGAAAGATTTATCTTTCCCTTTTGCTTACGTGACTTCACAGATGCCCATGATTTGTTAACGTCACTATGTTGGATGTGGGAGTGTAAGCATGCCATCCATTCCCCTTTAAAGAGTGTGACCAATTTGCTCTCTAGGCTCCCAGCTAACTAGCTCATCAGCCAGGAATCAGAATTATAAACTCTAGAAGATAGAGCAAACGTGTGTATGAATTAACACAGGCTTTTCTAAAATTTGCATGGATCCCAAAGTCTTCCAATGATTCCCTTTGTCTTTGTATAACTGTTGATTAGTGACTTAATGCAAAGTTTTCCTGTCGGTAGTGGCTATGGTCTGAGTAATCACGTTTGACCTTTAAGTACTCCACTTTCTGCTAACACCTCTTTCCCCAGTCTCACGCCTTTCCAGTAAGAAACTAATTTAATCCACTTGGGCTGCTGTTTGGCCGGAAAGCAAGGCCAGCCATTCTGCCACATCAATCCACTTCAGCAAGCTTTAGCGAGGGTGAGAGAGGGTGATTGCATCTTAGGAAATGGAGAAATGGACATGGAGGTTGATGCAGTAGTGGCTGAGGTATGGGAGCAGCACCTTCCTGAATGATTTCTGTTCACCTATTGGCTCTTGCCAACACCAGAGAACAAAGAAACAGTACTGGTGCAGGTGGAAGGAAGCAAGTTATAACTTTCAGGTGAATGTGGCAGTCAATCAAGTACACAGTCTTGCATACTAATGAATCATGGAAGCAGACAGGTTAACCCATAATTATATAAATTTATGAATACAAGGGGCATTCAAGGGAAACCAGGACTTTTGATTATGCAGAACCACAGAACACAGTTATAAGAGTAACTACGTTTACCTCTACTAAGAGTAAATAGCTTTATTTCTCTATAGAATCCCCTGCTACACTAATACACTTATCTCAGCGCACACTAGCACTTGGATACCATCAAGGTAGAAGGTTTTTTCAGTACGCTGGACCTATGGTTGGACTGCTTGCTTCATGTATGAAATTCTGGCCTCCCAGGAATTCCTCCAATAGCACAAAATAGCTTTGAGCGAGGTCAGGACTGTACAGGAGATGTGCCAATAACTCCCAGCTCTAGTAATATGGAGGGCTGCGAGCCATGATCAACATTCACTGATGTACAGCCCTCTTTAAAACCTTTGCACCATTCAGATATTTTACTGCGACTAAGTGTCTCATCATTATACTGTGCTTGAAGTCTTCTGTAAATGTCAGTCGGTTTTATGCCTTTATTCATGAGAAATTTTATCACAAGTTCTGGTTTCAAATGAACGGCTCTTGTAAATACCTGGAGAATCTGAGAATCTGACTGCTGAGGTCCTGAAGTTGACTGGCAATGTCCATGACAACAAGAAGATCTGTATAATCCCCGTTACCTGCAGCCCACTGTGCGTACTGACAAGTAGCTGAACAAACTGTTTCGTGACATGACTGTCACTTAGGGTGGTGTCTCACTTAACATTCCACCATGACCAAGTAAACATGCCCATTGCTGCAGTTGTGCACTGCCGATGGAAATAAAACATTTAAGAAGCTGCAAACTGTATCTAGTGTGTATGTTTAGGTTAATTGTGGGAATATGTGGGAAGAAAATCCAGACATTATACCCAATGATACTGTGTAACTGAAAGCGGAAAAAAAGAATTCACACTCACTCTTTAACTTACTGAACAACATAACATCACAAACCACATGTTTGCCTGGTAAACCACAAATGGTTTTTATAGCTTTCCCCTGGGTTTCCCACTACCACAGATGTGGCCAGCTTTTTTCAGCTTGTTAAATGAAAAACTATGGTCCTCTAGCCACAAAAAAGTGTTAAGGCATCAAGCATGTGTAACCTTAGTTACTTGCTACAGTACCTTGATGCATTTTAGCAGAGAACATAGCAGCAGTCCAGTTTTCATGATGCAACTAAACCTGGCCTAATCTAAACAATTGTTCCTACAGTAGCTGGAATTTATGAAATACTTCCTGTTAATTAATAAAGGTGACTTTGACTCTTTTTCAACCTGTCATGAAATTCTGAATGAGACCTGCATGAGCAGAGCTTTATTGCGGGGCTCTCAGGGGTACCCTGGCTGGTAAAATATATGACTTGTTGCTGCCAGCTTGTCAGGAAGGTGCTAAAGACTACAGTGGTTAAGAGCTCACATCAGCACAGCCTATTGGAGCACTCAGCCCAGCACTGGGGGAAGTCTAAGAGCAGGAAAAGGGAGAGAAGGAGGGGAAAAAAGTAATCAGAAAGTGAAGGTATTTTTTACTACCGGAGAATGTTTGGCTTTTAACCGAGTCTCCTTTTGCAGACTTTTAATATTGAAGCCATTTCTCTTTCATGCTCTCTCTCAGCATTTATTCAGTCAGGCAATATGTCTCCAGCTCTTTGCCCTCAAGTTCTGACAAACTCCAACAGTGATAACTCATTAAAAGTGCTAACCGAGCCTTCATACAGCTATCTTGCTTAGGTTTATGGGACCAGCAAGGAGCCGTCTGTCCTCCAAACAGCTTTTAAAGTCCGGGAACATGATTGATGTGTAGAATCTGATGGCTTTTCTCAGCCAGTTCACTAGTAATTAAGAGAGAAATGAAAAACCCTGTCATTGATTACAGATAACGCTCTGGTACTCTCTAACCTTTAGACCACATATATCAAGACCAGTAGATCAAGAATTCCTTTTAGTGTCTGTTAGGTGGAAGTAGAATCACTGAGGCAATGTACAAAATACTCATAATAAATTCAAATTAGTGGCTAAGCTTACAGCCCTGCCAAACTGCGTTGTTTATGCAAGACCATAAACCATAGCGCTGTGTGCCTTAAGGTTTGCCTTTCCTGATCTGTTCAAAGTGGAAAGTCTGACCAGCTGTCATATTTATGATGATGAGGGCAGGTTTGATGATAAAGGGACAGTGATAGCTATCTGCCTCCAATATTTCTTTTTTTTAAAGGAATATAAAAAAGGACAGAATTTTATAGCCATCCTCATCTCTTTAAAACATCCATTACACTTGCAGGGAATAGATGAGATTTATTACGTTCCATCAGTCGTCATGCCACATTGTTTTATGTGTTAGTTATTTTCTCCTTGTATGCTGTTTAAAATTTAACAAGCCATGTGGCTTTGCGGATGATGTATTGATCTATCAGCAAGCTCAACACACCACACAAAAGTAGCTTGTGCCACTTAGAGATGTCACTCGTGCCACCTAATTCCTGACTCGGGTACACATACATCAGATGTTTTTGCTGAACTTCTATTTATGATACAGTACCAAGACATTGCTCAGCCCTAACTAATGTCCGTGACCTGCTGTTTTTAAAATAGCTGAGCTATCAAGATGACTGTACAGTTTTGTTTTGTTTTTTCAGTGACAGCATTTTTTCACAGGACAGAGATGAAACATTTGCATTTACCCTTCTGTTTGCACAACCTTTTTTTTTTGTTGTCAAATCTGAATCGTTTCACAAATATACATTTCACAATCTTGGCCTTTAATTTTTCTCAGGGAGTCAGCTGGCAGATGCCGGTGCCAAGCCATGGCCTGCAGGAGCTATAGGATGTTTGCGTGTTCATTGGCTAACCATGAGCCAACCCTCCAGTTCAAACTGTCAAATCAGCATTCCCCTCGAGCTGTTGCATTTTCACAGTCTTAAGAGCTTACATGGCTGGCTGCTGCTTAGAGCCCCCCGATTCATGGGAGTGGATTTCTGCTCTGTAATTAATAAGACAGGCACTAGCTTCTCGCTTAAATGGGTTTTACTTGCAGGTTAGAGCCCTGTGGGCTTGCCTGTCTACCTTTGGTAACTGGGGGTAATTGAGCCTTCTGCACCACATAGCCATTATTATTCTCTTTCTTCCCTAAGATGTCCTTAATTGACAGGTCCCGTGTTATTTAATTATGCCTTACACGTGTTAGTGCAACTGCCAGCCAACACAGGAGTCAGTACCAGGTGTCTGAGGTAGATGGACAGATAAACCCATGAAACCTTCTTTAAAATGAGCGTGTATCCCCTTATATCCCCTTATGTCCATCATATATATCCTGATTTATACACTTTCTGTATCTGCTTTCATATGTAGAGACTTGGATTTTATGGTACAGTAAAGAGGACATGGATGTTTGTTGTATTAGCACATATTAGCAAACTGTAGAAGAGCAGGAATTATTCTTCAACCAGCTGTGTTTGTTTTCCAGTCAGGCTTCTTTCTTTACCGGCATTCATTCTTAAACACTGTTTGTTTTCTCCAATCTCAAGATTGGAACACTAGCCACAGAGTCCAAACAAAACAGTCTGCTTGTGCCAGAAATAAAAGTGTTTCAGGCTAATGGTTCAACTGGGGCGCTGTATTTGCTCTCGGGTTTACTGCCATGCTGGCCTGCATTCCTGCACCCTATTTGTGTTGGCTTAAGTTCATTAGTGAGTTTAGATTTAATCACACCTCATTAGGCAGGTGCTTTTTCATCAGCTTAGATATTTAATCTCTGTTTCAGGGGTGTGAGGGGAATATACGAAGTCCTACTAGCCTCTCCTAGGGGAACACTTGTTTATCAAAATATATGCACACATGAGATTAATAGCAGAATAGTTAGGACTGATTGTAAGCTGATTGTTTAGCTACAGTGGCTGGTTAAAATTTATATATTCGTGTTTGTTTACCTTTTTGCATCTCTCTCTGTTTTCCAGGATGTGCTTGGGTGCCAGAGACCCATATTGTGGTTGGGACAGAAAGCAGCGACGCTGCACTACAATTGAGGATAGCTCCAATATGAGCCAGTGGTTCCAGAACATCACTGCATGCCCAGTAAGAGATGAACACTTGCTGATGCATGAAGGGTGGCTCACCACATGAATGAATTAGCCTCTGCTTTACTTTTTTTTTTTTTTTTTGGAGAAGTTGTCCTTTCAAAGTCATTTGTGAACAAGTGTCTGTGAGCAGAGTCTGTTTCTGGTTGTGGTGAAGCAAAGCATTTCCACTGTTCTGTGCTCTCATTTACATAAACACATGTCTCTTATTCAAGCTCCGGAACCAAACCACGGACGGTGCCTATGGCCCCTGGACTCCATGGCAGCCTTGCAGCCATGATGATGGCGATGGCACCAGTGCTTGCCTTTGTCGTTCTAGGGCATGTGACAGCCCTCCACCCCTCTGTGGGGGAAAAATGTGTGAGGGTCCTACTATGGAAGTGGCCAACTGCTCAAGGTAACAGCAGTTTTAGAGCAGTTTT
Source organism: Clarias laeviceps (assembly GCA_030014305.1). NCBI lineage: Eukaryota > Metazoa > Chordata > Actinopteri > Siluriformes > Clariidae > Clarias > Clarias laeviceps. The sequence continues at coordinate 13,677,715 of JAQMYJ010000036.1, read as the reverse complement.
AGTTCACTATGCTTACAGCCAAAGCACACTTCAATGCTATCATATGCTGAGCATAAATTTTTTTTTGCTCCTACTGAATTTAAAATGGTTGCTTATATGAAATAATTGCCCTTTAAAAGTGCTTGATGTTTTCAACACACAGGAACTGTACTCTGCATGAGAGTATCTAATACAAAGTTATGTAAGATTCAATGTGAGGTGACAAAATTAAATAGTGTTTGCCCAGAAAGTGGCAATTCATTTTTGAGAAGTGCTACACAGGAGCAAGGCACTTAGGCAAATTAACAGAATGCATTTGCACATTGAGTCTTACTCCTTCTCAAATCACTGTGGTATGTTCGCATCTAACTTTCTGGAGGAAAAAAATGCAAACAAAAACTTTGTCTTTGGCATCTCTTAGGAATGGTGGCTGGACTCCCTGGTCATCATGGGGTCAGTGCAGCACCAGCTGCGAGATTGGCTTCGAGGTGCGCCAGAGATCCTGCAACAACCCCTCGCCCAGACACGGCGGCCGAGTGTGTGTGGGTCAAGCCAGAGAACAGAGGTTAGAGACAGAGAATGTAGAGCACTCTCGCCCACTACACTACACACTTGAGGCTGGAGGAGACTGACGAAATACAACATGTTTATGTTGTACAGCTGATTTCCTGACACCTCATTTACTTAGTGAAACCTGTGATGTAACAGGGTATCTCACATTACACCAAACCATTTTCTGCAGATTTCAGTATTTCCTTTGATGTTAAAGTGCTCCACGAATATATATTTTTGAAGTCATCATTTTGAGCTCCGTTTTCTGTTTTGTGATATAAGGTCACAGTAATGAGCATCTTTGGATGTAAGTAAGGTAATCTGCTTTGTTCTTCCTTTTCAGATTCTGCAATGAGAAGGTTCCCTGCCCTCAGCCTGTTTTCTGGTCGTCGTGGTCACCCTGGTCTAAGTGCAGTGCTGAGTGTGGGGGAGGAGTGCACTCTCGCTCTAGGAACTGTGAGAATGGAAACAGCTGCCCAGGCTGTGCTCTGGTACATGAGCATATGAGTATATTTCTTTCTTTGTCCCTCGATGTCCAGCTGAGATTCAGCTTTCTGAAATGCCGTCTGTCCATGATAACCCAGAAGCTCTCCCAGTGGTGAAGCACTCAGTCTTTTAACATGCTGAGTGGAAGTCCAGCTGCACATTCCTAAGAAAGCAAATACCCCTGGACACATTTTAACAGTAGAGTAAAATCGCAGAATGTACCTGCAGTCCATGATGAGCATACCAAGTACAGAACAGTATGATGGATCCTGCTGCTATTGAACAATTAGAAGAATTAATCATGTTGAAGAATAGATGCTTGCTTCACAGTTGCCCCTCATTTACAGCATGAGAGTTTTTTTTAATCTTTGTGTGTGTGTGGATGTTCACAAGTGCACGTGTTCTCAGACTGAAGAGCTGCAATAGCTGCAATTAATTAAATGCTGATGTAATTTACTTTATTAAAAATCAAATTATGTTTCCTCACAAGCAACTAAAACACCTTCCCAGAGTGTGTGTGGTAGTGAGCTATCAAGTTGTAACAGTTTCCACACATGACTCTGAGCCACAGGGTATCTCTGATTAAGCATAATGACTGTCCACTGGGGCAAGACACGTTTTTGCACTTTGAACGCTGGTCACATCCCTGCCCCTTTGTCATTCTGTAGGAGTACCAGGCCTGTAATCTGGAGTCATGTCCTGAGGTGAGGCGGAACACTCCTTGGACACCATGGGTGCCAGTCAATGTAACTCAAGGTGGCGCACGCCAAGAGCAGAGGATGCGCTACATTTGTCGGGCGCACCTGGCAGATCCACACGAACTCCAGCTGGGTAAAAGGAAGGTGGAGACACGCTTCTGTCCCAACGATGGCACGGTCACCTGTGACACAGACTGTGAGTGCTGAAGTCATGCACGGTTCTCTTTTTTCCGATATCACGCGCTTCAGCAATCCAAGCCCTCATGAACTGGGAAATAAGTAGTTTGCTGCCATGCGGTTTCTAAGACTCCAGAGAAGAGATTGTTTATTGAAACCCTACTCCGAGTAACAATGCGCAATTACTCCAGGGAGCCACTGCGCTTCACTCACATATACATGACTTTATCAAACTAGTCAGGGCTGTGAAAACAATAAACCTTACTTTCTGCCTTCAAAGTGCTTACTGCATTAGTCTATGTCACCAGAGGAGATTTAACAACAGATCCTCCTAAATGCCTTCAGTCTGTTGTAGTGGTTCTGTCTTTATCTTTATCGAAGGATTATGCCGTGTGTGAATGTGAGGCATTTTCTCCACTTAGGTGACAGCCTAAGAGAAACACAGTTCAGTGACCATCCATGTTATGGGTGTCAGCCCACACATCGATTAACTGTAAATTCCTGCTAGAAGTCAGAGAGAAGTGGGCCATACTTGACACCATGCATTGAGTGCATTAGGGGGGGTTGGAGCCGTGGTAAAAGGATAGTTCCATGTGTAGGTGGTTGGACAGAACAGCTTGAGTGTTCTGTCGAAAATGCAGTAAAACACAGCATGACTAGGTGCCCTAGCCAACCTTGAATTACCAATGAAAAGGGCAGCATGTTCTGAGCCATGACATCTACTCTATAAATTAGAGGTTAGGCCTTCATCCATTAAGGGTGTAGGAGAGAGAGAAAGCAACAGGGGGAAATGTTGCATTGTTTGAAATTGTATGAGAGATTAATTATGAAACAGTTCTCAGAATTTTACTTAGATGCTTTTCTTTTAAGGAATACAGCCAATTTATTTTAAAAAAACAAATATCTCTTTAGCATACTGGGTGGTACCTACAGACAAAAGTTCAACGTTTTCCTGTACTGAGAAAAGAACATAAAATTGTTTATAAGAGTTTACATATTCATTTAATAGTGTGTCATCTTAGTCTGGGTCAGGGAAAAGGCTCAGGTAGGTGGGAGGAATCTGATACAGTCAGAACATGCAAAACTGCACAGACAATACCCTGAGCTCAGGATTGATCTGAGAGATAAAGAAATATGAGGCAGCAACGGCGTGCCACCTTGCCACCTGTGGGTATGCAACACAAATTTAAATGCCAAGTTGTTTACTTCCCCAACAGCTTATTTTTCATAGATAACTCTTATCCATTGTTAATGCTGTATTAAGATTGCTTTAGGATTTAGCTTTTAAAAAGTTAAATGCGTCCGGTGTGTATGTTGCAGCTCTTGTGGACGAGCTTCTCAGGACTCCTGGCGTGAAACTCACAGGTTCCAGCTGGTCACTGTGGGAGTCGTGGACTTCTTGCAGTCAGGAATGTGCTAGAGGCTATCGCTCCCGCAAACGTACCTGCACTGGCATAGACGGCAAGAGCTCTCCCAATGCCTGCAGAGGAACTCCTGTAGAGTACCAGGACTGCAATCCACAGTCATGCCCAGGTAACACATACATACATACTGTACATATAAACATACATATGCAAAATATGTGTTCCAAGTGTATTACTAAGATAATTAGGTAATGCGTGTCTGAGATGATGGCTCTACTGGGTCCACAGGCCTGTGGTTAGAACCCTCTTTTTTGTCAGTTTTGCACGTTTTACAATTAACAATTAATGATCATTAATACAGATACATTGGAGCAGGACCATAAAATAAATCTGTTCCCCTGATTACCTGACACTCTGATTTACTTTTTCACTGTTTATGGATTTTTACGTTAACCGTGTTTAATCATGAGAAACAAAATTAGAATTGAATCTGCTCCTCTTTTAATGCAAACAGTGTAGACTGTTTGATCTGAAGATTCATGGATATATTCCCTATTGTATTAATTACAACATGCCAGTGCATCCTCATTGTTGACATAGAGAGAGAGAGAGAGAGAGAGAGAGAGAGAGATTAAGGATTCACATCAATAATTTTAAACATTTATAAAGAAAATATTGTATAATGTTTGTAGTCATTTCAAAATCAGTCATTACCACTTTACCATCTTCAATGTTTTCAGCCATTACAGAGAGCTGCATGGAAATAGGGAATTCTGTAGTTAGCTGTGAGTACAGAAGCAAAATGAGTAGGACAGTAGTTTTACATTAAGAATTATAAAATGTATATTACATACATAGTAAGTATTTATGTTTAACACCTTTTGAGCAGTAGTTATGTGTGTAAGGTGAGGTTGTACACCTTTCTACAGTACGTCTTTATTTTTAATTACATGGGGCAGGGATTGAAAACCTCCAGGAAAAATAGGGACAGAATGTTTTTCTCTATGCAGCTCCCTAATCAGTGTCTTGTACTGTGTGTGTTGAGTTGCCTCTCACTGAGGGTCGTCACCTTACAGTTGCCCCGTTCCTCCTCTCTAATCCACTAGAGGAAATCGAGATTTTCACTGCAGGCAGATAGAGGTGTTCCTCACCCTCCACCCGCTCTCCCCTCACTCTCCATTCCATCAAGCTGATGAAACATCACCAGAGGATTCTAGCAGCTACCACAGATCAGAAATGCCAATAAAGCAGCAGTTACTGTGTGACAGGTGAAGGCAGGGTGTTAGTGCTCTAATGGTGGGGCACAGGTGTGGCCAATGCTGCAGAAGTCTACTCAAGAATGCTGAGCAACTAAAAAAGCAGACATGTGACTTCTCTACTGTCTGCATTCCCATTAAACCTCATAGCAATTGTTCATCTGTCAGCGCTGCAATTGTTTCCGATTCCTCCCTCTGTTGCGCTGTGCTTTGCTTGTTTCTGTCTGACGGTTTGTTTTCATATCATTCTTTTTAAGTCCCTGTGCACGGTTGCTGCATCGTGTTTTGCGCTGTGAATGTGTGTCTACTTATCCACGTGTCCTGTCATTTGGTCTCCCTGCTTGCCTGATCGTCCTGTACTTGTGTGTTGTGTATGTTTGGGTTTGGTCTGTTCAGTGAAAGGGGCCTGGTCTTGCTGGTCGTCATGGTCACAGTGTACGGTGCCATGCGGTGGCGGCCACTACCAGCGGACACGCACATGCACAAGCCCCGCACCCGCCCATGGAGGGGACATCTGCATCGGGCTGCATACAGAGGAGGCTCTGTGCAACACACACACCTGTCAGGGTAAGCTCACCTTCAGGACCAACAACAAAGCAAAACTGACTCACTGCTTAAAGTCATAGCCAACAGTGAGCCACAGGTCCTGACAAGTCAGTTACAATGTGGAGTGCCTCCACCTGTATGCACAAGATACAGAGATACAGATGTATTTTTTTTATTGTCTTCTGCCTATCTATGTCCATCCATTTTATCACCTCAAAGAAGCATGCCGTCTGTCAGTTATATAGAGCTGTTCCCGCTGCTTTGAGCAGATCATTAAAAAGATCCTTCAGATACAGAGATACCTTGTGTGTGTGTGTGTGTGTGTGAGCAGTCATGCTCCGCAGAGTTAACCAGCATTTTTTACTCTATAAATACAGCTCAGGAGGAGCTCAAATATTTATGAAACAAGCAAATCTTGGACTTGGACATGTGCAAATGCAAGCGTTTTGCTTAAAAAAAAAAAAAAGGTATAAAAACACCTTTTGCATTTAACGAGCGCTGTCTTAGTCTAGTTTTTCACCCATATCATATTCATATCTTAAACCACACTTAGTATTCCTTGAATGCGTTGATGCATTGCAAAATGTTTTTGCTTGTGGTTAAAAAAAAGCATGAAAGACTGCATGTCTGGCTGGTCATTTTATATATATATATATATATATATATATATATATAAAGGGGCGCATTATTAAGCTAGAAACAGGAAATTAATTGGCTCTTTACAAAACTGTTTGCTGTTGCAGAAAATAAGGGTGGTTGACATAATGTCGATATAGTGATAAATGATTTCACATTGCACTTTTCTGACATTATGCTATTAACCATGCTTTTAATAACATTAATGACTCAACAGTTCCTTAAAGATAAAATGTTAACCCTGTTTGTGTACCCTTTGTGTGATTTTTTTATTTATTTATTTTTTTTTCTCCTTAAAACTATTTGTTTTTGTGGACATAAATTAGGAATATTGATTTTTAAACACGCTACTGCCTCAATATGATCTTTTTTTGCCAGCTATCGCTTATAAAAAGATGACAACACACATACGTATGCGCACAGATCAATCAAGCGTCCAAGTGGCTGTTTTCCTTCTACATTCATCTCCTAAAATGCTAACCTGGTGATCAGCCATAACTGGTGCTACAGATTAAAGACCCTTTGCAAGCTCTCATTCAGGCTCCAATAAGATTGCCAAAGCTGCACACATATCATTTCAGCATCACTTGATTAAAGATCTTTTGGGACTAAGAGTGAGCATAGGGCAGGTATAGAGGCAGCGTGTGTATTAAGAGACGCATTCTAAGTCCATCAATTCCACTTGTTCATTATTTTCCTCTTCCCCTGACTTTGCTAAGCAAACACTTTGTTTGATTGAGGTAAATAAAGAGATGGATGTAGCAATTATCTGCACAGCTCAGCATCGTTATTAAACAAGGAGGCTGCTTTCCATGATGGCTGTGAATATTTCACACCAGCAAGCAGCTTAAGATGTAGATTTTAAATGTCCCCTCTAAAGCTCTTGTCTCCGTCGAATGTCTTTTGTCTCTGCTGACTCCGTTCCTGCATCGTAAAATTTGTGACCTTTCTCCGGCACACCAATGGATATAATGTTTTCCCTCAACATTTTTCCTAAGCATACTTGTCAAAATCTGCATTCGGAATTCATTTCCTGTTTATTATTTGACTATTTAATCTTGAGACTTGTTTAATATAACTACACGTAGACGTGTGGTCGAACTCTCCAAAAGCATGTGTTTGTGAATGTTTGTCCAAGCAGGTGGCTGGATGGCCTGGACCTTGTGGTCTGCGTGTGATGATCTAGGCCAGCAGTCTCGCACTCGGGTGTGTGGCAATCAGGGTTCTGCATGTGTGGGGAACACCACTCAGTACAAGGACTGCAACGAGATTCCTGGTGAGAGATCACACACACACACACACACACTTGAATGTCCTTGAAATCATCCATTTATTACATATGTACAGTATATGGTAAGCATTGTGTGTCCAATCCAACAAATCTTAAAACTTGTCAGCTAAATAATCTTTTTTCAATTCGCTGTTGTACTACTGTGCTATTGTAATGATCATAATTGTTTGTCCTCTTCAGAACTCATTAAGATTGATGAGCTATATTGTGTTTACCTGTGCTGGTTCTTCATTCTGGTCAGTGAAAGTAAAGGAGGGTGTTATAAGTAGAGAACTGACATTTCCAGCAGGAGTTAGCCGTGTGGAATATCAAGTAAATCAGGCGCTGTAATTAATATTAATGTTATGTCACAAGGCAGGCTCACATCTAATTTCACTGCAATTTTAGGGCGAGTGTTTGAAATCATAAGTTCTTTTGGACTGTGAGACTTTCAGGCAATTTTGCAATTAATTAATCAAGAAGATTTGTGTTTTCATTTGACACGGCCCACCCTCACCCACAGGCATGAATTACATGTCTTGTGCGTATTTGAGTTCAGCTTTAAAAGCATGAACACGGACAGACATTATAACAGATTTTGCTTGACTTGGCTTGAAATCCTTTTTTTAGCATTTCTAGATTTGAGGTTTTTACTTAATCAGTCTTACTCTTTTTTTTATTTTTATTTTATTTTTTTTTTTTTTATTAATATTTTTTATTGAAAAAAGGAAAACAATACAGTACTTACATTTACAGAAATACAATTTACCTTTCTTCATTTTTCTAAATAAATATATTTATATATTAAAAAACACAACTAAACA
>JAQMYJ010000036.1:13642856-13664857 GCA_030014305.1 Clarias laeviceps | reverse complement strand
ATTTTAGAATAAGGCTGTGACATAACAAAATGTGGAAAAAGTGATGCGCTGTGAATACTTTCCGGATGCACTGTATGCAGACTCCATGCACATAGACCCAACACGGGAATCAAATCCAGGACCTGGAGGTGCAAGGCAACAATGCTAACCACTAAGCCACCGTGCCGCCAGACAGAGAGATACACAGTATTTCTTCTGTATGAATAATAATTTACTCAAACTCAAAATTAATATTTTTAAAAGCCAATATTTTTTCATATTTTCATGGGCTGAAAGCCAAAATAATCAAATTAAAACAAAAAAGGCTTGAAAGATTTCACTTTACATGCCATGAATCTATAATATACAATAGTTTCACATTTGTTTAAATTATGAATAAAATTTCGAGATGCACTGTATTTGTTTCATAAAGAAATTATGGAAATTCTATTCAGATGTCCTAAACAGTTGAAGATGTTTTTTCCAAAATGTTCAGCCCCTGTGTTGAACACTTGGAGTGGATTGTGTGCGCTCGGGGGGGAAAAAAGTCAAAGGCCTTATTATTTCATTCCACTGTGTGAAGGTCTAAGTTTAGTATTCATTATATCCAATGGTCCTGCTATCATAAATGCCAGTTTTATGAAGCTGCTCATGCACTGGGAGGTTTAAATTGACCAATGTGCTCATTTTAGCCTGTCATATTGTACTTTTTCACCAATAATCAAGCCACATATTTTCTCTTGTGAGTGGGTTTCCAACCATTTTGTAACTTCCCATAGCAGCTTATCTCTGAAAATGAGATATAAGGAAGAAATATGTCGTCATTCTGGAAATAGTGTATCAATACATTACAATGGTATGCATACTCGGTGGATGGCACCCTTGCAATGTTTACACTCAATTATTTGAATAGTTTCACAACCTGCTAACTCTAACTGCTACAATTTTTTTTAACATGCATTTAACACAAAACATATACATTTATATTGCTTTAGATGATAATGAATGACAAAGTGTGACCTCTTCTCATTTTTCAATGCATCGTTTAATTTAGGGCTCTTCAACTCCTGAAGGGCAAGATTGTAATTCACCAACACCTAAACTCACCCACTGAACCTGGTAATTAACAGATTAGCTTAATCAGCTGTGATTTTGCAGAAGAATTGCCAAAACATGCTTCATGCTGGTTCTCCAGGACTGAGTTTGAAGAGCCCTGATTTGCTTTATAATTGAAAAAACAAGTAGTTTTATGATGGCAACTGGGCTTAGACAGAAACATTGAGCAACAGCATCAAACTTAGACGAATTTGTTTTGGTGGATTGGAACCATCGTCTGTTATGTGTGAAAAGTACATCTCTAGAAGTGTGATTGCAAAGAGATTAGCGCTGTTTTTTTCCTCTCTGCCTGAGGCTCCTTGTTTAGCTGGTTCTCAGAGCTCCTGGCACATGCTCTGTCTTTGTTAATAGGCTCCATTAGACTGTTTAAGCAGCAGCCGGCCAGTGCACTCCCACAGCTGGTTGTGACTGATTGTCGAGCCCATCCAATTAGCCAGGCTCGGCTCACTCTCCCACACCTCCTGTCCTTGCTCTGACACCTGCGTACTCTTTTCGCCATGACTTCCATCGATCAGCGCTGTACCCGCTGCTCACTCTAAGCTCATTATGTGCCTTCGAAGCGAGGATGCAAGTAAGGTGATCGTAGCTTCCCTGGACATCTTAGACATGTGCTTCTAGACGTATCTGTATGCAGGAAGGAGAATCAGAGGTAGCAGTTAATGGCTCTTAATGACCGGTGCGATGATCAACATCCGGTAAGAAACATGCAGTAATTAGGATTAAGAATCAGAGACTAAGACAGGTGAGACAAAACCACAGCTGTTTATCACAAGAGGTGCAGATGTGTCTCCTGTTATATGAACAATAAATCCAGTCTTGTCCTTGCTGTCACCTGTGACATAGGGATAAGTACTTGTTTATGAATATGGTTATAATTGGGGATGTTCTTAAGCACACAACACCAAGGTCCTACAATCTGACAAACTCTACTGTTTATGATATTTTACATTATATGATTGCGATTGTTTAGAAGCTGGCAGACAGCCTGGGAGGTCGAGTTATTACAATCACAGCTGAACATTGCACACTTTTCCTCCCCAAATTACTGAGATGCTGTTGCTTCTGAGCTGTTGACATAAATTACATTTCTCAAGAGCATCCCAGAATGCTCATATTCTGCTTTCATCCATGACCTGCTAGTCTATTGCTTTTGAATTATTCAGATCCTCAGCTGGGAACATCATTCTGAGGGGCTGCCGATATTTATAGTGCTAGCTGGATTAGGCAGACTGTGCTTACACTCATGACCCTGAACTGTGTTCTGTGCCCAGGTATTGGAGGGCATGTAGAATTCTATCTCTCTCACATATGAGCACAAGGTTTTGAACTTTCACAATATGTACCCTTTTCCTAACTGACCCTTTTTTCGATTCTCTATAGACACTAAACAAGAACAACCTACTGCCAGATGAAAGAACCAACTTCTTCCCTTCACAAATCCAGCAGACAAATGTCTACACAACCACCTATTACCCCACAGCACTAGGAAAATATGACTATCGCTCTGAGTCTTCCCCCTCACCCTGCAGAACCTACAACCCCAGCTGAGACCTGTGTCCCACCCCCTGGCTATATTGCCATGGTGATGGGGAATACTGACAGCCTGGAGCTTCTTTTTTTTCCCGTAAACTCTTACCATGTGCTTCACCCATGCACTCTCGGCACCTGATGAGTATAGGTGCTCTTCTGGATTATTCCGCATGAGTCTTTACGATCCCACTTTGGAGGATACCAGCATGTCATATAAATCACAGCTAATGGTGTTTCAGATGGTATTCTTCCTTGGGAATGTGTAAAATTGTGTAGCTACACTGATGTCAATTATTTAAACTCTGTGAAACTCAAGGTATCTTTAACTGAAACGGTTTTCTGGCTAAATAAAAAAGGACCACTATGTAAGCTGGCTCTACTCTTATGTGAATTCCAAAATGGATATGCTCAAGATACATATTTGCAAATATCACACCAAGGAAGGAAGCAAAAACAATATGGTTCAAGAAAGGAATTAACAGAATCTGTGCAAGGCCCAAGCTTCCACAGTAAGCTGTGGGTATGCAGAACCTACTCAGTCAGGAAGTCAGTATGAGAACGTCTACAACCCAGCTCTAAAACAGTGCAGAGGATGGAGTCCATTGTGCCACTATTCAGTAGACTCTGGGGAAGAAGCAATAGGATTGTACCTGGTGCCACTGGACTTTAAAGACCACCATGACTCTTCAGTCTCTGCCGTGTTACACCTCGGATCTCACATGAACGCATACTTCAGTATTCTGAACAATTGGTTTGCCTTGATGGTTGTATTAAATACAACAAGCTTGGACAATATTTTTTTTATTGAAGCATTATAGAAAAAAATGATAGCTTGGCACTTTTTAAAATATTTTAAAGAGGAAATTATTTGACAGTTGTTTGGAAATGAAGTAGGATAGATGGATATTAGGGTTTATTTAAAGAATTCACACTTTGATGGGATATACTGATTTTGTTCCAGTTATTATATTTAGATGTATTATTTTATACGTTTTAGAGAATTAACCATCATCATTATTTTTTAAATATGGCATTAATTTATACAGCATTAATTGTGAAAAGAAATTATACAGCATTACTCGTACTATCAAATATTCATAATTTGTTCTTCAAGCTATGATAGCAGTGATTCAAATATTTCCTCATTTAATCACATCTTGCTCGTTTTCTTCATCATAATTTGACAATATAACTAGGCAGACATACAGTGGGCATCTTAAAAGGAAAAAATTGTGACAGTAAAAAAGGAAAAAGAGCCTGGAGAATGTTGTTGGGGTACAATATTATTTAAAGTAAGCCTAGTTTGTTAGGGGCATTCAAGAACAAAGTTATTTTTATTATGCTTGTCGAAGGAATGCTGTCAGTGGTGACCTTTAGTTAAGCTAAGCACGAGTGCTTGTTTTGTACATAGGTAATGCCCCACTATGGCACATAAAATAAAAGTTAGTGTAATGTACATGTACAGTATATTGTAAAGCTAACAGTTTTTTACAAGCCTTATAGTTGTAAAATATTATGTGCAGCAGCTGTGTATATACCAACTATAGGCACGGTGTGGGGATGGAGCTTGTCAATGACTTACTATAGTGAATAGTGCTCCTGCACTGTAGCAGTCAACCAGAACTCCTCCAAGTCTTCGTCAAAATCCAATTTAAAACTTCATTCACATGTATTACATGACCATGCTGTTTAATTCAGGCAATGAACTACTGGTTTGGTGAATCGATTTGCGAGGTTCCAAAGTTATTGCTCACTAATTTTAGTTTTACAACTTTAAACTCACTTCCAACTGAGGTATTGCATCCACTCCAACTCCAAAATATATCATATGTGCTACCGTGCAGAGATTTAAACAGTTATTCTGTTATACTGATGTCACGAGTCATATTACCAAATGTCTCTATAAAAATCAAGTGCTAATTTGCAGCTGTATAACAAGGCCTGGAGTGCGCTGTGATTTCAATTTACCGCCTACACTCTGACACTCAGCAGTGTATCTCTATCACTAAGGCATGGTGTGTACATTTCTGTTTAACAAGAACAAATGATTGGTTTCAATGAAATGTTTTATACATAGGAACATGACAGTCATTTACCTAATATAAAATTCTAAATATGTCTTCTCATATTTGCCCAGTGTGCCCAATTTGTGGTCTCATTACTCCCAATCCGGTCTCTGGTTTTTAACAGACGAGGAGCAAGCTGACAAAGTGAGACGCTCCATCCACGCAAGGCTTGGTGCCCTTCTATGCAACTGACCCATTGGTACTGTTAGATATGTGATGTAGACTGTAATCACTGCCTTTTAGACACTGTGAATTTTGGTACTCTATATTTTTGTATATTGTACATTGTAAATGATAATAAATCATGATGATGACTCAGGCTCATCCTTTTCACATCATTCTTAAACATGATCAAACTGAGCCATTCTGTTCTCTTACTTAGTGTGAAAGGAAAAGGTTTTCAAACTGGGACAGGAAAAAGGTTTTTATGTTTCCGTGGCCAGTGTCAGCCTGAGTATCACTCAGTCCCATTTGTTTGTGCTGGTATTTGCTTGGTTGGCTGGGTTGAAGGATATCAGACTCCGGCGCTGGCAAAATTTGCAGATCTGCCACATTTCGCAAGTGACAAAGGAGCCCTCTAAAGGCATAAATGGCTGTCAGCATTTTCATCCATCTGTAGTTGGTAGACATCGTCCTCAAGACCTTCCGCTTTCACACATGTCTATTCCACTGTCATTCTGCACAGATAATATACTAGGTATTGCTGTGCAAACCTTAGTCATGCTGAGGAGAAATCTATCATTGTTTCATCTTCAGTAATCTGGCTCAGGGTTGCAGCAGAGCCAGATCCTGTCCTTGGAACATGCTGTCAGGAGAAATACATCCTGGCACCATGCTCGCGTACACATAGTCACACATTCATTCACACCTTAGGACAATTTAGTACAGCCAATCCACAAGAAGAAATTGGAGAATTGAAAAAAGTAAACATCTCATATAGAAAATAAATCACATTCAGTTTGTCAAAGGATTGGATTGGGAGCCCTGGAACTGTGAGGAAGGAGGGATACTGACGGCACTGCCATGCTACCCTTTAAATGAATTCAACTAAAATTCAGAGGTAGAGGAGAATGTTTTAATAGGATTGTACAGTAAATGGCCATAAAAGTGACAGCAGGAAAAGGACCAGACCTGATGTCATAGATGACTATGGTGTTTTGTAGGCATTCAATATCACTGTCAAATTCTAATCATTTGTTACTTTATAAAACTGCTTGTGAAACACAAATAATAAATGAGCATGCCATTTTACCTTTTTTTTGTATCAAATTTATTTAATTTACTGCTAATGTAAATCACAAATGCATCCTTCAAACAATTGTCCATACAAATCATATCCAGCCTGGAAAAATGTTCATGTTTGCAGCAGCAATTTAAAAAACATGACTGAGGTCTTGGGATCATCTTGGTACTTGGTAAGGGTTTCTTATTTATCTCTTATTTTCAGTTTGGAGAGTAGAAATAGCAAGGCAGGTCACAAAGAAGAGTGAAGTCAGATGTGAATTAAAGGGGACCTATTACGCAAAATTCACTTGACAAATTTGTTGTTTTAGATAGAGTCAAGTCTGTGTGAACACACATCACACATGAAAAAAACATTCTCTGCTGTTAGTCCTTTTTCCCTTTTTATATTGGCCATGGTTTAAACAAGCCAACTCTCCCCTCATTTTAATACTTAGCCCCAACCAGTTTTGCCCAACTTCAACCATTTCTTCATCATTATGCTATTTTCTTTTTAAAGAGCTACAGTAAAAAGCTAAAGGCTAATCTAGCAATCTTTAGCTCCAAAGCATGTCTACTGTAGGTTAGCCTTTAATCTTATACTGCTAGTATATACCATGTATTTGAGGATGTCATTATGAATTTACACTCTTACTTATGTGGGAAATGCCTGATAAAGACTGTAATATTGATGTTTCCAGTTCCTGCATTCTGTTTGACTAAAAGGGACATTCAGAGACAGTTCAGTGAAACCTACAGACACTGAAACACCCTGTTTGCAAATGGAGTGAAACAAAGAAAATCAAGCAGCAAGAATGCAGGATCTGAGTTGTATTTGAGCTAAAAAAATAACTGACACATTGTGGCTATCCTTAAACCTTATATGTAATAATGTTTAAAAAGGAGTACAGTCCCTGACTTACGAACATTCGAGTTATGAACTGACTGTGGATCTACCAACATTCGTAGATGCAAACAAATCACAGAAGTAGTTCATCTGTATTGTACAAAAAATAGACACTGCAGTGCACCAGATACCAATATTTACAATTAGATACAATATTTTCAATGTGTAAGTGAATGTATAAAATGTCCAGTGTCCGGTATATGGTATGGGTGTGCGTGTGAGAGAGGAACATCTACTTGCAAGATATTTTTTTAAGTTTGTTATTAACACGAGGCACTGTAACTCATTTCACAGTATTTATTTTTTATTAATTAATTTTTTTTTAACTGATCAGACTGAAGACTTTTTTTTTCCAGTATATATGGCTATAAGGTTAAAGACTGACAGTTGCGGTAAGGTTTCCTGAAAGCTGATACCATATTTAGATACCATATTTAGTCAATAAGTTTAAAGGGGGTGGTCCCTTACCGTGTCTTTCTCCAGACAGCTGTGGCTGTCGAATCTGAACCGGGATGCTCAGCTTGCTTTTCTCCAATCATAAAGAAATGCTAAAAGTGGGTTTTATTGATGATCATAAAGCTGTATCAATCAGCCTCTGTCTGGTGACAGACTGACACTGACAGCTCACCAGGAGTGTACTCTCCAGGGGGTGACCTGGCCTAGTGCCAGCGCAGAGCCATGTGTGAGAGGCTCATAGAGATGGCCAGAGGGAGAAGACCTACAGGCATTCAGTGATGCTCACACTAGAGGCTTGAATTATCAGTCTGCCCTCTCTGGACCATTTTCCACTGTCAGTCGCCAGGAATCATCATATGAAGGGCATGCATGTTTCACATACGAAAAACTTTTACACTCAACTTTAATCTGGCTCTTCTAATTCTATCTGATGAGATGTCAGATGTATCACTTTCACCGTGGAGGATCGATCATAAGTTACAGATCCATCGGCACAAGAGCTCTTGTCCATGGTTTGTTGCATGATCCAGCTCCTTTTTGTAATTACTTTCGATTCTCTGTCTTCTCGAGTTCTCTTGTAGAATGTGTGGGTAATGGACAGCATCTGATCAGCATTATACTCTTGCTTGGTTTGTGATGTCTGCAAACAAAACTGATAATCTTTTGATTTTCGAATTCCAAAGAGAGAGATGGCAAGAAACTTGTAAGCATATTTAAAAGACTAGGAGATTATAGAGTTTCAGAGGCTGAAATGGATTTCATTTAGGACCCTATTACACATCTGAGGAAGAGAAATAACAGAGTTATAATGTAACAGATATCTGGAAATTGCCTTTGTCACACTAATCAGTTTTGATTGCTGTGGAGTAAACTAATTTATGAGGAAGAATCTTCTCCAGGCGTGATATGCAGCTGTGACCTAGCATGAAGTAAAAGTATAATCAGCACATGCCTTTTTCATTGGTGGCTCAGTGGTAGGTTGTCTGGTTCGTGTCCCAGCTAATGCCTTGCACACAGCCACTGGAGTTTCAGAACCTTAGTGTCCGTCTCAAGTGTGGATTAAAAATGGGAGGGTTGCTTCAACGAGGGTATCTGGTGTAAAACCTGTGCCAAAATTTGAATTTGCTGATTGTATGATCTGCTGTGGTGACTTATAATGATAGTAGCTGAAGGAATAATAATAATAAAAAAAAGAACAACAACAATACATACCTATTCACATTTCACTTTCACTGTAGGCATGATCTTGGCTGTGTTCTTCAACAGTTCTTCAAGCCTAAGCTGTTACATTCCCAATCCTGCCTGGATCACATTAGTATCTAAAAGTAACTCAGCGTATCGGCAAAACGAGTATATCCTTGTACTACTGATTTACTGATATCTTCATGCTGCTGTACAGCTCGAACACATTATAAATGTTAAACAAGATTAATTGTCATAGTATACTACCTGTATGCATCTACACCCTATACTGTATCTCTATAGCGTTTTTAAACGCAGAGATTAAAAAAGAATGGGTAGTGAATAAATCACTGTTATATACACAGAACAGCCATGACATTATGACCAACTGCCTAGTATTGAGTCCACACTTACGCCACCAAAACAGTGAGACACTGTGTGTTCTGACACCTTTCTATGGGATAAGAGCATTAAGCAGGAGAGCCTTCACTCCCCACGTACATCAGTGAGCCTTGGCCGCCCATCACCCCATCGACCGTTTTTCCTTCCTTGGAATTCTTTGGGTAAGGTTACATCTGTACAAATGAATGATACAGGTTAAATACAAACACATTGAATTCCCAACTGTGAAAATAACTTTTTTGAACAATTTATCTCAAGGTCAGTCAAATCAGTTCCACTGAGCTGAAATGAAATGTAGCTACACAGTTCTTTCTCATTAGCATGTGCACAGGAGGGCTAATCCTGTTATTGGCTATGGGTGTATATGACAGGGAGAAATGGGTGTGAGGCAGTGACTGGGCAGTGATATAGTGGGCTTTTTCCAGCACTGTTCGAATTAATGAAAGCAAGAGCAGGCCAAATGATGTTAAATGACTACACTGTGCAATGAATTTGGACCTAAAAGGGGCCTCCATTTATAGACCTTGACCCAGAAAAGGGGGGGAAAAAATCAGTTCTTCACAAGAACTCATTTGGTTCATACTAGATGCTGATTGTTTAGCGAGGTATTGATTTACCAAGCATTTTCTCTTTTATTTGATCAACATAAATATGACAATGGTTATTGGATACATGGCACTGAACTATACTTGGACAGATAGCAGTATGTACTGAGAACATAAAAAACTAAATAAAACATGAAAATGCATGAAATTATATAGTTGGTGCCTGGAGCCTTTCTATGGTCCATTCCTCTGTCTTACTGTAGAGATTCTTGCAATACTTATAATAAACCAAGATAAGTGGCACTGACATTATGAATGCTGAGCAAGACATTTTGCCTTGAGGGGGAAAAAAAAATCATTAATCAAAACTCAATTTCTGAAATCGGAAAGGCCAAAGATCTCACTTGGGATCACTTCCTGACATACAGAGCATAACAGAGTGCTGACTAAACTAGGTTTAGCAGTATGAAAATGATTAACAAGGATTGCCATATTTGTTGCTTTTCCATCCCATTCCAAGATCACAAGAGATATCAAGATCACTCATGGCTACAATATCTTGGGCTCATTTTTTTTATTCTTATGATTTCAGATGCATATAATGGAGTCATTTTCACAGCAAAATGGTCAAACTTGTAGTGACGTCTTTGAGGATTTATGATAAAATCACAATCAGGTGCCCAATAGGGTAGAATGATTTGGACCAAGTGTAAAGACTTTTCATTTCTAGTGTAGAATGTGAAGTTATAATACCTAAAATACACCCATCAGCCACTACTGGTGACAGAATCATCGACAGCCAAGGCTCAGCTATTCCTAGGGGTCCAAAGCCTACTGTAGCCCGTGTAGTCTAATTCCACAGAAAAGCCAATGTAGCAGAAATTGCTGAAAACGTTAATGCTGAACATGATAGAAAGGTACAGTATAAGAACGCCCAATGCATCACAGCATATCATGTATAAGGCTTAGCATGCAAAGAGTTTAAGGTTGTTGATTCAATCTCCAATCCAACCAAACAAAGAATGCACCAGATAAAGTCCATGGAGGCCCCACCCCGCAACCCACAACAGACAAATTAGTATTAGTCAATAAGTAGCTAGCAACACAGCTAGTCACTGTGTTGCTAGGCAACGTTTAAGATTTTTAAGATTCTTTCTTGCTTACTCAGTGCATGAGTTGACATTCTGAATTAATCAACACATTAGTCCATTTAGTTCATCAACACAGACTAAACCATTTGTGAGAATTGGGTTTTCTTGCATGACATGTTTTACTAGTGATTAGATTGTCAATCACTTACTAAAAGTGATACAAGTGGTATGAATATTCCTTGTCATTAAGTAGAAGTCATTAAGTGACATGGCTACTGTATAGATTACAATAAAATCCATCCATACCTATTTTCAATTCTGGCATTTTATAAGACAATTACCTCTTTTTATGTGAATAGAATGCTGATAATCAAACTGAATTTCTTTATCCCAAAATAAATCTATACCAGCTTTGAAGCATATTATTTTAGTTTTTCTTATTATGTCAGTCAGTCTGTGTAGCACTAAGCTGAAGGTAGACCTTTCCCTGGATCCTCAACAGAACACCACAGCAGGGTGAACAAAATGCACATCAAAACAAACTCCGTGATGGACTCTTCATCACTCTGCCGCTTCTCTCGCAAAGAGCACTTTTAACATGACTCGTCTTGGAAGAACTGACTATGAGGGCCAACCTGTCAGCCCTGTGCTGAAACATAGGTATTTAACATTATTAGATGTGGCCTCTGGAGGGCCTTGCTGCAGCGCAAAGAGGCCCGGAAAGATTTATGAGGCTGCTGTAAATTTATCTCGATCTAGCAGAGTGGAGAACAACGGCATGCTTGCCAATGACAAACGCCCACCTGCTTGGCTAAGCCTCTAGTCAACGCGGCATTGTCCTGCTTCTTTCCATCTCTATCCTTGGCAGAATCAACAACAACAGATGTTGTGAGTCAGGGTTCTTTTTTCTTTTACACCTGCTTTGTGCTCTTTCTCTGAGTTATCAGTGCTTTTTCCATATGCTTTATGAAGCAGGAAAAAGAAGGAGGTGTTGAAGTAACACAGCTTGTGCTCCATCTCAGTGTCACATTCAGAGCAATCTATCCACCTACTCGTGTGCGCACACTCTCTCTCTCTCTCTCTCTCTCTCTCTCTCGCAGCCCTGTGAACCAGAGCCACTGGTCTACACAGGGCAAATGTTGCAACGGGCTCCGAGGTTTTGACGTCACCAAGGTTGAGGACAGCGTCTAGAGCAGCTGCTCTGGCAGAAGTGCATCACAGCTTGGCATCCGGTTTCTGTTGGGACAGGTTAATGGAGCCGATGACTCTTGTCACCTGGACAGCTCCAGGCTGTGTCTTTCACCGTCGTACCACTTTTATAACCAAACTCAGATCAAAGCTGTCGCTCCTGACCTGTCAGCGACAGATTCATGCATCATCCGTCTACCCCGAAATCCATTTCCATCATTTCTACAAGCCTCTGTATCACATTTACAAGCATACATATTCACCAGCAAACACAAAAGACACAAAGGATCAAAGGGAGCATTCCTCGTTTGGTCTCTCGGATAGAAGGTAACACAAGCTCACGCTGGATGAGTCAGAGAGGAACTTGCAGGAGGGGAGAAACTCCCAGAGCAGCAGCAGCCTCTATAAACTTAGTGAAATCCTTCCAAAATGTAATATGTATTAACTGCAGAGTGCACTCGAGTTGTCATCCAAGGCTTATTCTCTCAACCTGTCACAGCAACAAAATGAATGACAGATGAAAGTCTAACTATGATTCATAAAGAATGACCAAATGATCAAGGGCAATGTTTCTGGTCATGCCATTTTCGTCCATCTGGATCTTATGGCTGTTTTAAGTCTCTAGGACATGTTGCTTTGGTTAGGTTATGTCTACTCCCATTAGTGCTGCACAAGTGAGTCCTGCACGAGTGGCTCCAAAACTGGTGCCTGATAGACCCCATATTTAAGTTGAGAATGAAGGGAATGGCAGAGGAATGAGTGAGTGAGGATGACTAAGGACTGAGAAGAGTCAACTTGACTGATGAAGGATATGAGCACATCATCCGGGTCTCATTAAGCTCCAAAATGATGGTTTGTGCTCCAGAAGGTTCCTTCATTCATCTCATTAGTGTGAAGTGGGCTTTTCAGAAATCAGAGACAACACTGAAATGTACTAGAGTCTCTGAGAATACTGTACATACTCTGCTGTAAACTAGAATCACTTGCTAAAATGTGTGGATAAACTAAACATCAAACACAGTAATTAAACAATCATTAGAACTTATAAATCTATTTGCTAACACACAGCATAAGCATATTTGATTACTAAAGTGACGTTCATAGAAGGAAACACACCTGATGTCTATAAAATATTTAGGCGTATCATTGATGTTGTGAGGTTGTTTTGTGGCTCTTGTAAAGTTTGACAATAAATTCTGCTAAGTACAAGGATATTTCAGTTCAAAACCAGTTCAAAGTCTGTACTAGGGGGTTCAGATTTTCAACAAGATGATGAGCCTTGATATTTCTAAAATAAAGTGAGAAGTGTTTATGGAAACACAAACTGAATATTCTTTAATAATCAGCTCAATCTGCATTTGAACCTTAATGAAAACCTGTAAAATAAAAAAGGAATATTATAATTGCAGGACCTCTCCTGTACAGAATCAAACCGACAATACATTTTTTGAGTCCGTGTCCGGAAAACCTGCCTGTCACAGCTGGCAGGATGATGCTGTTCCTTATTTAAAAGCTCCTTCACCTTCTCTGGATTTAACACAGAAAACCAACAATACTCTTACGCTTCAGATTTGTCGGGAACAGTTTGCCAAGACTGATTTATTTGAAACATAAAAACGTGAAATTAATTTAAATGTGACAGGTTTGCATACAGTATATCCGAGATGGAAGAAGTCTGAGATATCCTGCCAATACTCAAATAGAAAATACAAAAGAAATTGCGGTGGGTGCATTTGAAGCTGCAAAACTAATTAAAGGGTATACAAATGTCACTCGGACTGACAGTGACACCAATTTGCATCAGCAGTTGTGTAATGCATTCAACAATACAATTCTTGTCAGAACAAATCTGGTGCTGGATGCTACCAAATTGCTTGTTGCTGAATGAAAATTCCTGTTTAAATACATAATGTTCTTCTATTTACTCTGTCGACACTGACATTCAAAAGTACCACCAACACCACACTCGGACAATTAAGTCACTCTCAAATGCTTTCTTCTTTGGAACTGTGAGAAAACATATATGGACAATTAAAAATAGGAGACTTAAATAATACTTCTTTACTGGGATACATTACATAAAATAATAATAATTCTTGCTAAATATTTTCATTTAATTTCTTAATAGATTTCAGAACTGAGAGTGTCATTATGGCGTGTGTCATGTACATCGCCTGGTGAGTTTTTCTCCCGTCTCTCCGTAGAGACCTTGATTAATTGCTTGCCATTACCGTTAAGCACATTTTACATAAACACCTTACTGTGCAGTTATTTCTAGTGCAGTGAGTAAGGCTACTGAGTACATCCATCCATCAGCCTTACCACTTACACCACTGCCAGGTGAACTGAACAACATTAATCAATGATTATAAACCAGCAACTGGTGACAGGATCATGATCACCCCAGGCTCATCTACACCTGTGAAGAACAAGGGCTAACCTGTCTGGTCTGATCCCACAGAAAAGCCAACATACTGTAGCACAAATCGCTGAAGAGAAAAATTGAATGCTGGCTATCAAAACACTCAGTGCATTGCTGTGTATGCAAAAAGTTCCCAGATTCCCAGTTCTCCAGATTCCCAGAACTCCAGAACTTCCCAGAAATCTGGCTCAATCAGCATTATGGGATGGGATGTGCTGGATAAACAACTCTGATCCATGGAGGCCCCACTGTGCAAATTATAGCACTTAAAGGATCTGCTGCTAACGTCCCGGTACCAGACACCACAGCACACATGCAGAGGTCTTGTGGAGTCAGAGCTGTTATGGTGCCACATGGGGAACTTGAAACCTGGGTGCTTTTAATGTTATGGCTGTTCGGTGTATTTCGTTGACATTACAGATATACAGACACGTGTGTTAGCATGGTGAAAAATGTTGGCTGTATATTTCACAAAGTTCCTTTGTAGAGTTCCTTCCTCTTAAATAGACAATTGTTGTGCAAATTTTTTACAGGTTGAATTCCACCCTAGATGGGATGCCAGCACTATGCATGCATTCACATCCAACTAAAGGCAATTTAGAATAGCCATCAACTTATGGGAATGTTTTTGGACAGTGGGAGGAAACCCAAGTCATTGATAAATTATGCAGAAGCCAAACCAGACAACATTACAAGCTCAAGACAAAACTGGGCACCTTGAAGCTGTGAGGCAGCAAAGTTGTGCAACCCCATCACCCACGTTAATGGGATATTTCATATCATGCAATTTTAGATAATATAATTAGATATTTTTATTTTAAATATTTTTGAATTGATCATCACTATTGTTCTTCTTATCATCACTATATGTGTATACATTAATTAAAGTCTTTATCTTCTGCTTTCAAGAGAAAAGTGCCTATATCCTTGTGGAACTATGAGAAAGATCTAATTAACATTACTCCTAGTCCTTTTGGAAGGCGCCCAGGACACTGGGCAGAGCACTTCAGTACTTTAGTCTCCAGAACCTATGACACAATCCTTGTATCTTCCCTGATATCCTCAAGCAGTTGGTGTAGAAGGTCATGGAGTTCATACAGTCCCTAGTACAGTGAGCTCACAGATTCCCTGCATGGTTTCACATCAGGGAATCATTTCTGTTCAGTAGTGAGCGAGCAGCCTCAGAGGGTTGTTATCATGGTACGAGTTTGAGTACTGTCATTATGGTGTAAATATATCAGACCACATTTTCCTCATGAGCCTCAGACAAACTCTAACCATTTGCATCTGTATACATAAACAGGTCAATACCATGGAGGAGAAAATGAGGCTTATTCTTTCAAAATGCGTTTTTAATAAGGTGCTGAAAATCACATACATATACAGAATTTCAAACAAAGACGAGGACAATAACATCCTGATCGCTAAAAAATCCCTCTGATTAATATTTAAACAATAAACAGTACATGAGCACTGGGTGTGTCTGAAATGCAGAGAGAGGGGAACAGATTGCACAGGTCTGTTAATTAAGGCAGCCTTTCACAGTAAGTTAAGACACAACATTTTAGTACATAAAAAGACGTAAAAATCACATCCGGGCAAAGAAGTGCAGGGCTGTGCTTTCCCATAATCCTCTGTGCACCACTCTGTGAGGAGGTATGGGATGGATTATAAAAAAATAAAAAAAAGGAATTTCTCAAAACAGTCAGAGGGCAGAAGACAAAAGTTATTTCACCTGATAGCCGCTGAGGTGTCGGCTACAGTTTCCTTTTATGACTGTTACAGTAAAACAGTGCTTTAAGTCCCTGAAAAAAAAAAATCAACAGATCCATGAGCTGGGTTCCTCTGAAGATTTTCTGGAGTTAGTTATTGTATCCCCTCTGTAAGATTGTTTTCACTTCCTTTAATCTGAAGCCATGGGACTTATTGAGCCAAATTACAACTTACAGAAAGCTAAAGAATACCCCTGAAGTTCCTTCCCAAAACAAGCACTTATAGTAGGTAAAATAATAAAGAGGCTACTTAGTGGACCTACAACTACAGCGCCAACAACTCGAGTCAAACATGTTGTAACTACAGTCTTAACATCACTAATAAGATGAACTTGACCGTTTTTTAAAATATATTATCCCTCCTTAAATTTACGGCAATTACTAATGTCAAGTACTTAAACTGATATATAATCTGTTAAGCATGTCTTTATCTGTTAGTGTTTGACTTCTTGAAATAAATAAAAACCTTCCGCATAAGTTACTGAAAAACCTTTGGCACACGCTCGGGTGTACATGCACCATTGACAATAACAGCTAAAACAACAACAACAAAAAAGTCTCAGTACAGTTGATGGCTACTCTGTGCTTGCAGAAGCTTTAAAAGAAAAAGTTTATGCTCATGAAGAAGATTCTTTTTCCTGTACATATGTAAATCTGTTCTGGGACAAAAAAAAACATGATCCAGAGACAAACCATGAACTACATGACAATGGACTACACATAAGACTACTTCTTCAAATCACAGGATTTGAAACTGAGAGATGAAGACCTGAACAAGAAGAACAAATCATTATGCATCTGCATAATAATAAGGTAAGAAGAGGGGAAAATGAACAGGCGTAAAGGAACATTTAGGCCATTTCTTGATGAGCACTGTCAAAGGTAAGTTACAGTACTACTTTCTTCACTGGTTATGTCATAGATAGGAATAACACCAAACTACTAAGAAGTCTTTTGACAGCAGATGACTGAGCAGCATTATAATTATCCCTAAAGGTCCTGTTCAATCCCTGTAAAGGCCTGGGAATCTCTGTACTGCAGACCCTTCAGGAGACAACCTTATTATTAACTTCTTTATTAGTATCAACACTCATGTAATGAATGTACGTCAACACATCATTTATTCAAGTAAAAGAAATATTAAAACAACCAAAATATCAAATACACATAAAAAAAAAAAACATCTACACTACTATATCACCAGTAAGGTGCTTTCTTCATTTCATTTGCTATCACAAAGCACTGCCAACTAGAAAACACAACTTCCTCACTGAAATCTGAGAAAGATTATGCAATGTCTGTCTCCTTTATGAAAGCAGGTGCCAGTACAGCTCAGTCTTTTTTTTACTCAGACTGATACAAAGACGTCCAGATAGAGACGGTCATAGGATTCCCTGAAGAAAAGAATGAGGAGCAGACTGAAGAGGCAGGAACCTGTAAGACACCAGTTCAACCAGGTAAGCTCTGAAACAGAGAGAGGGAGAGAATGAGAGAAAGGAGTGAGAGAGGAGAGTCAGACCAAATAAAAAGGCACAACATTTACAGAAGCATCTCATTTTATGAAATTCAGATGACTGATGTAATTGAATGCGCTCCATATAAAAGTTTCATTCAGCAACTTGTGTTTTTTTTCTATGAAAATAGCTATTATTCCTTTTGTCTTCTCCTAACAAAATTGTGTGAAATAACATTTTGAACAAACGTCGTGAACAGAATTAACAAATCATGATCATTACTGCATTACATTGATCATTTTGTATTTTGTACAAAACTAAGGTTGCATTACTAACATTAAATATAACCACATCGACACACATACACGCACACATGAAAAGAAAAAAAAAAAAAAAAGAAAAAACCTTGGGCATTAGGCATGAGTAATCCACCATGTCATCTAGTAGTACTGGGGGCACAGTTTATTTTATTATCATGCTGTCAAACTGCATCTACCAGACACAAACACGCTCAGACTAGAGAACGCTCAGAGAAAATTTGACCTCATAAATATATAATTACAGAAGCCAGGTTTGGAGAGGTTTAAAGGAGAAAACCAAATAAAACAATCTGGATATTAAAATCTAGTCTGCACCAGGGTGCTAGTATCATAACATTACAAAGCTTTTGCCATGCAATAACGGGTTCCAAACTGCTTAAAGATGTTTCAATTACTTTTGTTTCTTCTTCACTTTATAGTCTGACTTTGTATTCCTGGAAGTGATGTGAAGATCTTGAAAGTATGTTTCGACCTCGAGCGTTAAGTAAAACTCAATACAATACTTCGAATACATTTTCTATCGAACAGGGTCCACTGCCAAACCATGAAACTGAATTCTTCTACAACTGAGCTGTTAACTTTATTTATTGTGCTGGTCAGGCTTTTCAATTCACTCTGGCAGTGACTCATTCATAGGAGCATAAAACTTTATTTCGGCACTCAATCATTATGAATAAGGAAATCATATTGTGAAAACTGTCTGTATTGTCCAACAGATAATGTCCACAATATAATTACTCACTCATTTTAAACAATCAGTTTATTAGCGCAACAAGAAATTAGATTTACAAGGAGATGAAATAATGCTTCAGTGAGTTTTTAACTTTTAACCTCTCTCACTTCATTAAATATTTCGACTCACACTTAAGCATGAGAGATGAAACAGACCTTGTACAGTGAATAACAGAGAAAATTATACTACAGTAAAACACTACCTAGATTCCATTTTGATTATGGTCACTTAGACATAATTAAAATTTAAATTAGTGTGGAAGAAGTCACTTTGTTTTTTAGGATCACAGTTAGGAATATAGCACAAATCTAATATGCTACATTCCTAACTGTGATTCTGGAATTATTCATCACTTAAGTCTAATGTAACTTATGGAACAGTTGAATCACCCAGAAGAAAAAAAATATTCAGAAAAGAAATAATCTTTTGAAGTTGATGGCATGGAGACACTAATAACATAAATAATATGAGAACAGCTTCTAAGGTGTTATACACACACACTGCTACTGACAGACGAAGTCTGCATTATGAGAGTAACTCCGGCGGTAATTATGAAGGTCGCCCATAAAGGAATAATGCACATGCTAATTGAAAGCTCTTAGGTCTTTTATTTTAATACATAAACTAAATGAAAAAGAGGACAGCAGGACTGTTGCCAAGTCTTTGCCGTAGCATTATTGAGAATAAATTAGCCAGTGTCTGCAAAGAGTGCGCAGGTCTACAGACACAATGCATCGAGCACCTAGCAGTGTCTGCTCCTGCTCAATAAAGATCTTCCCTAAAAATATCACAAAACAGCTTAAACTCACAGCGCCTTAGGACACAGGAGAGTGCACCTCTTAATTCAATAGAGGAGCGAGTTTTAATTTGACGGCTTTGTGAAACTAGATAACAGGTTGATCAATTGCCTCTGAAGAGAGAGCTGTAATCGATGGTGGAAGGTGAAATCCATGCTGGGTCAGCTACTGAGCCCATTTTGAGCAAATGATATGATTTGGGTTTGCAGCACAGTCCATATCAGCAAGAGAAAAAAAAAAAACAGACAGAGACGGCGTGTGCCTGAGAGGAAGGCGAGACAGGCAGAAGTGTACAGACGAGCACCTCTGCAAACGCCTGCTCATTAATCAGGCCTCACTAGCCGTTCGACAGCGCGGGTTTGTGGTGGCAGGTTAATGGAGTTGTGTTTACCTAGCCGTTTTATCTAAGCCACACGCCTGCCCTGGTCTCATCAATTTAAAACCGAGAGAGGCAACATTAGATGTACGACAGTCACAGCGAATGCTAATGAGCGAGCATATAACCCCACTCACACATGAGCAATCCAATCAGATGTTTATAGATACTCGAAAAGCCCAGGAGCGGTCAAAACTCAGCCCTCCAGTGCTAATGGAAATCGGAGCACTTCAAAAACTGAACAGTCGAACCTTTCTGTCATGAACAGTCTCTGGCAGGGATGCATTGATCTCTCTAGTTTCTTACTTTCTCCTCAGCAATCACAGCAGAGCAATTATTTCCCCTCGTCACTTAAATTGCTGTTATGTTTTATCCCTGTCGTCTCATCACGTTATTCCTGGTGTCAGACGTGCAGAGATGTTGTTATTAAGACATCAATTTAGACTCGTCTGTCCAGGGTCTTGTGGGGATTTGACATGATGACAGCACCGCACAGAAGTGACAGATTGAAAGCCTCCAAGCAGAAGTACATCAGAGTGGACACATAAGCCCTCGTCAGGAACAGTGCTCAACTTTAATACACACCTCTTACTGCTGTAATTATTTCCAATCATAGCCCAATCATAGCTCACACTCACAGTAAGCTTAATGCTTTCAAACACTGTAGCGCAGCATGTTGCTAATAGCTAGCCTAATTATTAGTAGGCTCGAGCGATGCTGCAGTATGTGAGGGAATTAACAACCAGCTTAAATACACAGCAGTTACATGGTTACTCTAAACAAATCTAGGCGGTTCTTGATGTCTTCACGTGACACTTCAGTCTCCAGCTGAGCTTCACAATGGGCAGGTGAACAGAAGTTTTAAAATCCCCAGGCTGAATCAGAATAAAACAAGTCAGGTCTTTGTACAAAAATAATGACTAATAATGCATTCAACAAAACAGAAAAAAAAAAAAAACAGGATGACCTTGGTAACATGGATTTTTCACAGAGACAGACACTGCAGTGTTTCACTTTGTATTCCACCCACACTGACGAGCACAAAGCAATAGAATCAAACGTGCAAAAAATTTTTTTTCATCCTAAGGTACGCTTTCACACTCAAGGTGAGCGACCAAAAATGGCACGTGTCCTGCTGTCTGGATTTCTGTTTTAATCAAATGAGGAGCTTCATTGGTGTCACTGAACAGTGGGGAATTCATTCAGCATTTGCATAGTGTATGTGACACACTGGTGACAAGAGCAGGAATAGGGGCTGTTAACTGGACCAAAACCACCAGGCTAAGGATCAGTGCAAGTAGTTGACATCCAGCTGAAATATAAAAGGGAGGATTTTAAATCTGAGCCGGTATAGTTTAGCACTTCCTTCTAATATGTATGAGCAGTAAGACTGATTAACTGAACAGCGGAACTGAGAAAATCATGGTGGTTGATGGTTTATCAACTTTTCTGCACGACTGACAAGTTAAGAGTTTGCACTGTGTCTTGGTGTTTTTAATTCAGGGAATGTTCAGGGAGATGTCCAATATTTCTTACAAAGATTATGTTAATCAACAATCTATGCAAATTATCAATATCCTAACTGACTTTCATATTAATGTTTACTCACTAAATACTCGTGAGTGTTAACTGCAAATCCATTTACCATTATAAACAAAAATTAATCCTACATGGAGGGCAAGTATCTATACAGTACACATCAACTTCTGCTTTATGCTTATATAAGCTCTGAATAAAGTCTGATCTTTCTGTGAACGTGCTGTCTAGCGGCATTTAAAAGAGAAGCTTTATGAATCTCATTTTGTGTCCCAGGAGTGATGTAACCAAAATGTGTGGATGACAGACTGCATAGCAAAAAAAAGGGAAAAAATAATAAAGAAAAGAAACAGTTTGACAGTTGAGGAAAACAACCTGTGTGAGGGTTTCTGATGAAACAAGGAGTAATCCACTTTAAAGTTTAATGATCAGGACTCAATCCAACTCACAGGTACGGACAGACACACAGCTTTGTTTGGGAATGATAACAGAATCAGATTAGAAAAGCTGAGCTCAGCTAATCTCACTGATCACGCTCTAATCTTCTCTGGAGGATCAACAGGAAGGCAAAAGCTGCATGAGGAAATCCATCATCCACTTCTTCATGCTAATCCAACAGGCTCTGAGATACGCACATGCGCGTGCAAGGACCTGCACGCAGGAGGTCTCACACAACACAGACACAGACACAGACACACAGACACAGACACAGACACACAGTCACTCACACACACACACAGACACTCACACACAGACACAGACACTCACACACAGACACTCACACACAGACACTCACACACAGACACTCACACACAGACACTCACACACAGTCACTCACACACAGTCACTCACACACAGTCACTCACACACAGTCACTCACACACAGTCACTCACACACAGTCACTCAC
>JAQMYJ010000036.1:13630940-13641754 GCA_030014305.1 Clarias laeviceps | reverse complement strand
CACACACTCTCACACACACGCACACACTCTCACACACCCTCACACCCACACACACACACACACACACACACACACACACACACACACACACACACACACGCGCTAGTGGCATAAAATATGCCAGAGGATCAGAATGAAAAATAAGTCAAATCTGAGGCCCTGTCTCGAGGGCCTGGCGCCTATCCCAGGAGACTTTGGGAACGGGGCGGGGTACAGACTGGACCAAGTGCCAATCCACTGCAGGGCACACACATCCATACTACTGGCAATTTGGGAACGTCAATTAATCTATTAGGCATGTCTTTGGACTGTGGGAGGAAAGCGAACTACCACTACAAATGGATAACTTATTTATAGACACTAATCACTAATGCATAAAATGTAAATGGTGTCACTACTCAGTCATGCTGGTTGCTTATCCAGACCTTAGTAAGGGATTGAATGTAACCATACAATCACAAATTTTATTTTTACATATCTGCATTCTGCCAAGACACTGGGTCTCTCTTAAATCTCCTCAGTTCATTTGTACGTGTGGATTGCCTCTTCCCAGTGATTTTGGGGGGAAAAAACAAAACAAAACATTAGCATCATCATACAGAGTAAAAAAGTCATTCCTCAGTTACTAATTAAACCTAGTAACAGTTACCAGGCGCTAAACCACTAAAATTGAGGTCCAGAATGATTATGTTACCCACTCAAAGTGATTCTCAAGCTTTCTTCTGTGCCTTGGTAACATACTCAATTATACAGAGCAGTCAGGAGACTATATAATAAGCTGAATATATGTTCATAAACTGAAACAACCTGTGATCTCTATAGAAAGAAAATTATTTGCTTTAATCTGAAACATACATCTTTAGAGTTGATTATAGTCTGTAACTATAATTTACCTGTGAGGTAGAAGGTGAGAAAGAAAAGGAGCAGGCCAGTGAAGAGATTGCTGAGGAAGGTGACCACACCGCAGGTGATGCCCTCTGGCACAGGGTAAACCGTCTCAATGAAAAGCTCGAAGAAGATGGGAATGCTGCTGTTGATGAAGATGCCCAGCAGGATACAGGAGGTATAAAGTGTGGCTGAGGACATTAGAATTCTTTAATTATCTTCAGAGCTCAGTATAATGCCTACCACACAGGGGCCAAAACAATCCATTTAAAAATCCATTTAAAGAAACATACCACCAACCCACAAAATGTAATCAGCACTAAAACATAATTAAACCATCATTTATCCTAATGTGATGTTCATTATTGCTTACACATTCATATCTACCTACCTCCAGTCACACAAACCTACACACATACCCTGATCAGCCATAACATTAACACCACCGTCAGGTAAATGGAATAACACCGATTACCAATTATATACCAGCAAACTAGTGACGGGATCATGGGAATCCATGGCTCATCTATGCCCACAAGCATCAAACGGCAGTGCATCTGGTCGATAGCATAGAAAATGCAGCACAAACCACAGACAATGCAGCACAAATCCGGTGAAAAAAATTATCAAAACAAAGAGGTATCATAATACTTCAGAATACAGCTTCAAAGTCTGTAGTGCACGGGGCTCTAGCAAGCAAAGCGTTTGAGGTTGTTGACCCTACCACCAAATCACCCAGTTCCAAATCCAATCAGGTATCCATAGACCCCACCCCACAACCCACAGCACCCAAAAAACCTGCCATGTCCTGGTGCCAGACACCCCAGCATACCCATAGAGGTCCTGTGGAGCTACGCCTCAATAGGCCAGAGCCACCTTGGCGGCACAGGGGGAACCTAAAACCTAGATGGTTTTCACGTTTATGGTTTTAAAGTAATGGCTGTGAACACCTGTAAATCATTAGGTTCATGCAGCCAATTATGGGACAGCAATGCTAATATAATAAAAATAAAAGCAGCCATATACAGGTAAAAAAATTAAATAATAAAAAAGTCCAGCAAAATTTCATTTTATACATCAGAATGTGCTTGCAGTGACTTTTACTATGGCATGCTGGTCTCATAAACTTCTAATCTTCTGGGATTTTCTACACACAGCAGTCTCTAGAGTTTATACAGAATGGTGTGAAAAACAGAAAACATCAAATGAGTGGCACTTCTGTGGATGGAAATGCTTTGTTGAATAGAGAGGTCAATGAAGAGAAGACTGGCTTGGGCTGGCAGGAAATCTATTTCTTCAAATAACTTTTTATAACTGTGATGAACGGAACAGAATCTCAGACAGTACATGCCATACCTGAAGGATGATGTGCTACAACAGCAGAACCTGAGGAAATTGAGGGTTCAGTACGCATGCATACAGATTCAAAAACATTACCCGGCCTTTATACAATGCTTAACTGTGTTCACTGTAACAGAATTGCACTGACTTTTTTTTTTTTAAACCATTCTTGCTAATCTTTCATGACCGATGTCTGTGAAAATCCCTGAACATTAGCAAAAAATAAAAACAGTCTGATGTTTGATGTGAATATTACCTGAATCATTCGGTCTGTATCTGCATGATTTTATGCACTATGTTGCTGATACATGATTACCTGATTAGATAACCGCATAAATGGGCTGGGCTAGAGGTGCTCCTAATAAAGCAGTTGGTGACTGTATAGCCAGTCTCTTTTCATTTTTTTGGTGCGCATTTGCTTAACCAAACTAACAGAAATATAAGGAGATAATAAAAAGCCCAGTGATGTCACTATCACCGTAAGAGTGCTGATATATATATTTAAAAAAATAATAATAATAAAAAAAAACTGGAGTCAAGCAAGAGATGATTATGGATGCCCACGTTTGAGCTGGCTGATCAAAAGGGCATATGTTATATCAGACCTGCTTGCGTGGACCTCAGTCCCCGCTTCCCTTCACTGAGCTGAACCTAATGAGCTCCTCTGGATCAGCTTTTTTAATGCTCCCACAGCAGTTTGCATTCACAGCTGTTTGGCACAGACACACTTCCACACAGCATTGCAAACAGAGGTTGTATTTGTTTTTCGACTACCTTTAGTAGAGGGTAGGTGAGTCAGTCTGGTCAGGCAGGTGAGCGTGAACCAAGTGGCTGCCAGTGAGGCTCCAGCCAGCATCAGCACCGCGATCAGCTTCAGCATTCCTCGGATATAGTCAGCAAACCTGCAACACAAACAAGTAATCAGATGAGAAGAGTAAAGGACTCTTCTAATCTAAGGAGACGTTTTATCTTTTTGTTTTTTGCTTATAGCAAATACAATAACTCTGGGAGATATTATATCTGGTAGCTTTGCCAGAGGAGCTCTAGTTGAATTGACTCACACCTTCAAACAAACATGAAAGTGTCCGGGTCAAAAGTAGTCAGCAGTTCTTCCTCCACTGCTCCTCCTCACACTACTCACAAATACATTTTAATTAGCACCTCTTGTTTAGATGCGAGTGTCTCAAGGACATTTCTTTACAAAGCTCAAATTTCTCAAAAGAAATTCAGTGAGGAAATACCTGAATTCAAATCAGTTCTTGCAGACTGAAATAAAATCCATCCTGTACGATGGTTCACATTATACATGGCAGAGCACAGGCATAAAAGTGAGAAAGTGTGAAATTAATTAGAGAATAAAGACCCAGCAGATGCCTTGGGTAGTTATCAAACTGCACACACTTACAAAATGTATGATGTAGAACCACTGTAATGAATAATGTGAAAGCTAACTATGTGCACTAATTGGTTAGGATTACTGTTCTTCAAGTTCTAATATTCTGCATGATGAGGATCAAGCTATCGTGCTGAACTGGAACTTCTCAAGTAAAATGTCATCTGCTACCCGTTTCCTCCAAACTGAAATCTAATTTAGTTTCTTAGTACAACCGTAAACTGTCATTTTATGCTTTTCTAATGGCTTTGAATTGTACAGCACATGATTTTTATGTCAGCATCTTGCCAAAGCATTGTCTAATTAATGAAATGGCATAAAAATGTTAGGAGGAATAAAGTTGGTCTGCCTGCAGAGAAAACACTCATAAATTATGTCATATGAGGAAAAAACAAGCTCACTTGGTGGGAAAGACCAAAAACAATTAAGCCAAAGACCATACATTTACTAAACTCCATTTACTGTTCTTTTCTCCTTGTCCCGGCTAATAGAAACAGAAATTTTAAGTTTAGCTTACCATTGATTAAACACTCGTCAGGTTGGTAATGGGCCGCTGTGCGACGAATGCCACGAAGCGTTTCCTTCTAATAACAGCAGTGTTTCTCCTTACTTGAGCGGTCATGGGACAATTAAAAGTTGCAGGACTGTTCATCAAGCGTCTCAGCGTGCTCTGCACTGCGCTGCACTACATGCTAATTGTTCATCTGTTCTGATGAATCCTGCCATGTTGGTGAACAAGGACATTTCTTTAAAGGGAACAGGATCTATTAAAAGCATCTCTGTAGTTGAATCAATTAAAAAGTGCAGGCAACACCTCTGGAGCTCAGTGTTAATGCAGCCATTTTTCTACAGCCAGAACATGGCCCCCTAGGCCACTTACACACATTCATGCATTTGCATTATGATTCATGGCAGAGAAAAAACACAGAGGAGTTGTACACTGTATCTCATGGAGACCCATTAATGGCATGTCGCCCTGAAAACGATCAGTAATGGGACCACAAAGGAGAAGGCTGCCAGGAGGAAGTACGAGGGGCATCTGTTGCTTCTCCCTCCTGCCCTTCCGACAGAGCCTTCATTTAGTGCTCACAGACGTTGCATTTTTGCACACAAGCATAGACACTATCAGCGGTGCATCTGGCTTCTTTAATCAGTTTTTCTGACTCAATACCAAAGCTGCTGTACACTGTTTATTTGAATAACAAGTATTTCAGAGGATCCAGTCATTGAATGATGTAAGCTCTAGATCACTGTTTTTACTAACTGTACTGTTGCCCCAGTGCTAACCCTCAGACTAATGAGTTGGCAACTGACTGACAGAAAGAGTTATGATTTAATTTTCTTAATTACAACCTTTTTTACATGCTTCCCATTGACAGAACTGCTGACTGAACCCAGCAAAAAAGTGTTTATTCATCAGTACTAGTCAGATCCCATCCTTCCTTTTGTAGACAAAGTTCAGTCCATCCGCACTAGTGCTTATCCATCAGGCTTTGCAGCACGGCCATTTCATTAGCATTTTCAGCTGCCGTTCATCACAAACGTGATTTTAATAAATTACATCGGAGAGAATGAATTAGCTGCAAAGCCTGGGAGAATCAAAACGGTCAGGAAGGAAGGGGAAAAAAAATGTGCGCTTTACAAAACAGTGACATTGACAAAACAACACCTTTCAAGGTTGGTGAATATACAGCGACATGAGTCATTTATCTCCATACAGCTCTGACACAGGAGATTCGAAAGAGATGCTGCATGATGTACAGAGCTATTTACATATGACCTCAAATAACTCACTCCTGTTTAACGTGAGGTGTTGGTACTTACCTTGCCATGGCTATGCCAAATACACAGCCTCCGACGGTAGACCAAAAGCCTATCCACCCTGCATCTACCTATTACAAAGGACGAGAATGGAGGAGACAAAAAAAACAAGAAACAAGAGAATTATTCATTTATTGTGATGCAGAGGCTATGCTCATTGAAAGACCGGTTGCAAAATGAAACAGGGTGCCTGTCTTCTGAGAGAACATGTCAGTCAGATGGACAGCAAACTGTCTGACTGCATTTTGTGCAGCATGCAATGACTAGAGAGAGAACTTTATGCAGAACAGATGTCATAAATCAGACAGTTTAGTGATGGGCACAGCTAAGGTCAAGCATGGTGATAGTGATGTATCAGGGGTTGTATTTCAAGAACATAAAATACAACCTAGACATATCACCACAGAGATGCTTCAAACCAAAGGTTCAATATAATGTTGGTCAAACTGTCCAAGAAAAAAAATTAAAGCACTAAGCATTCTGTAAGTAAAGAACATAGTGTTTATGTGCATCACCAATTAAATCAAATCAAAATCAAGATTTCGCTTTATCATCATGCGTATGTACTTCCCTCAAGAGAGAAGGTCATTAGCTGCCTTCATACATTTGGTTTCACAAATGCAAAACAATACTTTATTTCAAAGTTAGCATTTACACTAATTAGTCATTTGAAAATCATTTAGCAGTCGGAGAGCAAATAAAAACACTTAATGTGAAAGAAAGAAGTAGTTTAATGGCTATATACAAACTGCAATGAAAAAGGATGAGATTTGTGGCGTGTTAAGTGTAATTGTGCATTTTTAAACATAATCAGTAATCAGGCAATGAGTCTAAAAAGCACGATTTAAAGCTGATGCTTCAGGATCTTCGTACTTCTGTGTTTATAGACTCTTCGTTCGCGCTTCCTAGAATTCTCAGTGCAAACAAACATCCAATAAGTCTTGGAAATAAGCTGTTTCTCTCAGACCATTAAAGAAAACAACTTTAAAATGTTCAGCTGTGTTAAGCCTTGTCTTTGTTTTTTTTTTGGCCATTTTAAACTAATCGAGTCCGTTCTTGTATTCATCAAGCTAAACTAAGCACCTCTCCAAGGCCAAAAGATATGTCCTTAATCAGAGCTCATGGCCTAACAGCCATTCAGGGACTGACCACATCTGATTGATTAAAACAACAGAGGAATTGCTCGTTAAAATATTCAGCCATGTCGACTCTCTTCTATGGACTTTTGTCCATTCAGTTTGACTGTCTGGGCCAGAATGAGACTGCATTCTAAAAAAATTTCTTAGTACATGACAATAGGCAGGTGGAAATGGTTTAATAGCATCTGGTATTGATTCAACTGGACACTGAGCTGGGTGTAAAGAAAACTAAATTTACAACTGGAAGTTTGCACAATGCTACATTTCCTCTGTACATTTACTAAGCACAGTGAAATATTACCTAGTCAAGGAGTAGAAGATCAAAACAAAAGCACACTCTACTTCACAGCCTACTCCAATTTACATGCTACAACTCTCCCTTCTTGTGAAACATTATTTCTTTTGAAAGAACTTTGAAAGGTCCTCTCAATATAAGTAGTCATAAAAGCAGGAAATGCTTCAGGTGGTTGCATCACGAATGACAATCATAACGGGAAATGAAGCTTGAAAATAAGAAGCATCTCTCTAACAGCTGCGTGACATGAAAAGAGGACAATGTGCCTCTTTCTGTTTGATTTCTCGAGAAGCAACACCTGTCTCATACTAAATTTTAACAGGTCACTGTCACGCACAGGATGCAGAAACAGCTCTCTCAGACTGCGACAAAAGTGTTTAATCCCACAGACAGCAGGGTCAGATTCAAATCTGAAGAGGCGAGGCAGAATCAGAGATACTGTGATCGAGGGCTCATTAAGCTGTGGAGTGGTTGTGAATGTGGCGTATTTTGGCAAATATGCAAATAGAGGAGTCTCTTACTTGCAAGTTTGATTAGATACTGACGTGAATGGCTTTAGAGATATGTTGTTCTCAAGGCAATAATTAGATTGTTACAACACCTGAATTAAAGTCTAAAGTCTAAACACTGCTTTAAAATGAGAAGGTTAAGGAAGGAAATCAGTTTGAGAAGATTTTGCTGTGGGCACAGTCACTAATGGCACATGTACACTGTGGAGTTAATTATAAGTCAAAATCAATTTTGGACAAGGAAATTGCATTTTTGTGCATTTTGCATGGATCACAATGAAAATGATCATCAGCACAGCACAAAGGAAAATGAAGGATTAGACTCCCAGACTCTACATATAGGCAATATGCATGGTATGAAATGATCCTGCTTTATCTATCAATATTAAAATCTCAATACTTAGTTGTTTTGCAATGATTCAAATTTCATTTTGAAATGCAGTTGTGTCTTGGTGGTTATATTAAAAATAAACGGCTTGGGTCAGCTCCATTAATTTAAAATACGTGCTATTCATGTGAATGAATATGATTTCTCACCTGGCTGACTCTGACTGGAGTCAGAATCATGTCCAATACACCAGACCATCCAGCTAAAACTCCTGTAGGCACTGAATAGGCAAGCGCTATCATGAGGAACCTCATGTTGCTACAACAAGAAAGGGGACAAAAAGTCTGTTTATTCAAGTGAGCATACATGTTCCTTAAATCTGAGAATAATATTGTAGCATATGCAGTATATATTCTAATTATACTGTTTTCAACCAACCTTCACAATCACATACACTCCTTCATTAAGGGATATTGTATTTTTTAATTTCAGTGCTCGTCAACTCTGAATTAAATGTAAAACTGCAATGGTAAGTTGACTCCATTCCAAAAACTGAAAACATTTTGATAATGTAAACATATCAAATAAAATATCAATTATATCTCTAATATGAACCATTTATCTACATTACAGGAACATAACTTTCTGCATACACAAATTTGAGCATACTGTAAAATTATATACTAATCTTATTGATCTTTTTAGACAGAGTGTATCTTGCCAAAACCACATAACATCAACAGTGATTATCAATTATATATATATATATATATATATATATATATATATATATATACATACATATATGCCGTTTTAAAAATGTTTGTGTAGTGGATGTAATAACTAAAAATTTGTAAAGGAGAAAATATATGCTATTAAATACATTTCGAGTCATCTCTTATGAGCTCCTGGATGAGTCATTATTGTGCTCTTGGAGTAATTTTAGAAGCCAGCCATATAAATAAAATTAACCTTCAAGATTCAGATAGTAGAAACACAGATTTATGTACACTACATGACCAATTATTTTGTGTACACCTGACACTCATATGTAGGCCTTCCCTAACTGGTGCCACGAAACTGGAAGCACACGATTGTTGTCGTATGCTATATGGTACAGTATATGATGTAAGATTTCCTATCACTGGAACTAAAAAGCTTGAAAAATTTCCAGCAAGGCCATAGACCCGTGCTTATAGATTTATAAAGACATGGTTTGCCAGTGTAAGAGTGCAAAAAACTTTAATGTCCTGCACTGGGACCCTGACCTTAACCCCACTGAACACCTTTGAGATGAATTGGAACATTGACTGAGCTCCAGGCCTCATCAACCAACATCAGGGCCTGACCTCACTAATGCTCTTGTGGTTGATTGAGCACAAATCCTCACAACCACAATTCAAGATCAAGTGCGAAATCTTTCAAGAAGAGCAGAAAAAGGTGTGTGTGTGTGTGTGTGTGTGTGTGTGTTGGGGCACTAAATCTGGAACAGGATGGTCAAAAAGCACACACAAAACTTTCACAAACTTCTGGTTAGATAACAAATGAAAATTAATCCAAAGCCGAAGTTAGATATCTGGTATTTCCAATGGAGAGTAAATGCTTACAGAAGTAAAAAAAAAAAAGCTAATAATGTGACTAATTTGACCACCAACAGTTGCAGCTTTTTTTTTGGCCATGCTGTTAGAAAGGGTCTTGCCGAGGAAATGTCTTGTCTGTCATGTGACTTGTGGGTTTGCTCTTCCTTTATCCAGGGTTAACTTGCAAGGATACACTGAGTGAATTAGGGGGCTTTAATCTATTGCCTCTGGCCTGGACCTCAGTATACTTAATCGCAAAACCCAGTACAGTTCTTTAATGTTGACTTCCTAGTACTCTTCTCTAGTGCTCTTTGTGTTTATTGGTGGTTCTCAAACTAACTAGTTGCATAATGTCACCTACAGTACCAAGTGTACTCGGGTACAGAACAATATTAATGCAACCAACATTCATGCCACCTACCAAGTGTGCTTGGGTACAGAACAATATTAATAATGCAAGAGCTGGCAAGCAATGGAGAGGGTGGGTGGGAGCAATTATAACCAGACATGATGAGAAGCCATCATAGCTAGTGTGAAAAATATTTTATTTGTTTCACCCCTTGCAGAGGTATATTCTCCATACATTGGAAGCTAGTCATTAGGTTATGAGGAGGGTTCTGTTGATAGGCATGAGCTTCTGTGCTGAGTGTTTAGTTCAAGAATTAGCCATTATCACTGAGTTATCAGAATGTTTATAAAGTGCATTGTAAGAATTGGAATTTTGGTCCATCCATGTGTCATCTGGCACATTGTGCAATGGATAGTCCACTATGGAGATATATCCGTCGTTTTATAGGGTAGTTACCTAAGGGGTCGAGTTGGCAGCTTTTTGGGTTGTCAGATTGTCATTCACACAATTTGGGACTCCATGTCTTTGGAGTGTCGGAAGAACCCGGAGTACCCAGAGGAAACCCACCAAGCATGGGGAGAATACGGAAACTCCATGCACACAGACCCCAAGGTGGGAATCGAACCTGGACCAGAAAGGTGCATGCCAACAGTGCTAACCAATAAGCCAGCATGTTGCCACTGAATCCATAGTGTTATGTAATACACAGTGAACATTCATTGTGATGACTTTTCATTTTTTTCTTTAACAGCGTAGAATAGCAAGGAAACATTGAAGCTGGAAATGTCATTTTCAGCAAAAGCATGGATTGACATTCTTAGCTGCAATAATGAAATGTCCTGAATCAGTTTTTCTGGAAAAGATGACGAGTCAACAATTTTTTTATTGACTGATTGAGAAATTGTATGGCAATAGCATTGTATTTTTCCAACTGTTCTAGTGTAGTGGATACTTCACCTACTAAATAAAAACCTGTATTTTCACTAATAATGACAGAGAACGTCTCGGGTTATTTTGCTGTAACCCTGTTCCCTGAAAAAAGCGGGAATGAGATGCTGCGTGAAAACGCTATGGGAACGAGAATACCAACGCCGCCACACTGCAAGTGTCTGGACCCCCAAGGTTGTGTAGCGTGTGCGCACAAAGGCCAAGGAGGTCTCAGAGCTAGCTCTGG
>JAQMYJ010000036.1:13578672-13611654 GCA_030014305.1 Clarias laeviceps | reverse complement strand
GCATTGGTTAGGGGTGGCTGAATAGTAGGTTTATGCACAACTGCAAGCCTCTGAAGGATCCTACACCTTGAGTTTCGTGGGACTCCAGAGGCACCAGTAGCTTCAAATACCTGTTTGATGCTTTGTAATGGCATTTTAGCAGCTGCTCTTTTAATCCGATGAATTTGTCTGGCAGAAACCTTCCTCATTCTGCCTTTATCTGCACGAACCTGCCTGTACACTGTATCAGCCACAAATGTCTTCACAGTATGATGATCACGCTTAAGTTTTCTTGAAATATCTAATGTTTTCATACCTTGTCCAAGGCATTGCACTATTTGACGCTTTTCGGCAGCATAGAGATCCTTTTTCTTTCCCATATGATCTTCATACATAAATGTTCTGATACTCACTTATTTCTACAGTGACAGATCTTTTGGATTTTGTGTGCTGTATAAATTATCAGAAACTGACCACACGAAGACTCAAAAATGTTTCATGTTTAGTTTTCATTGTACATCAGCAGGATATAGCTACAATTACCCTTAACTGGATCAAAGGGTCTAGACATGGTCCAGGATGACAATGCTCCCATGCATAAAATGCGCTCCATACTCCACTAGGTGAAAGGTAATTTGGAATAGCTCCAGTGGTCTGCACCATAACCCCACTGAACTCTTGGTATGAACTGCAGTAATGATTCCACCCCAGGTCTCCTTACTCGATATCAGTGTCTGACCTCACTAATGTTCTTGTGGATGAATGAGCACAAATCCCAATAGCCAATCTCCAGCATATAGTTGAAAGCAAAGGGGGACTAAATCTGGAATGTGATGTTCAACAAACATTTCGGTTGTAAGGTGTCAACAAACTTCTGGCCATGTCGTGTAGATCTGGTGATTGAAATGCTGTCCGTGAGTGAGTGTGAGACAGAAGGTTTTTTTTTCTTCCTTTTATTCTTCATGTCTACTCATCATGAATGATTTACTTTGCATCAATGTCCAACTTTTATCTAAAATTATTGTAAGAATTGGTAACGGGCAAAATGTTAAATTTTAATTACATCCAGGCAGCTACAGAAGTTGAGAGAGAACATCAGTGCCACAAGGTCCATGGAATTTCCTGAAGTCAGTAACCTTGTGTCATAATTAACTTAATTCATTTAAGTCACAATTAAATTAGAAGACCATTTCAATATTGTTAGTCACCGTAGCTTGAACCAGAGCTCAATATCAAGGAAATATGTTATCACCCATTGTCTTGTTGATAGTGTGAAGGCAGGCTGGGTTACACCCCCCGTCACACTGAGCCACGTACCCACTATGTCTGCAAAATTTTGACTGAATGTAGTAGGAACTTGAACAACTTGGCCGCAGGAACGCAGTAGAAACCAGTAAGGGCGTAATATTGTCTCCCTTGATGTGGAGCTGGTGATGACGTCATGGTTAAGAAGTAGTATGGACTTGATAAAGGACCGTTTTTCCATTTTGGTCACATCCTTGCTGCATTCTTCGATATTTATAGGATGCAGAGGGAACTTCACGGTCTTTGTCGCAGCGTGATGGGGGGCTTTCCGTGGAACATGACGCGTGTACTGGTGTCTGTGTGAACTGTACTGCAGTGGAGATGTTTGCAAACATCTGCAAGAGCAAACAGTCTAGATTGTGTGTACTGGCTAATATTTACATGGCCTCACTGGGGACTAGGCAGACAGCAGAAAAAAGCTGACTGTACTATAAGAAGTGCTACAACAGAAATTATTAACTCCAACAACTGCACTTGTGCTTTTAGTCATGAGAACAGAAGACTTAAACCAATTAAAGGGAACCTAGAAAAAATAAAATGGTATGGTACTATTATATAAACTTTATATAGTATGTTGGTTGTGAAACAGTAGGATCTTAGTTACTTAATATATTTTGCAATTGTTTGCTTCTTTTATTCCATGTCGAATGTATTTTTCCAAAACTGAAAAACAATCAATTAAATTTATGAAAGCTTTTACAGACATTTTTAAACAAAGCACTTGCAGCTGAAATAGTTTGTCTGTTAAAACTTTTTGGAAAATCACACAAACAGAATTATGTGTAAATATCTTATTATAGCTTTTAAATAGCATATGTTATTGTCAAGTTGATTTATGACTTTGGTGGGGACGAGTTTGCTGACAAATCTGAGCAGGATGTATGACTGAGAAGGAACGAAAAGGAATCATTCCCTTTTGATTATGAAATCGCCATGTGACTTGCACAATGATCTTGCCTGACCCTATTGTACGTAGGTTGGATTCCCATAAAAATGTGCACTAAGGTTTAATTACTGTCGTTCGCACAGGATCATCTGACGACCTGACATGTGAAAAGAGTAAGGTATAGATTAGTGTTTAGTGTGATATAAAAACGGTTTAGAAGCAGCAAGCACAGCACAGAATCACAAGCATAAATTTGTTTAGTCAAAATGTAAAAAAAAAAAAAAAAAAATAAAAATTTAAAAAAAAAAAAAAAAAAAAAAAACTTATAAAAATAATAATAATGATAATAATAATAATAATAATAAAAATGATAAATAAACGGCTCCCGAGTGGTGCAGTGGTAAAGTGCCCCCCCATCATCCAGAGATTGGTGGTTTGGAGGAAACATGTGATGGTGGTTGGGAGGACATGGTTCAGAGAAAACAC
The DNA here is from genome assembly GCA_030014305.1 of Clarias laeviceps. Lineage (NCBI taxonomy): Eukaryota > Metazoa > Chordata > Actinopteri > Siluriformes > Clariidae > Clarias > Clarias laeviceps. The sequence continues at coordinate 13,608,998 of JAQMYJ010000036.1, read as the reverse complement.
ATGATAGTCTTCGGCCCTCCTTGATTGAATAGTAGTCTTGATATGGGAGACCTTGTATAATATGCGTGGACCCTAAACTAGTGACGGGTGGGAATTGGAAACGACTGAAATTAGAGAGAAAATCGGGGGGGAAAATCCAAAACCTAAGCACTGATAAACTATTAACTGAAGACATCACCTGTTATATTGAACTTCCAGCTGCCTAACACACAGTATGACTAATTCCTGCTACCCGATATCACAATGAGGATGGGTTGCCTGTTGAGTCTGGTTCCTCTCAAGGTTTCTTCCTATTGCCATCTCAGGGAGTTTTTCCTTGCCGAAATCGCCCTCAGCTTGCTCATCACAGACAATCTGACAATTCTGATTTATACATATTTCATCACATTTCATACATATTTCAGTACTTTTCTTTTGATCTGTAAAGCTGCTTTGCGACAATGACTATAATAAAAAGTGCTATCCAAATAAAATTTAATTGAATTGAACTGAATAAACCTTCTCCACTATGCTAATTGACTTTACATTTACAAAGAGTCTGCCATCTGTAGTACACTGCCTGGCTTTTGGTTGGATAATTGCATTAGTGATGAATACATGTGCATATGCTCATCAACGTACACTGCCAGTCAAAAGTTTGGAGTTCTCCTGGTAACCCTTCCCAACAAAGCGCACCTGTTCAGTCTTCTTCTAATTGTGCTGTCATGATCTGTAGAGTATGAAATATACTGTAACTGTTAGTTTTTTTTTTGTATTACTCTAAGCATTGCACTGTCTAAACTTGGGGTGAATTTACTGGGTCAGCCACTAAGGGGAATATCGGAAACTGTTTTAAATATTTTCAAATTGTGAATAATCTTTCTCACTGTAGAACGCTGAATTTACAAACTGGTTAGAAATTGTTTTATAACCCATTCCAGATTGATGTGCAGCAACAATTATTTCTTTAAGACAACTTATGTTATATAAACATATATTTTTAAACAATTCTTTAAACCCTAACTGATGTGAGTAACTTCATATTTCTTAAACAATCATGTTAGAAGATAAATCCTGTTGTTGTGGATAAGATGCTACGGTCTGAATCAAGGAAATTAAACAACTAATGAGCTTAGTGGAATTGTGTTAAGAACTGTTCAAAATGTTATTAAAACCTGGAAAGATAGTGCTGAACTATTAACTTTGAATCTGTAAAAAATGTGTTTGGGGAAAAACAAACAAACAAAAAAAAAAACATGGCTGACAGTTTAAAGGCTTAGTGTTGCCTTGTATTATATTGCATGGTGTTTAAACAAACAATCAAACAAACAAACTAACTGACAGTAGAAATCACAGCTATGGTTAATAGTTAAAGTCAGAGCTTTTCCACACATGCACACCACGTGAACACCACAGAGAATTGGGAATAAACAGATCTGTGGCCATAGGAAATCACATGATGTTGAGGTTTTTGGAAAAAAGGCTTCAGTTTAATAGGGAGTATAAAGATTTGACTTTGAAACAATGAAAAACAGCTCAGGTGGTCTGATAAGTCCAGATTTACCCTAGTCCAGAGTGATGGGCACATCAGGGTAAGTCATGTCTAGGCTCAGCAACATAATTTGTTGATAAAATGAACATACTGACCAAACTAAAATTCACTGGGGTGAGCTGGAGAAGATTAAATTCTCATGGAATTAATAAAAAATCTTGGCCCAAAATGTATGCAACACTGGATGAAAATAATGTTGTGAATTCCATAGTGAATCTGCACCACAGACAAAGCTAAAGGTGGTTTGACAAAACTTTAGAATTTATGACTTTTCTTTTTAAAGCCAGTCAGTATATATATATATATATATATATATATATATAAATAAATATATTAAACACCTGCATTATGGGACTCTGAACTATACAGTCTACATTTTTTGTATCTGTCTCTGTACAGATTTTTTTCCATTTGACACAAATAAAATATTTTGCAAGATCACTTTGTGGTACCGATTATGCAACCAGCTTTTACATCAGAATTTTGTTTAAGGAAATTACTAATCTGCAATTATAAATACTAGTTATTAATTATTTTATAACTATTAATTATTTTAGTTTAAAAACACTACTGCAATTTCCTTAACAAAAGCTGACTAATTTCACAACTCATCTATGTGCCCATACATTCTCACTTCCTCTCCACTAGATCTTTATCCTAATGCCTTTTAGTACTTGTATAATATGTGTGGACCCTAGACTAATCATTCTATCAGGAAATTCTGTCATTTTTGGATATTTCACATAATATGTTGGGACACACATAATTCTAACCTGAAACTCATATTTCACCACACAGAACCCCAGAAGGGCCAGATGGAGAAGTTGAAGCACCCTTTTGGGGTTGTACATACATCCCTTTTCTTATGAAGTATATATAAAAATGTCGGGGTCGGAAGTTTAAAAATATCTCTGTAATACTAAGATACTAAGACAGCTTTTGAGCGATTAATATTACATACAAGACCATGATGACGGAAATCACTGAAACACTTTCAGGGTAATCTTGTGATCTGATAATGTTTGGAGGAAAACTATTTGCACAACCAGTAAATCACATCAACACTAAAAACTGATTTAAGCTCATACAAACGGTCTGGAAGCGTACAAAGACAAAAACTTACCTTTCTTGTCCATCAGCCACATAAACAGGAGCCATGGAAGGAAACCCACAGGTCCCCAAATTACTAAAATGGCTATGTCCGTAGATGAGAAGCCGAACGCTTGCTTGGCAGAGTTTTGGATGGGACCCCATGTGTTCCACACCATGCCTTGTAAAAACGCCAGCATTGAGAACAAGGTTAAAACAAGCCACCTCCGCCCGTACACCCTGCCGCTGTTTGTCACCGGCTGGACCCTCGCTTCTGCCTGGCTCGGCCCGAGCAGCGGCTCCCTCTCAGTCCCGGTGCTCTCCGCGGCACCCATTGAATTGACTCGGAATCAATTCCTTTTGAATAGTGAAATGAAGCGTCTGATAAGAAATAAATAAACAAACAAACAAATTAAACTACAGGGCCATCCGTTCACAACCCGACTCCACACAAACGTAAACAACAGCTGATAGCAGCTTCCGAAATTCAAACTTTACTGCGCATGCGGCTCTTACAAACGGACGTTACGTCAAATCTTAGAAACTGAATCCTGTCTGGTCGCCATGTTGGTTCTACGTGACCTTCGTTGATACAACAAACTCCGTTCAGAGACAGAGCCCGAATGGCTGGAGTTTCTTTCCTGTGCATTTAAAAAAAAAAAAAAAAACGTTGCAAGCTCTCACGTGAGTTTGTTTACAATGTCAAATTAGACCAGAAAGTATTCTTCTGCTTTTCTGAGACGCCACGTGACAAACTGTTCGTTCTAAGTTTTTATGTTTGGTTGTTTGAGCTTCGCGTAGTTTAATTGTGTAACTGAGTTTATGTAAAGATCATGTGTATGGAAAAATAACATGGGTAGAGATGAGTTAGTGTTAGTGTCGCTAAGTGTTTTCAGTCTGGCCATGATTATTCTCTCAGCATATATTGCTCATTATATGCAGATATAACAACAAGCCTGATCTGACTATTGAATATAGGGATTTACTGTTGTACTTTGAATTGAAATTAAAAGATTGACTTAGTTTGTGTGTGTTGATTAGATCAGTCAGTTTCGCTCATGTGATCATCTGTGAACAAGAGTCTGCTAAGGTAAATAAGGAATAAATCACGGGTCCTGATGCTGTTGTTGATCTTTCGGCCCGTAGTGTGTAAATGACAATCGGCCGTCGAACTGCCATCCCAGTCCCTAGGTATTAAAAGCATTAAAAACTTAAGTAACTGCTATATCAGCAAACCATATGCCCGATGTTCCAGATGGGACGTAGACGGACCAAAATACCAAATACCGTGTTGTGCAAAAAGCTTTAAAACACCCCTCATTTCATTATATTTTTGGTTCCAGTGAGCCATGTTTTTTCTTTAGTTTTTTTGTATTATCATGATGAATAGTTCTCCAGGCTTCCCGAAAGGCTTTTTTGGCTCTCAATTTCAGTCCAGTCTCTGTACCTGACCAGTTTCACAGGAGTGTTATTTATTTAAGCCACACAGTGGCCTATGATTTATTCAAGCATATAAAAAAAAATCTAACTTGAGGCATGAACCAGTGAGAAACAGGTACAGATGACAGATGACCAGGCCGGTGATTAGTTTACTGGTGATGCTGAATGCTGAATGCTGAGTGGTTGGAACAGATGAGAGGGCAAGTGAGGTTACTGCTGAGGTTGGAACATAAACACAACTGTTAAATTGTATAGGCACTTTGCAGCCTGTTGCATTTGCTCCCATTTCTTGAACCTACATCATTTAATTTAATTTGTATAAATGTCAAGACACTTGCACATTACTGCATGTATTTATATTTGTGAATGAGTGATGTCATATTTTTGTAGTTACATTAATGTTGTCCCTGAGACATACAAATAAAATCCCTGAGACCTTACTTGGTTAAAATCTAGAAACATTCTTTCTCCTTAAATAACAATATATTTTTGAAAAGTATTCTTTTTATTCAGTAATTGTTTATTGTTAAATTAAATAAAGCATCCACCCAAAAGTTCCTTCTGAATGAGTTGTTACTATAAGAACAATAAACTATTAGAACAAGCACATTAATATAGTCCTATGATCTGCCTTACAGATGGCACATGTGTCTGAACACCTTCTGACCCTTCAGATTTGAAAATTCAGTGTTATACAGGATCATAAAGCAATGCACAGGAAACATTAATTATTTCTATCTCTGAGTCCCTACTTGCTAACTTGTGTAATGAGAAATATCACAAAGAATGAGAGTAAGCAGTTGTGCATGGCTTGTCTGGTTCGATGAATGTGAATCTTTAAAAATGTGTTTCTGTTCAGTGACTTCTGCAAAAATGGCTACTAAACCATTCAGGCCAAAAGAAGCACATAGGATCATTCAGGATCTGCACAGGCCAGCAGTTTTTCTCAACATGACTGATAACTGGCCTGCACGGGATTGGAATCTGGAACATCTGGCACTTTGTCTGGAGGAGAAGTCTGTACGTTTCCGCATTGGGAAGCAGTGTGAACAGAAGGGTAAGGAGTTTCTCATTTTCTAAATGACAATGAAAATATATCTTGCATGACTCATTTTGAAATATTTCCCTCAGCAGTCAGACAATAATGATATTATAGCAACTTAAAATTTGAGAATACAAATAATTTATAAGCTCTTGAGAATTTTTTTGTTTTGCATATGCAGTGATGGCCAAAAATATTGAGACAAAAGTGAAAGTCAGTGTTTTAATGACTGTAGGAGATTTGTTATATAAAACTTAATTTTACTCTCTTTCTTGTGGATCTGATATTAATGTGTTAAATCTTCCATGCTACTACCTTCTGTCTCCTCTTTAGTCTGATCTTAAGGTGCTAACTCTCCCACGCTCTCTTTCTCATTCTCCCACTATGTTTCTCTCTCTCTCTCCCTCTCTCTCCCTCTCTCTCTCTCTCTCTCTCTCTCTCTCTCCCTCTCCCCTCCCTTGAGCTAACACTTGATGGTTCGTCGCTGGACGAACATCTAAACAACTTTCACTCTTTGTTCTTCAGGATTTCACTAGGATATGTTAAACTAGTTTGTGCCCTTTGTAGTAACAAATGTAGATGACACCAGGCATTTGTCTAAGCATATAAATACTCTTGTCTTTTGGTGTTAATAAATAGAGACCTTCCTGACTGATAATGTGTTTGACTTTGTTTCTCGTGGCTTATCGAAGCATAGGGACTCGTAAACAAGCAACTCGTTTATTCAACTACGAAACTTTAAACTTTACAATGACATTTTAATTTAATGAATATTAGGATAATAAGAATAATTTTTATTGTATTCAATGAATTGCTATATAACAATCTGTATTTAGTATGTATATTATATACATATATAACAATAACAAGCAGCATTTAATATCAAGTCCTTTATTCTTCAAAACCTGCTGCATCCAGCTGGGCATAGAGTTAAAATATGTCTGCAGTCTCTGCAGACCTCACAATCCCTGCCTCCTTGATTGCTTCCTGAAGATCATGTACAGAAATCTGCCACTTCACAATTCTCTTGAGAATTAGTTTTCGCCATTTTTATGCAGAGATGGTCACCCTGGCTTCCATCTATTTACTAAATCAGCTGATTCTAATTACTGTTCTGACCGAGTAATCTGATTGGACAAGAGGCAGTTTACTGTCTCATGATTTGAAGAATATATGTTGGCGGAGCAAAATAACTGGTTAAATAAACAAACAGATCATAATCTAAAGATAATTAATGGTGTTTGTGGAACTTCGTATAAAAGCAGTATCATGTTTGAGGTTGTGCTGTTATACTGAATATCAGCACAATGTGATGCTGTCGTGGTATGATAAAGTAGGTATACTGTGAGTGGCAAAGATATCAAAGCTGTCCTTTTTTTTAGTATAGCACTCCCTTTCATGCCATGATGCTTAATTAGCAGAACTCTTCAGCCAGATAGGCAACAATTAAAGAGTGAAATCACCCATTTGCACATTATTTTGCCAACTTCTAGCCTCACCCATGCTGTGACCGCCAGTTAGTGTAATTAACGATTGTAGAACACCTGGGATGCGGAGTGATACATATAGTGTCATCCCATCTGTGTTACAGTTTATTATCACAACTCGTAGAATGCCTCTGATCCAATCTGAAACTAACTGTTGAATAATAAAAGGTATATATTCTCTTAATACATGTTGCCACCAATTCTATCTTCATTATGAAACCATGGAGGATGCAAACTCTTGCATGTAACCATGTAACAGTATATGTGAATAATAAGAATTGAATGGAATTGCAGATTTAATTAAATCATCTTGTAGTTTTTTCCTCAGTTTTATTGAGATTGAGGGTTCGGAAGGTGCATAGCTCTCCCACTACATATAGATTAAGGCCTCTCTCTCTCTCTCTCTCTCTCTTTCTGTCTCTTACACACACACAAAGCCTAAAGACACTATACCAATTCACTGAAAACTTCACTAGGTAGTGTGAAAATAAAAAGAAGTATTATAATGTGCAGAATGTGGTTTTAGTATGTGGAGAGGGGTCTCATTCAGCATGTATTCATACCCGTTGTCTGGTGTCCTAGGCTAACCCTGTTTCAGATAAAGTTGTTAATGAAGGGAAATTAATAACTATTTCTAAAAGAGATGTAAAAATTGCCAGCGTCTGCTATGGAATTTACATAATGGATATAAATACTGAAAGCTCTTTTCCCAGTACAGAGATGTTATTAAATTTGTCAGTGAAGCTGCCATTTTGATTTGAACAATGTAGTTATAAAAAGTGTATATTGTAATACCGATATTACATTCTGGCATTTATGACTGTGTAATGTACTCACGATTTTCACACCTCTGTAGGGCAAGTCTTTCTGAATAGTGTTCAAAAATGTGAGCTTGAAATGTTTCAGTGAGGTTCAGTGAGCGTGCTCGGAGGTGTCCTGGTGTGCAGTGCTGACAGGAGATAGATCATTGATTCCCTCTACACAACAGTGGGAGACATTTCCAATACTGCGTTATTTAATTTGACTGATGAATCAATTTTTCTTTCATTTTGAACCAGACAGAAACCAAGTGTACCAAGATGCAACTTTTTGCCACTTACAAAAGAGTACTGCACAGTGGATGATTATAACTTTGTATCATTACAATGCACTTTTGATTGAGGTAATGTTAGGACATTCCATTCAAACACTGTGCTGAATCAATAAGTAGTAAATTCAGAATGAGCAGATACCGGCATGAAATTGACGCAGAGGCCCCATCATTGACAGCTTTCCTAATAACTTCAATGTCTATCTGGACTTTTTAATTCTTTGTTTTTCTTTTCTTTTTCACCAGCTCCTCTCTTTGAAACAGAGTGCTCATATGTTGAAGCAACTCTTGCAGAGTTTCTGTGCTGGACAAGGGGAGATGACTCTGCATCTGTAGGCCCATTTACTGACTATCCCCTTTCAGATTACTGGGCTTATGCAGACTATAAGTATATTGACCTTCTTTTTCAGGACAAAGCTACCATGTTTAAGGTAAATCAATATACACTGCCCAACCAAAAAAAGTTACACACTGTAATATTTTCTTGTACTACCTTTTTCTCTGATTACGGCACATACAGTATTTGCCGTTGCATTGTTCTGTTAAGTTTCTGCAATGTCACAACATTTATTTCCACCTATAGTTGCATTAATTTCTTTCCAAAATCTCCCGCACATTCAATTCAATTTTATTTGTATAGCGCTTTTAACCATGGTCATTATCGCATAGCAGCTACACAAAATGAAAAGAAAATGAAAAGAAAATCCCAATGATTCTCAATAGGGTTAAGGTCTGGACTCTGCGGTGGCCAGTCCTTGTGTGGAAATGAGGTTTTATGCTTCCTGAAACACTCTTTCACAATTTGAGATGAATCCTGGTATTGTCATCTTAGAATATGCCCACGCCATCAGGGAAGCAAAAAAAAAAACTGGTCATTCAGTATGTTCAGGTAGTCAGCTGCCTCCACAGTCTTGCATTTTAGGCACTAGGCATGATTGGTGCATCACTGCATCTGCCTGTTTTCTTACCGTGATGCACCCATCACTCTGAAACAAGGTCAATCTGGACTCATCAAACCACATGACCTTTTTCCAGTGCTCCACAGCCCATTCTTTATGCTCCCTAGCATTCAGAGTAGTCTTTTTTCAGATTAGCCTCACTGATAAGTGTTTTTGTAAGGCTACATAGCTGTGTAGTCCCAATCCTTTGAGTACTCTCTGCATTGAGGGTGTGAAAATTCTCTTACTTTCACTATTAAACAGAGCCGTGAGTTCTACTGTAGTTTTTTACAATTTGATTTCACCAAATGTTCATCACAGTCATTAAGCATATTTTTCCAACCACATGTCTTTCTCAGAGCTGATGGTTTACCACTATGGTTTTAATAATGCATTTTTCAGTTCTGACAAATTTAGTGGTTTCACAAATGTCTGTAGTTGTTTTCTTTTCTTGATGCAGGACAATAAATTGTCCTTGCTAAAACAGTAACATTTTTGCCACAACCACAGGATATGTTTTCTGACATGTTTGTATACTCACTTAGGGTACAGTGTTTCCCGTTGAACCATATTAATCACTTCAGTAATTATCCTATGGAAGACACTTACCTATTTGCTTAGTAAAATCCAGGTGATGACTATTTTTTTTGGATGGGCAGCGTACAATGTCTATTTTCTTTTCATCTTTTCATTTTCATTTTTGAAATAGGTTGAATGTCAGAGTGCAATTATGATTAATGTTTCTTTCTTTTGTATGTATTGTAGTATAAGCATAATGGTTATAAGCATAATGTGCACTTGTATCCGTTGGTCAATATTGAAGAAAGAGAACAAGTATAAATAAAACTTTTAGTGTTTCGAAACACTTCATGGTCCCAGCTTTGTGAACCTCTCTCCCAATTAGAAGGCATATGATCCTTTACAGATTTTTCCGAGGAGGTGCTATTGTCAAGTAGCCTTTGATGGTGTTTTTATCCAACAGGCATGATTCTTCGTGATGCCTTTGGCAATTCCCATTTTTTATACCTTGTGTGTATTGGCATTTATATAGTTCGAAACTTCACACAAGACATGCTTTAAGTCTTCAGGAAACACGCACAGACTTTCTGACTAAATTGGAGCAATAAATCACTGGGTGTGTTTTGCCCGGCTCTTGTTTTCCGTCAGTTAAAGAGCAGATGGTAATGGCAGAGAGGCTGTTTTAAAGTTTGCCACAAGGTTGCTTTGACCTGAATGTGTAGGTCTGGCAGGCCTTCCCCTTTGTAAATGATAATAAATGCTTGTGAGTTGTTGCTGTTTCCTTTTGAGACAGCAATCCTGCCATAGCCAAGCCTGTAAGACTGGCAGACATCAGCCTTTCTTAAATGATGAATAGTGCCATTTTAAAGTTGCTGAAAACCTCAATTGCACAGTCTGCTTTTTAAAGTCTCCCAGCTGTTAATGGATTCATTATCCAGGTTGCTGGGCAGCATCTTGAAGCGCAGTTTTAAAAAAATATATATATTTTTTTCTTCTTCTTTTTTCTTATTGTAAAGGGAATATATTGAACGATCAGATATGTTATGCAAAGAGGATTTTTTTTTTTACAGCAATCTTACTATGGTTACAGCTATCACTGAATTAAATAATTAATCAATAATGAATTGATTATATATAATAATTAATTTAATAATAATTAATTTATAGTAAAAACATGTATATACTAAAAGCCATATGAAAATTAATGTGTTGCAGGATGTAGTGTGGTCTGATTTTGGCTATCCTGGCCGTGACGGGAGAGAGAGTACTCTATGGGTTGGTACAAATGGTGCGAACACTCCATGTCACCTGGACACCTACGGATGCAATCTTGTCTTCCAAATCCAAGGCAGGTAATGGCACCGAGCTCGAGCTTTCATTCCATTAACACTGCACATAAGCCATAATTGAAGACTCCAGGCTGTGTGATACTTGTTAGTGGTACTACTGGACAGATGTGCATTGCCAATTATTTTTTTTTCCTGCACAGTCATATTTGATCTAGAACTTGTGTTAAAATATAAGGAAAAAAATTATAGCCATCAGGGAAGAAAAAGAATTTCAGATGAGGAATGTTATTTTACTCCGAAACTTTTGAATGAGAAAAGTCATCTCCTTCCCCAAAACTGGGTAAAAGTCTGAGCTGTAAGAGTCTCTTGAACTGCATTAAAGGGCCGTATTACAAGGAACAACTGCATGTCTGTGAAAGAGAAAGCCCAAGAGTCTCATCTAATCTCTTGACAGTTATCTGCCTTGGTGGAACATAACATCTTCACTATTTTCTTTTCTCCAACATGAAGAAAGATAGTATATTATAATCTAAATCTGAGAAATGAGATAATACATGAGAAATGATGTTTTCCGCTTCTTTCAAGAGTATTTGTAGTCTATAGAAAATCTTTTATATAGAATATTATGGCAGATAACTTCTTCAATGTTTTTTTTTCTTAGAAGATGTTACATTCAGTCATACATCACCTTTAATTAGAAGCTCTGGCATCTATTTAGTGCACTGATTATGCACATAAACAAAAATAGGTAAGCTCTGCCATGTATGTGTTATTTAAGACAAATGTAATCATTAGGACAATATGTGATACATTTTTATTATATATTTTCTGGGAAATGTCCTGTACAATATCATTAGCCTTCTTAATTTAACATCAGAATCTAGGCACTAAGTTATCCTGTATATAAGTTAATCAATTGAGAAATGTGATAGTATGTGTGATTAGATAAGATAAAAAGGCTTTTAATGAGTTTTATTCATGTTAATATATAGCTTACTATTGGCAGAATTTAAACCATGATTATTTTTGCTTTTGTAAGACACACATAAGTGAGTCAAGTGATATTACTTACTTATTTATTTATTTATTTTAATTAATAAATTTTTTGTTTAATTTCAACTATGTTTATTATGTGGTAGGTGAACCGATACAGTAAGATTGTTTTATTAATGTTATCTTTGCCTTAACAATGTTTTATTTGTAGGGTTTGATATTGTTCCACACATAGCTACTGTATATGACACTGTGTGACACCGAAAACACCTTTTAGCTGAAACAAAGGTCAGAATAAAGGCAAATATACTTCTCTAGAATGACAAACCAATTTAGCGGAAGGTAAAATACTGCAACCTGAAATTTACATTAGTGGATCTGTCACTTTTTGTTGTCTTTGTTTAAATGGTTTTTAAAATTACGCTTCTGATTACGTCAGAATTATAATATAATATAATATTTTAGACTGTACAATGGGTCAAACATCTGAGACCACATTAAAAATCTTGTTTTTTTCCTTAAATTGGAATAAACAGAATGTTTTATAATTTTGAAAGTCAATATCTTTTTACTATTTAAAATTTTGTACTATTTCTTTAATCAAATTTGTGACATGTTTGTGTCAGAAGTTAGTGAAGAAAAGGGGACACATTTAATACTGAGGAGCTCTGAAATCCATGTAAATATCTTTTATTAAGCCTCAGACTTTTGGACCCAACTGTTTTCCAATGTATCAGTTAGTCGTTCATAATGAACTTTCACTTATGTTAATATTAATTTTTTTGGGGTGGGCGGGGGATCTTTTCCTGATTTTCTCCCTAATTTAGTCATGTCCAATTCCTCCCCCCGTCACTAGGGGGCTCCCACATTAAGGCTACTACTACCACTCAGTCGGGGGGGCCGAAGACTATCACATGTTTCCACTGAACCACGTGACGCCAGCCGACCGCATCTTTTCGAACCGCTCGTTCACGCACCGTTGGGGGCGGCGTAACACACTCTGAGGACAGCGCTATCCGCTCCTTTCGTGCGTGAGCTCACAGACGCCCCTGATTTGCTGTAGAGCCGTGATTAATGTGGGAGCACTAAGTACCTCTCATCCCTCCCCTCTGAGAGAGTTCGGCCAATCAGCTGTCTCTAGACCTCCGGCTGCGAGAGGTTACAGCATCACCCGTGAATCAAACTCGCAATCCCCGATAGGTCGAACACTTTACCACTGCGCCACTCGGAGGCCCCACTTATGTTAATCTTATAACGTTGGTTGTTTAAAAAAGGTTTATAGCTTATAAATCAAAATATTTCTCCAGATTAAAGTAATCATGGTTTTTTTTCTTTAGAAAACGCTGGCATCTCTTTCCTCCTGATGATGCAGAATTTATGTACCCGACGCGTATACCATATGAGGAGTCCAGTGTGTTCAGCCAGGTCAGCGTGATAAGTCCTGACATGCGCAGATTCCCTGCTTTCCGAAGAGCCAGACCCCACCTCGTCACTCTGGAGCCGGGTCAGGTAAAGAGCGGTTTGGTTTGGCATTCTTTGTAATTGAAGTTTGCTGACAAATTACACATTCCTCTTTATTGGGGTAGTTAAGAACATATTTTCTAAGGCATTGTGGTGTTTTTCCTGGCTTGTTGTTTATCTCTGCCCAGCTGTGCTTTTCCCTGATAGACATGGCTCAACAATTGCTAATTTTCATAGACACTGAAATGGTGTGTTCAGAAAAGGAGTGAAACAGAGGGAGTTTAAAGTATGAAAAATGCATTATATCAAGGTATTTCTGTATAGCCGGAGCAGTAAAAAAAAGAAAAGAAAACGAAAACACGCACTTTGGGGCACCTCTAAGACCTCTGTTAACTGTAAAATATAGCTATCAGGGAAGAAAAAGAATTTCAGATGAGGAATGTTATTTCATTCCAAAACTTTTGAATGAGAAAAGTCATCTCCTTCCCCAAAACCTAGGTATGGATGATTCATTTTTTAGGTATTATGGATAATTTTATTTCTTTTCTTGATGAACAAATAAAGTCCATATTTTCATACCTCAAACTCCCTCTGTTTCACTCCTCTTCTGAACACACCATTTCAGTGTCTATGTGAATGAGCAACTGCTGAGCCATGTCTATCAGAGAAAAGCAGAGCTGGGCAGAGATGAACAACAAGCCAGGGGAGGGTATCCTCTTATATTAGGACACCTAAACATATAATTGGCTTGTTTAAGACCCAGCAGAGATAAACATGTTTAAACATGTTAAAAACACGCTTTTTCTTTCTTCCCTCTAATAGTTTTTATTGTTTGTACACACATACTGGAGACCAATGTGAATGTCTTAAATAACTAAAAATTAATGTTGCATAATAGGGACCCTTTAAAGTATTCGGAAATCAGAAAGGCTTTTTGATCTTTATTGTTTCCTTTATTAACTTTATGCAACATTTTAAAAAGAGCCACATATAGAGATATGCTGATATAATTATTATTCTTAATTATAGTTTGCAAACCTTGGTAGCTTCTTTCCTAATACTCTGTAAGTGCTGAACCTTTCTCCTTTTATTTTATTATTATTTTTTTTTTATAACACGTTACAGTTCCAGAAACCTCACAGTGATAATTGCTCACATGACTGACTGCTGAGTGTCAGTGGTTGGCTTGACTTGCCATACTCTATCTAACATTAACCCAAATCTTTTACCATGTGCCCTCAATAAGATCTTCAAACCCATGTATTTGTGTCGTGCATCACGTCATTTAAAATATTCGCTATCAGAAATAACATCCCAATACGAGTGCCTTCACTAAACACTGTTCAATTTTTACACAATTTTCTACTAGTTCTTCTCACGCTCTGGTTCTCATCAGTGCTACCCCCATTCAAGGTTAAAAGCTAACACACATGCTTCCTCTAAAGGAAGCCAACTGCATCATTTTAAACTGCTGCTCATTGAACATCACACAGTGCAGAGACCTAATTGCCCTCTTGAATGTGCCCAAGCTCACAGAAAACCTCTATCAGCTAGTGTCACTCTGACCAACAGTGGAAAGAGTACCTTTTATTAGAACACCATGATCCATCACAAGGTCACATTCCACAACAGTTTGTTTAAAAAAAAAGAAAGTAGGAAAAAATATGTGGGTACGTGTTATAAACACGGTTTTAACATGGTTTTAATACAAACACAGCAGATATTTTGTACCAAAAAAATAATAATTTGGGCTTTAAATATGGCCACACATTTAAAGCCCAAATTTTCTGACATATACAGTAGAGTGTCAGAAAGTGTCCACTTTATTTGCAGATTATTACATTACATCATCTTTTTCACAAATGTTTAAACTAATAATAACTAACTAACTAACTAACTACAGTAATTAACTAACTTAAAATAATTTGCATACATGAAACATCCCTGTTTTTCAGTGTGTGTGTGGTGTGTGCGCATCTTCCTCTCCCCCACCCTACTTTGGATTTCTGTACTGTTTGTAAAGCTGATTTGCTCGAGACAGGAGGTGGTGGCAGGACAATTAGTGGCAGTCCAGCATTGCTAGTGTATTCTCTGCAAGCACTCGCACCATCAGCAGCATACAAATGAAGACCAGACATAAACGCTTCCATTCTCACACAGGGAGCTTTGCTGCTCGCAAGTGCATATACAGTACACAGTACACCCTTAGAAATGGAAATTTTGTGTGGTTCTCCGTGGGTTCTCCATGTGTGTTCAAAGAAAGTTGAAAATCCAACATCATTCTATTGATAGTTACACACAGACACGCATTTATATAAAGAAACAGAAAAACGAACAGTTCCGCAGGTATACTCAACACTTCTTCCTGCCAACAACTTGAGATTTATGCAGGATCTTCACATTTGTTAATGGATCTGTTCCTTACTAGGGAATTGAGTGGACCAGACAGTATGCTTTCAGGTTGTAATTAATAGAATGGAAAATTTCCATCTGATTACAACAGCAGTTTCATAAATAATGCAGGGTGTACAGTACGGACAAACATTATTTCTGACTTATAGGTGCTTTAATACTGACATTACCAGTTAACTAACTGTTGAGTAAACTGAGGAAAATACGTTCTCAGAAAATGAAGAGCTTTCAGGAATATAGACTGTAATACGATTAAAAGGCCCTGTACACTTCCATGAATAATAAATATCATATAGTGCTGAGAGACACATTAACACCGTATGACAGACTGCAGCTGCCCACTAGTGGAGAGCAAAAATTTTACACACATTGCTTTTGGTATTCTGTTCAAATGCCCAGTCCAGAAACCTGCACGCTGATTGAGGGCACTAATCTTTAATGTTGAATTACTCTGCAGAGCTAAATCCAGACCCGCTGAGTGACTGACACAACGTACAGACACAACGTGGTCTTATATAAGCTTCATCCAAGAGTTCCATTTTTGTTAGATTTGTGCTGGGTAAAATTATACAACAGGGTGTATTAACATTTCAGGATTTGTTAGTTGGTTTTGGCAACACCTCAAAATCTCACATCTTAGCATGTGAAAAAATTCCTTAAATATAGGCAAGTCTATCAGATACTGTATGTACTATGAATATATTATAAACAAATATAACACTGAGCCTATTTATAGACTTGAAATAAATACAAGCTTGAAATCATTGGCACCAATGATAAAGATTGGATAAAAATTAAAAGGTTATGAAAAATGTCTTTGATCTGATCACTGAAAATATAAAATAGGAACCTAATTTTTAAAATTATTATTATTATTTCATGAAAGAAATATCCCAAATGTTCCACTTTGAAAAACTACAGAGCAAGGAATCTGATGTGAGAACAGTACTCTTCAGATGCTCCTGAGCCATGGACTCAACCCCACTGAACACCTTTGTGATGAACTGGAATCTGACTGCACCCAAAACTTACTCACCCAACATCAGTACCTGACCTCACTAATGCTCTTCCCAACAGCCACACTCCAACATTTAGTGAAAGGTCTTCATAGAACAGTGGAGGTTATTGTAACAGTTAAAGGGTCATTACATCTGGAATTGGATATTCTGCAGACACATATGGGTGCAATGATTAGATGTCGGCATATAGTGTAGATCTGTTGCCATCAAAATGCCACCATCTTCTACTAGCGTGTTCCTTAGAGAAAAGTTACTAAAATGATATTATTTACCAATGAATGAGGTAATTTAATCATCTTTTCTTTTTCTCTCTCAATTCAAATTAGGTTCTTTTTGTCCCAAGACACTGGTGGCACTATGTGGAATCAGTAGACCCAGTAACTGTCAGTGTCAACTCTTGGATTGAGATGGTAAGGTGTCATACCATCTGTTGTAACATTTAAAGAATTTAAAAGTCACTTCATAGCTTATTATCATGGCATAACTTAAGGCTTAGACCCTACATGAATCACCTGCAGTGTCACTATGATGGACGCCATGGCGTTGTCTGCATTTTACTAATGAATATGGATTTGAATAAGTGTGAAGACAGCCCCTAAAAATTAGCACATTAATTCTCTACTAATGCATGCAAGCAGTTACTGTCTACTGCTGTACAGGTCTTTTCTGCAAGGACAACAGTAGATGTTCATGATCACACAGGATTCCAGCTTAGTGACATATTCATGTTTCAACGCAGGAAGTGGACGATGAAGCCCGAATAGGAGAAGCTTTGACCAAGACCATTATTTGTGCACTAAAGACTAAACCAAGTGTGGATAACAAAGACAACTGGCTCAATCCAACAGAGGTACACATGAAAATTAAAAAACATTTAAACTAACTTATGCACTCATCATCATACAGAGGGCGCTCCAGTCTTGATATAGTGTGTTTGTTTTCACTGGTGCTGGCCTTCTCATCAATCTATACACACGACTGAATGAGAGGAATCTGTTATTGGCTTCGCCCCAGGTTTTAACAAAACAAGCAGCTGTGTGTACAGACTGATAAAAAGCACTGACATCATCCTCACACTGTCCCATAACCTGCACTCACCAGAAAACCTGTGGCATTTTTACACATTTTAAAAAGTAAACTGAAAGAATTTTAAGATGTAGTAAAGCTAGTAATGGGGCATTTTGTCATTGATGCTTTCCATTTTGTGTCTGGCGTTGTGTTAAAGGATGGGATCTGTACACATGATGAAAACATGCAGTATGTGAATCTAGCAGTGAAGGCTTATATGAATCGAAGGAGTTTCCATTCTGAAGACTTGGGAAGATATGCAGGACAACCCAGGCCCTCAGCTTTGAAGCGGGACTCCGGTGGTCATTTGAAGACCCTTTTCACTGAGCCTATGACCTCATTCTCATTGCCCTTTGGACCTCACCTTATTCCTGTTACTTCGTCTCAAAAAGTCATGGTGACAAATTGCAAAGAGGCACTGGATCCAAAAAACACTCCTTCCTACTCGCCCCCCAAAACAAAGCCCCTGCATACGGATACACCTGAGGAAGAAGATGCAATCAGTGTATCAGAGGAGGAAGAAGATGGAAATGGTGGTGCAGCATGTGGTCAAATATACACTAATGATGTACTAGACTGTCTGCTACATCCTGATGTCATTGCACTTGTTACAAAGCTAATGATAAACAGACAGAAAGAGCTTGTCTAAACAAGTCAGAATGCAATTTGTACACTGTTTACTTGACACATAAAATATTGCGGTTAATAAATTAATTGCTAACAAATGTTAGTCAGAATTATTAATAATAATTTGAAATTACAAGGAACGTAAATGCTGTCACATTATTACTGATGCACTGATTCTTCATCTATTTATGTAAAAGTCATAGAAATAGTGAGACAATGCTGTATTTCTTGGGATATAAAATGATAAAGTATCCCACCTCATATCTCACAGAGATAAAGCTGTAACATTCGGTTTTCTACTGGGAACGGTGTCCTTGGGCAGTGGAAAGACAATGTATAAAGTATGACTTATTGTGTAGCCTTGATGAAAAACAAAGTCATAAAACTAAGCACCAATCTGAAAGGTACTTTTATTTACACAGTTTATGTCACAAAAAGTCACAGAGCATAACCACTGATATGTTTGTTCAAATTCCTCCTGATTACTGTAGTTGATGTGTCACATATGGTATACAAGATGCTGCCAACCGATCTATCACTGCTTCCTTTTCATTACATGCTTATCACAGTTAGGCTGCCGAATCACAATCTGCTTTTTATACCAGGGTCCATAAATTGTATACAAGATAAATGAAGTGTTATGGTTGCGGTAAATCCAGAGCAGGGAACTCTGGAACTGTGACAGAACCATACTAAAGGACATGTACACACACTCATACACACAAAATTCAGTTTGCTAATCTACAAGAAAAACTAGGCAGACAAAAGACTGATGTCAGGATCAAATCCTGGGCCTTGGAGCTGTGAGGCCCTGAACTACACATCTCTTTGTCTGTACATCCATCTTTAATAAAATGGCAGCTCTGTAATTGACTAAAGTCAGTTTATATAGGTTATGACCATAAATATAAGATTCTACCATTATATTTATAATGTACATCCAAAATCTTTAAATTACATGTGCTATGACTTAAATGCATAAACACAAAGATAAATACACCCAAAAACATTTGTGTTTAGTCATTTCTTGCTTTAAATATATGTATAAAGTCCATTAGTAGAAGGGATCAAATACAGATAAAAATGAGAGTCATAGACCGTCCTAAAATTTCCATTATGAAATGCTTTTTAATGCAGTAAGCATGATTTCCTGACTGATTTAGTTTTTATTTGATTTAGTATGAATTATATATTAACAAGACAAACAGCAAGAGCTGCTACATCTTTGTGCCTTTTGGGACAACAGTCGTGTCCATATTGACATTTTTAATCTCCTTTAAGTCAAGTGTATCATCGTCTTCTTTGGCAGACTTGACCATCTGATCAGGGTCCACATAAGTGTAGAAATAGGCCATGATAGAAAAGATGATGCTGACCGCAACCAGCAGGACAGCAAAGAGCAGAAACTCCGTCCACTGTTGATGACACCAGTTAGTCTTTTAACACTACAAAGTCTTTGACATAAATGTGTGTTGTGCCATTTTCAAATACTTGGAAATGCATATGTCAACCGTTCTAATTAAAGGACACTTCACTATCATGTGAGGTGTACAGCACAGGAAAAAATTTGAGACCTCTACAAAATAATACATTTATTAGGTTTTACTTTTTATAGGAGTGTGTTTTAGTAAAATGAATGCTTTTGTTTTACTCCATAGACTACTGACAACGTTTGTTCCAAATCCCAAATAACAAAACATTGCTATTTAGAGCAATGTCCTCTTGGTCTTTAAAGAGAATACATTTTCTAAATCGAAATGATTCAAGTGGTTGCAGATCTGGTAAATAATGCAAAGAAAACAAGTTCATATTAATTTTTAAACAATATGAGACTAATGTTTTAACTATGAAATGTTCAGAAATTATTAATTAGTGGAATGACCCTGATTTGCAATCACAGCTTTCAAGTGTCTTGGCATGCTCTCCAAGAGTCTTTCACATTTCTTTTATGCCACTTTTGGGGCAAAAATTCAAGCCGCTCAGATTTATTTGATGGCCTGTGACCATCTATTTTCCTCTTGATCACATTCCAGAAGTTTCCAGTGGGGTTCAGATCTGGAGATTGGGCTGGCCATGACAGGGTATTGATCTTCCATGCACACCTTGATTGACCTGACTGAGTAGTATGGAATATTGTCCTGATGAAAAAAAACAATCCTCAGACTTGGGAAACATAGTCAGAGCAGAAAGAAGCAAACGTTCTTCAAGGATAATCTTGTATGTGGCTTGATTCATGCGACCTTTACAAAGACAAATCTGCCCCAGTCCAGCCTTGCTGAAGTACCCCAGATCTTCATTGATCGTCCACCACATTTCACCGTTGGTGAGATACACTCAAAATTATGGCTTGTAGGCCTCTCCATGTCTCAATATAACCATAAGACAAGGAGGCTCAAAATTGTACTCTATGGTCCTCTACAGTATGGTTCAATTCCTGTGTTTTTTTTTACAAACCTCAGTCTGGTTCGCCTTTGCTTCTCATTGATGAAAAGATTTTTTTATGGCTTGCACAACTCTAGGAGCCTGTTTTGACCTGTCCTTGGCGTACCCTTCACAACAGCTTCAGTTTGCCCCTCTCTGAAGGTAACTTAATGTCATCCTACGGTTGCTGAGTGACATTCAAATGAGGTTGCAGATGGGTTTTCGCTCTCTGCCAGTCTGTAGCTTTGTTGCCCCTAATGTATGCTGCTTGACCTTCTTCTTGTGTACTGACTTCTTTGAATTTTAAAGCATGGAAACAACCTGATGCTCACTGTATACCAGTGCCAGTAAAGCCAGGACTGCACCATTTTTTCATCACTCATATGTTTTATTTTTTTGCTCTTTTGGCATGGTGAGTGGTTATTGTTAAAATTCCAATTACACCTTTGAAGTGCTACTTTTGACACTTTTGTTTTTGCCATCCAGCTGGTCACATTGCAAGAGTAGAGTGATGATCACAGCAGTGATTTAAAAAAAAAAAAACTTTTCCTCATTAAAGAATATTTGATTCAGGTGAGCATTTAATCAGTGCCTCATAATGGGGTGTGCTTGTTTTGTAATTCAACACACACTGGAATGGAATGGTTGCCTAACTTGTAGGGATGCTGATTAAAAAAATTATTAAAAATGCAGTGGTGTCTCATTTTTTCCAGAGCTGTATATTGTACATTCATTAACTTTATAAAGTTGATAGGTTTATATCTTTATTGCTTATCTAAGACCAGACTGTCATAAAAAGAAATCACCAGATCCCAAACTTACCTGTTCCAGCCCTGCTCCCTCTGCCACAATCAGCACAATGACGTTCCCAAAAGCCACAGTAAGAAGCCATCCTGCCTGCAGCACAGACTTCATACTGGCTGGGGCCTAAGGGCACACGCTTTGACATAAGCAACTTAAACTAACAGAACACAAGAACTAAAATGTGGTTCACTGACTTACCTGTGAATATGAGAACTCTAGACCAGTGGGCGAGAACATGACCTCCCCTGCTGTGATAAGGACGTACTGTGGGATCTGCCAGGCAATGTGCACATTGTTAGCTTGGACATCCTCCATCTTAAGAATTTGTACTGTTTCGTGATCCTGCACAAACAACAGCAACTGTGAGAAAAAACTGTGTTTTCTGTGAGCTAACACTAACTTCTATTGTATAACTTATAAAAAACCTTCCAGTCTCCACAATTGTCTCTGTAACTGTGAAGCAAATATTCTCTGCTATCTGTAGTAATAAACTATTAACCACACTAAGGCAAACGTCTTTACCCCGCGAAGAATGACTGTGTACGTGGCACCAAAGTCAAGAAGCCCCAGATCGATTTGATGTGTCCGTGTGTCTGTTTTGCAACTAACTTGCGTGTACCTGCAGGGATGATATAAAAAAGATGCGAGCATCAACCAAGACCTTGATCAGCATAAAGTCTGTAATCAGTGTGATATGAAAGTCCATAAAAAGATCATAAAAAGTCTATAAAAAAAGAATACTTTTAGCCTAAGGAGAGATAATGAAATACCAAATGTTTCATGATTGTAATTAAGTATAGCTTGGTGGGATAAAGTACTCACTTTCCTCTTTCAACACTCAAGCTCTCGGAAATCCCATAATTGCTTGGTGCAAAAAAATTTACACTGCCTATTGTTATGTTCATGTCTTCTGGATGAGTATTAATGAATCTAAAAGAAAAGTCACACATTTACAGTTCAATGCAATCCAAGTATTACTATGCAAAGTTTGATAACTTGCAAAACTTGCTATCCAAGTTCTACTATGCAAAGTTTGATCATTAAAGATTACCCATCCAGTTAAAATGTAAGCTCAGAAACACCCTTTCTTGTTCAGTGTGATATTTATTCACTATTTATGATTCACTGAAATTGTACTGTACCTGAGGAAGGCTTCTCCATTCTCAGATTTCTTGATATTATCCTCCGCCTTCATTTTAGTTACAAAAAATATATAAAGAAAATCACTACAGGCCAAAATTACAATTATTTCAAGATCCTGAAATTATCTAATGTACTTAGATGTCGATTGTGGTTTTATTTTGAAAGTAATAAAAAAAAACCTTTAAAGACTCACCTGTTTACACATAATAGTACTGCCCTCACTATACAATAAGAGGCTATAGGCAATTTTCTCATGGGCGTCAAGTTCGCACTGGTGAGTCGCTCCATTTTCAGAGACATTGACTGGTAAGACTTTATTGACGTCTTCAAGAGGAAGTGTAGTATATCCCATAGGATCCTGACAACAATGATTATATTATTGAATTATTTGCTTTATATTCATTAGACACGTTTATTTTAAAATAAACGTAAAATAGTTTAACAGAAAACCTCACCGTATATGGTTCTATTTTGTCAGGGAAAATGTTATGTCCTAAAATTTCTACAGATACAGGCTCGCCATCGACAAGGTTCAAGACTTGCAGCAGACACTCCTTGATTGGTGGAGGTTCCACAACTGTTTTCTTTGTCAGAAAATGAAACATTAAGTACTGACAATTTCTAAGCAATCCATGTTAATTTATAACATTGTGGTATAGTCAAAGAGTGTCTGAAGACATACAATAACATTAACTTCCACTACAGTTGCAGCACAGAAAGCAAGTGCAGCAAGGATCATTCCTGCCGCCATCTTCCTTAGAGGCCTGAGCACAGGACAGAGATATGAAAGTTACACAGAAATAAAGTCTACAGTTTGATTATTAATTTAACTTTTTTCTCTCGTGTTTGAACTTGCATGTCAGTGCAGACAAATTTGCATGGATATAAATGGCTCATAATCAAACATCCAGGTGATAAAGCAGAAAAACAGCAAGTGGTTATGAAACTGAGACACTGCAAGACTTCCTCCTGATGTCACGTCAGAGTGCATTTTAGAATGCACATATAACAACATAATAATGCATAGTTGTGAGTAAAATGTAAAAAGGACACTAAAAGAAAAATACCAAATGTGTGGCAAACTGTGTGAAGATTAATGAAGTCATCTTCTGCTTAAGAATAATAAGGTCTGCAATGTTTTGTGCAAGAACCACATAATGAATGTTCAACCTTACATAATCACTGAAATTGCATATGATGTTTTGCACTTTGCTAGACAATAAAAAAAAATAGTTTAAGTGTACTTAGAATGCTGTTAAAAGTTTATTGGTACTTTCCATTTCACATGGATATGTTGTTTTGGCTGTACTTACGTGAGGTTGATCCGACAAAGGCCGATGAGCGGGTACACACCCATGTCAAAGATAGGGATGAACACCAGAATGAGCAGAGCATTTAGCATCTTAACAACAGGGAAGGGGGGAAATACATGATGCCTCTTAGAGAGCTCAATAACCATAATGATCAGAAAATCATAAAAAATATATGGCTGATAAAACAGATAACAGTAAATGTGTTGCTTAAATTTTATGATAGTTTCTTAGTAACATCACCATATCACTAAGCTTTAATAGTGCTCGAGACTGAGGAAAGATTTGTGTAAATGGGTACCTGCATTTGATCG
The DNA here is from genome assembly GCA_030014305.1 of Clarias laeviceps. Classification (NCBI taxonomy): domain Eukaryota; kingdom Metazoa; phylum Chordata; class Actinopteri; order Siluriformes; family Clariidae; genus Clarias; species Clarias laeviceps. Next base: position 13,585,001 of record JAQMYJ010000036.1, on the reverse strand, counting down.
GGCTTTATCACAAAGCCTCCACCCTGTAAAACATAGAAAAACAGATTAATGGCTGCAACTACAACTCACTTAACAATTTAAAATTAAGCAATATACCAATATTTGCAGTTCATTGTGCTTGTTCCTGTTCCACACAAAGTCAAAAGCGCTTTCCCATATAAGAGTGGCATTCAAGTCAAACCAGGACTTTTGATTGCAAAGAATAAGCGAACAGTTATTAGAGTAAAAACTACCTTTATGTCTCTATATAATTCCCTGCTACACTAATGCACATATCCAGCGATTCACTCGTGCTTGGATACCATCAATGTAGAAAGTTTTTTTAGTATGCCAGAGCCCTATGAAATGCTGGCCTCCCAGGAACTCCATTGGAGTATAGTCTTGACTCCTTGGAGTCGTGACAATAGGGGCGATGTGGCAATAACTCTCTGCTGAGTTTCTGTAATGTGGAAGTAGCGTGTTGAATGACTGTGTGTACAGCCATCTCGGCCGCGATCTTTATTCACAGAATAACTGACTTCTTTAAAACATTTGCACCATTCAAATGTTTTATTGCGGCAAAGAGCCTCATCACCATTTTACACCTTAATTCACAAAAAATCTTGATTTGACTTGAATACCACTCGAAATTGATGACCTGTCTGTATTGGAGATATATAAAAAAAAAAAAGACTTAGCCTACAGCCTTATATACAAGGATTTAATATTTAATTCCTATATTATGATAGAGGTTGTCAAATGCAATTCTACACATTTAAGGGGTTTCCATTCTGTAACTCATTAAAGTAGAGTTTACTGTTTACTGTTAACTTGGTAATTAAGTCAAGTGCCAATCTTGTGGAAATCACAAAAAAGTCACAAAAGTGTACAGAGCCTGATGTTCCCAGCATAGTAAAGGAGAAACACAGATACAAATAATTCAATTACTGCAGTGTACTGTATATTCACAGACTTTATTATTGTCAATTATCTTGAGAGAGTAATGGATCAGCTCCCAGATAACTCATCACCGAGAGCTACCACCTTAAATAGTTTAGTATTTCCCTACTATACCTACTTATTAAATAATAATCAAGATGTCTTTATAATTTTAGAAAAATAATTCTTAATTCAGCTCAATGGAGTACATCGGGTGCTTTGTAAAATTATCATTAGCCTAACGAAAATATTGACCCTTGGCAGATATGTGAATGCTCAGTGGACTTATCCATGTCAGTCATGTAAAGCAATTATAAAGGTCTAATCCGGGAAATACATTAAAATCTGGGAGATTTTGTCCATATAACAATGAGCCATGGATTTGTCAGTTAAACTTTATTACCCATTTCACAGTTCCCTGTAATCATGTGATTGCTCAAGGGACACAAAGCCTCACAGTCATGTTATAAAACCACATATGACACATTAAATACCATCTGTATGAACGAAGAAATGTTTTTAAAGAAAGGACAGAAGACTTACAAAATCCATGTTCATCCGAGTGGCCTGCAGAGTCCAGCGTGATCCCTGATAAAAACAAATACAATACTGATTTGTCATTTTTAAGTAAGACACATTTTGCATGTTATCTCTCTCTCAATTATCTCCTAACTGTATTTAACAGGAGAATTATAAACCAAAATTTGGGACTACAGTAATCAAACAAGTGTGATGTTACTTTGTAAGATCTTTTACCTGCTGATCAAAGAGAGCCCAAAACATGGGCAATGGAATGTAGAGAACCAACACCCGGAGCACCATTTTGATCTCCTGAATAATCTCTTTCTGGACACAAAAAATGTATCTCAACACATATTTTTCGAGGGCACAATATGATTTTTGAAAGTTTTATAAATATTCATACCGAATACTTTTCCTCAGCCCAATCTAGCCAGTGATTCCTTTTTGGGCTTTTCTTGCTGCTTCTCCATCTATTGCGTATGGCAAACTGAACAACAAATATTAATTAATTGGAAGTAGGTAGAAATTGTACAAATACACTTTTAATCTGTCAAACTATTGTGTGAAAGAAATGTCTTACCCCAATGCATTTGCAGACATTCAACAAGACATTTCCCTCCGGTGGGGACTTTTTATATAGTGTACCGCCAGCAATGAAAACCACTACACAAACACAGACACGTAGTATCAAACTGGTGCCAGTCACCAACTCAAGTTTATAAAAATGTTCCTAGAGTAGCTTGTAGGAAGGCAAATCTGCCAAACCAATCTTGCTGTGGAATAGCACTATGATGCACTTTCCCTTGCTAGCTTAATATTTTTCCAAAGTAGTTCTTAGTACACAGACTAAGAAATGAGGCCACTGTTTTTACAAGGTATCCACAATGCAGACTAAGGTTAAGACTCACGGCTTCTAATCTGTTTGGGATTCACATTTAACAGACTGCCAAAACATACTTTAACAGTTATAAGACAATACATGCATATGTGTGTTGACCTACAGTATATGCAATATCACATACATAATAATCATCATTTCTCTGAATTGCTCTGAACCTGCACATGAGCATAAACTTACCTAATGCGACGATCATTAAAGCCGCAGGGACTCCAAAGGCTAGAGCATAGCAGTCACCTCCAAAACACTGAACGTCACCTGTGTTGTAAAAATTAAACCTGCACTTAGAGTATAACTACAGGTATGGGTAAGCGTGTAAGTGCATATTATGAGTGGAAACCATTATCATGATTTGTAAGGGTTTAGCAGAGCAGAAATCTGCAGCATTATAGGATTAACCTCTGAGAATCGGTGTGATGAGGGTCGAAAGCACACTCCCAGCATTGATTGACATATAGAAGATTGAAAAGAACTTCCTTCTTTCTTCTGTCTGAGAATCAAAGAAAATACACAATTTAGCATAAAATTACAAGCATAATTAAGGAAAAAAGAGCAAAACCAAAGCAATAAGCTAACAAAAGCGTAATTTACAAACTGTAACATAATTGTGTCTATGGTTAAAAAAAAACACTTGACTATCTCACATGCTCTTCCTCAAATTGGTCTCCACCAAACGCTGCAACACAAGGCTTGATTCCACCGGTCCCAAAGGCGATGAGAATGAGGCCAATCATGGACAGAGCACTGTGATAGGACAAAAAGACAAAAAAACTAACAAACGGGAAAAAAAGGCACAACTCACACTTTGTAATGCATAGCTCAATTGTTATAAAGACTTACATGTGTACGTCGCTGTTCCCTACATCTGGAATCGCACCAACAGACTTTATGACATGACCCAAGACATACACGATTGACAGATAGATGATGGTTCTGTAAACACACCACAATCACCTCTGAGTCTAATGTTTATCAGGTGTATTTTGTGCTTTATCTTACAAAAGACCACTGGAGGCATTTTAACATACTTGAACTTCCCGAGCCACGAGTCAGCTATGATGGCCCCTATTACTGGAGTAAAGTAGCACAGGCCAGAGAATGCATGGTATATAGCAGTGGAGAGATTCTTGCTCCAGTGAAGGTAATGGATGAAGTAAAGTGTGAGCACCGCTTTAAGTAGGAGAGAAATCAATGGTACAGGTCAAACATATTTCACGTGCTGTGTGAAAACGTGGAATAAATGGCTTTGTGGATATATGTGCTTGTCCATTACCTTTCATGCCATAATAGGAGAATCTCTCACAGAACTCATTGACAACGATGAAGGAAATACTAAGTGGATAATTGGTTCCACATATTTTCTGTAAGAGCACAAGGAAGAACATAAGGACAAAAACTAACCAGTTCTGATGTGAAGGTTTCCTCTTTTACTGCACTTACTGAAAATGACACCAAACCACATGGGAAAACATCCCAAACGGCTTCATTACTCTGAGACGTAACACATTAACTCATTCGCTTGTTGCAGTCAGGAAAGTTCAGCTGTTTTTTTTTGTTTTTATTTCATTTACTATTAACCATGTTGAAACATAGCACTAACAAGGAGATATTTAAAAAGAATATATCTTACTGGTGACTTCTTTTTTTCGACGGGTCGTTTCTCCTCCATGTTATTAACTAAAAAAAAAAAAAGAAAGAAAATAAGGGTTTTTCAATTCAATTCAATTCAATTTTATTTATATAGCGCTTTTAACAATGGTCATTGTCTCAAAGCAGCTTCACAAAAATAAAAAATAAAAATTCCCAAAGTTATCCCGAAAAAAATAAACAAACAGAAAAGGCCAGATTCAGTAGTAAGATATCTAACATCATATATATAAAGGAAGCATCATGGTGTGTGGCATATGTGCAATATTTAATGTGATATTTATTTCTTATCCAAAGGTGTATCACATTATTATTCTTAACAGGTTAAAAAAAAAATAGCCATGTTTTTATCTTTTGCTGCAGTGCAGAGCCTAGAAAATGAGATTTCATGTGTTAGATTAGATATTTTGTTACAAAAATTGTGTCTTTGAACTGAGACTGCTCTTACATCTCAGTTAGGAACTTTTCATTTTAGACAGGCTTTCATTGAGGTAACTTTGTCTAATTCTAAAGTCAGATACTAACAAGCAAACAAACAAACTTTCTTAAAAGGCTGAGAGTACAGCGCTGCTTTCGTAAACAACTCTCCTCGCGGTGTTATCTTCACTACAAATATTTAGCACAGCTCAACACCTCTCTCACTCTCTCACTCCTTTTTCCCTTGAAAACGAAGTCAATTTCACGACATGCGATGTTTTGACCACGCTTGAGTAATCCTCACGTCAAGCAATTAGTACATATGTGTTGGTTGTGTGTCGCTTTTACTTTAAACAACACCTAATTACCGTTAGCTTTATCGTCTTTGCAAGTCTTCAGCCCGTGTTAGTGTGTTGCAGTAGCACTCTCTGGTCTTCTCCACACGCGTCCAAGTCCGTCCTTCAGCAGCGCGCGCGCACACACATACACACACACACACTCCGCTCTGCGACTCGGCTCTTATGAGGATGTCACTTTCTTTTGGGTAATGTTTTACTCATTCTCCGCAACCTCTTATTTGTCATTTCAGCTTTGCACATTGTGTGTCATAAAATACTTTACACTCACACAGTCATCAGGAAAAGCAGTAAAGTGTTGCATTGATTGCACAGGAAACGCCCGTTATACACCCCCTCCGCATCCCACTCAGTGGAGTTACACACAAACACGCACCGATATATGACAGTTTAAAGCCTATATATATATGGCAGTTTAAAGTTTAGAGCCTATAACCCAGCGGTGACAAACACACACACACAGCAGCTTTGATTTATAATCGACATTTAAATTTTAAATCTTTGTGAATTAAAATGTGTGAATTAAAAAAGTTGGAAGATTAAATTGCAAGAGCTAGTCTGTATTATTCCACCAGAGGGCAACATAGAGCAATACGTTCAGAGCCATAAAAGCAGTCGCTCACAAAATGTGCTAATTAACAAGCTTTAAAATGGACTTAGAATCCTAATTACATCCATTTTTTAAATCGACGTCATATACATAATCCCAATTATGTTCCTACACTTTGCAACACTGCAAAATAAGGATTTTTTTTAAGGAGGGTATGCCAGACGTTGTGTGTTATATATAAGACATACTATTTGGAATCTTAAATCTTGAATGGTGTAAGTCATTTGGAAAATAAAAAAAGAAGAATGCTATATTTGTCACATATACATTACAGTAAAATCATTTCTTCTCACATCCTTGGTCGAAATCTGACTTGAACTGGTTTGTACTGCTGACCATCTGATCAGTAACCCAAAGCATTAACATCCCAAAGCTAACACTGCCAAATTTGTTTTCATTTTAATTGTTTCGTCCCTGACGTATTATAGTTATTTTTGAACAGTATTTTTTGTGTTGCCTGCCCTCTTAGTTGTGTTTCTCTCTGTCTGGCAAGTAGGTTCAATTTGCCTCTACTTTGGAGAGGGGTGCTGATTGGGGGATCAGTCGATGATGCGTGCCTTACTCCCGCCTCCTGAGTCGCCATTGGACAAGCACATCTTGAAACTGTATTTAAACACCATCCCGCCTGCCGCTCGACAGACAACTGCTTGGCTTGTTACTGTGTTTTGCTAGTTCATATCTGACGTCCTGTTTATTGACACTTGCTGCCCTTTTCGACCTTGACGTTATTGTCCATTTGTAAGAACATCAGTTTGTATAAGTTGTAAATATCGTCTTGTAGTAGTGCTAAGTAGGGAGTCGACGCCCTTTTGTTCTTCCCCCTTTGCTCCTGGTTAAGCTAGTCAGAGAGTTAGGTAAGGCTTGATGTACTGTATTTTGGTTTGTGTTAAGTTTAAAATGTAGAAGAATTGTGTCCGAGCTAAGTTTTAAGCTAAGAGAATAAGAGTTTTAGCTTGTTGTG
>JAQMYJ010000036.1:13532440-13551744 GCA_030014305.1 Clarias laeviceps | reverse complement strand
TTCATTCAGATCAAATTTCAAAGCAGAAAAATTCAAACTGCTTTTTTGTGACAATTTTTTTTTCAGTTCATGTGATTTAGTATGCTGTTTTGCTTTGAGGAATTTTGGCACTGTTATACTTCCATACAAGACATGCTGACATTATCAGAGTTAGGAATAATGATTTTGATGGAAATCATGAATGTGTTCCTCAAACTTTGACTTTATCTTAAATAAATAAATAAATAAATGAATGTTTGCAGCAATTACAGCCTGGTGGACCATAGGCATTCCAGCTGTTCCAGATAATCTGATGAGATTTCACCCCATGCTTCCTGAAGCATCACCCACAAGATTTATTGGCTTGATGGAGTCTTCCTCCGTACCATATGCTCAAGCTGCTCCCACAACAGCTCAATACGATTCAGATCCAGAGACTGTGCTGGCAACTCCATACGGTGAGAATTCTGGTTAACTTTAATTGTTTGAGAAATGGATAAAATTGTTTGTGAATTGCATGAAATGCAAATGTGTTTTTTTCATTGGAAATCAACTATATACACTATATTGTCAAAAGTATTTAGTCGCCTGGCTTCACATGCATATGAACTTGAGTAACATACAATACTTAATCCATAGGGTTTAATATGATGTTCGGCCACCCTTTGCAGCTGGGAAGGCTTTAAACAAGGTTTAGGAGTGTGTTTATGAGGTACTAAGGTTTAGGAGGTACTAAGGGGGCAGGCTGAGCCCAACTCCTAAAAACAACTTCACATCATAGCTCTCCCCACACTAAGCTTTACACTTGGCACAATCCAGTCAGACAAGTAATGTTCTCCTGGTAACCGCAAAAACCCAGACTCGTCCATCGAATTGCAAAACAGAGAAGTGTGATTCGTCACTCCAGAGAACACGTCTCTACTGCCCTAGAGTCCGATGCCTTGCATTGCACTTGGTGATGTAAGGCTTGGATGCAGATGCTTGGCCATGGAAACCCATTCCATGAAGCACTCTACACACTGTTCTTGAGCTAATCTGAAGGCCACATGAAGTTTAGAGGTCTGTAGCTATTGACTCTGTGCACTACATGTCTCAGCATCCGCTGACCCCGCTCTGTGATTTTACGTGGCCTAACACTTCATGGCTGAGTGGCTGTCGTTCCCAATTGCTTCCACTTTGTTATAATACCACTAACAGCGAGGAAATTTCATGACTGGACATATTCCATAGTTGGCATCACAGAGCTCCTAAAAGGGACACATAGTTTCACAAATGTTTGTAGAAGCGGTGTGCATGCCTAGGTGCTAGCGTTTTTGATTTTCCAAGAGAGAGAGTGAAAGAATGTAGCAGGTAATAACTTGTTTCACTGGTGTTCCATAATATTAAATGGAACTACAACCGGATAAACAAGTACATCATCAGTAGCAAAGTCCTGCGGTAAAAGAGAAACCAGATAGAATTCATGGAGGAACTTTGAACTAGGGGTGCAATTGCACACTGCTTTTGTCTGAGCAAAACACAGAAAATCTATTCATACTATTCATATGCATTCATTCTAGCCCATAGAAGATATGTCTGTATACTGTCTGTGACTCCAGAGAGAGAGGTTCAAAGGCGTTTTTAAAAGCAGCCAGAATGAATGAGGCATGGCAAAAACTGGTATTTGTCAGAAGAAGAAGAAATAATTGCAATAACAATAGCAAGGGCATCTAAGTGGCATAATGAAAGTAATTAATTGTAGGTTATTATTTTCCTATAACTGGAATGCTGTCATCCTAGTGGTTAGCATAGGGTCCTTGCAACTCCAGGGTCGATGGGTTTGGTTCCCGCCTCATGTCTGTGTGCATGGAGTTTGCTTGTTCTTCCCATGCTTAGTGGGTTTCCTCCCTTAGTCCAAAAACATGCAGATTAGGCTAATTGGTGTTCCCAAATTGACCATAGTGTGTAAATGGGTGTGTGCCCTGCGATGGATTAGCACCCTGTCCAGGGAGTACTCCGCCTTGTGCCCAAAGTTCCCTGGGACAGGCTCCATGCTTCCTGTATAGGATAAGCAGTATAGACGACGAATGAATGAATGCGGTCATGTCTTATTAGACTTTTTTTCTTCTTTTCATTTTACATGAGCTGTTTCTGTGAAATCATACATGTGGTTGCAATGTCTATGGTATTTGTCTGATTGCTGTATAAGGCTTCAACCCTATTGAAGTTTATTGATGTTGAACACTGGAAACAAATCAAAACCAGTTCCCCATAGCCAGTAAAGTCTTTGATTCTGATGTGTCAAGTTACTTATTTCAAAAAGAACTAAAAGAAACACAGGGTGCTAAAAAGCCTGGATGCATATATATAAAAAAAGGCAAATCTGTAAAATTTTGTAGCAACTTCTAGCAACAGGAGAATAGTATCAGATTTCATTTAACAGATAACGCCTATGGATCCAGACTTTTGAGCCACATGTATACATGACATGAATTAAAGCAAGAGACTATGATGATATTGTTCTACACACCTTTAATGTTAAAGCTCTATCTGTAGAAGCACATTTATCATATCAAACTCCAGGCTCTAATAAATTACACCATCTTCCAATACTATTTGTGCGGAGATGCAGAACTGACTTTAATCTCTATGAATGTTGCTTCATCAAGGATAAGAAACCAAAGCAGGATAAAGATGAATGTAGTGGAAAGCAGAAAACATTCATTTTGACTGGATTATTATATAATAAGCAGCCTTGGTTACATAACTGATCAAAAGCATCTACTATCTACAGGTTATAGCACTACAATTGCTCTAAGCACCGTTCTTAAAATAATTGTGATTATGACAAACACATTCAAGTATTGCAGGCTGTAAGCAAGATATGAATGAGATTGAAATTATTACAGATTATATTGTATAATGAATAACATTAATTCCAAGTAACCACAGTATGTCGCTCTGGTACCTGGAGCGAAAAAACAAAGAGCCTCAGACAACAAATAAGACATTGTTTCAAAAAGTCATCTCTCTCACAACTTTGGCACCCATACATGCTTCCTGAGCGGAAGTAAATGTGTTTAAAGAAAATAAAAAGCAAAAAAAACAAAAAAAAAAAAAACCAAACATCTATAGAAATAGGTTCTACACAGTTGCATTTAACAAAATAAATAATTAAATTTATATGACATTTTTCACAGTTTTTAATCAGTCAACCACACAGCACGTCCGGTGTTGACAAAACACTGTTGTTATGAAGAAAGAAATGTTTTATAAGTAAAGATTGATAGGAAAATAAAAATCCCCATATCAGAGTGTTAGTGAAGGGGCAGGTCCTGATAACCCCATCTCTTATATATACGACAAACAGCAGGCCAAGCGTGCACTCAGTCGTCATCGCTCTCACTGCCAGATTCACTCAGCTGAAGATCATTTTCTGCATCAAAATGTAGACATTTAACAAGTCAGTTGAATAAGTGTCATAGTACACCATACACTATACACATTGCTTTATATAAGTATCCCCATCCCTTTTCAAAGTTTACAACCTGGAACAGAATGACCCTTTTTATCCAATTAATTTCATATTTGCTTACCCAATTGTTTTTTGATTACATCTGGTTTACACATGTCTAATAAAGCACAAAGATGTTTCCTTTTATTGTGAAACAATTTTTTTTTTTTGTAATTACATCTTTGTTTACATTAACAAATCAATTACTTCATGTCAATTTTAATTTATGATTTATATTTTAATTTATGTAAAAAATCATTAAAAAACACATTTAATTTAATTTATGTAAATGGTCTCAAGTTCCACCTGCAGTACTTTCATAGCCCACTAGAGACCCACACACACTTAGGGAAACACTGCTTAAGAAACTGTGTGAAAATCCCGCAAGATGTGCAGTTTCTGCAATCAGTTTTTGAAACCAGGCCACCTGTCACTTACAGTATGAACATGCCACTCAGGTCAAAGTCACCCTGTTCAGTTTTGCTGCCCTATTGTTATGCATGAATGAGAAGGTAAGTGTACAGATGTTTCTAATAATGTGGTTGGTGAATGCATATACACACACCTACTGACTTTCTGAAGAATATATTTAGAACAGTGTGTAAAACGAAAAGGTTTGAAACCGATGGTGCATGGGAGTGTTTCTCTTTTAAAGCGTGGCTGCTTTGCTCTGTGTCCTGAGGTTGTACACATACAAACCTCCCATATGTGCACTTATTGAGCCAATTCTTAAAATCAGCTGTAACATCTGTAATCTTTAGAGATTTTTCATTTTAGAACTGAAATTTTACAAACTGTGAGACGGATTGTTTCAATTTTCATGACCACATAGAAGTGATCATGATAAAAAAACTAATTTGACTTTTGGTAAGACTGATATTTAATTGGTGATTGGACTACTTTTGCCTGGACTGACTGAAATTTTTACTTTGCATCAAACCACTTTGTACCATGCACCCACTGAAAAAAAGGGAGTTTGAAATCCCATAATTAAAGGAGACTATTATAAAACCAAGGGGAAAGGGGTGTCCACAAACATTTTAACAATCCTACAGAATATATAAATGAACTAGAATCCTTACTGAGAGTGTTCATGAGGTGTCCACTGCCCTCCTCAGAGTGTTCCTGAGAGGTGACGATAGGCATGCTGAGGGTGGACATGGGCACAGAATGAGATCTGCCTGACGAAGGCCGAGTTTCATCATCAGAGTCACTGCTGCTCGAGCTGTCCTCACTGCTGGAGGAGGAGGAGCTTTGAGAGTCTGACGAGCTGTCACCACTGCTCATCTGATCCATCACTCGCGCCTCAGCCATCAATTCTAGAAAGTAAGTGCAAAAAAGTCTGTCAGAATACAGAACACCAAGGTTGAGACGGAATCTGAACAATAATCGGTCCTTCTGTAAGATGTGGCAGATCTTTGTAGATAAAGAGACGCTAAACAGGTTTCAACTTCAATTTGTGAAAGTCCAGTAGCATAAATGCCATTATAAAGTGGCTACCACTGAATGCCAACATATGAGGTCTGTCTAGAAAGTATCCAGCCATGGAATATGAAAAATAGAGAGACTTATTAAAAAAGCTACAAGAAGCATTGTACATAGAACAGAGACACCCCTTCAAAGTAGGCACCTCAGGACCTCACACACCTCTCTCAACATCTCTTCCACTGTTGAAAACACCGGAATTGCCATCAGCTGCCTCAACATATTTTCCTAATTGTCATCAATGGTCTGAATCTCTTTCCTTTTAAAAGTGATTTTACTTTTGGTAAAAGCCAGAAGTCACTGGTTGCCAAATCTGGGCTGTAGGGGGGCTGTCAGTCAGCAGTCAGCTGGTTAGATGCACTCAGTGCATTGTCCCCAAAATCCTTCTGAATCATCTGGATATTTTCCACCGACGAATGTTCAATCTTAACCCAAAATTTGATGCAGATTCATTACTTTTCTCGTTCAGCCATTTTGAATGTGACCGCCAAACAGTACACATGGTCACCCAATGTCATATAGCACCCCGCTGATTAGAAGTAAAGCAGTCATTGATCACGCATGGGTATTCCATTCCACTCTCCTTGACTACCATGCTACATCAATGTCACACAAACTGGTCTTGTTATGTTAAGCCCTTGCATAAGGAAGTTTAAAGTAGTTCTGTAGTGTTTTGCAGGAGACTTTTATGTAACAAACTTTCATAAGTGACATAAACTCTGAGATATATGTTTGACAAAGGAGGAAATAAACACAATATCCTTTGTCTCATTGTCTTTAATTGTAATTGAAGTATTCTAAAAAAAAAGAGGATCTGCTACAGAAACATGAACATCTAATAGTTCTTCACAGTGTTTGCATCTGGACCAGCTGAACATCCCTACTTTTAAACAATAAAAATTTGAGGTTACCTCTCTCAATGTCATCCATGGGAGAAGCAGGAGACAGTTTTTCTTTTACAGGGGAGCTCTTGGAATTATTTGCGGCTTTCCCGCCATTGCCACTCTTCATCTGCTGGCTGAGCTTCGTGGTCTGCTGCTCCAGCCGTGACTGGATCTTACTGCTGCCCTCCGCTCTGTGTTCAAACAGAGAGCCATAAACATACTGTATACATTCCAGAGAGAGAGAGCATTAACACAGAACTGTGAGAAATACACACCTGGTCTTTTTGACTGAAATATTGCTACTAAGTTTCTCCAGACGATATTCTCCTGTGTCATGGTTTACGATAAGTATACACTCCTTCATATAAGGCCTTTTGGACCCTTTAAACACTGTAACTGGAGCAGTGGAACCCTGTGGGATTGGATAGAAAAAATATTTGGTTTTGCCCCCCCCCCGTTTTGTCAGGCATAAGAAGTCAGGTAAATATGATATGTCTACAGGATTTACAGAGAAAGCTGTACTTATTTATCCTACCTCCAAGTTAGGCAATGTTATAGTGACTTGTTCCCCCTTTCCAACTTCCAGATCCCCTTCACATGCAGTGTCTATGGATGCTGGTTTAAAGTCATCTGTAGATAAAAATCAACACAAAACACAAAAAAATAAAGCAATTTGATTCAGTCTTCAGAAATGGTGCTCACAACAGCACAATAGAGTCTCTAAATTTGGTGTTTTCCTTTTTTTATTATTATTATTTTAGTGACGATATTGAAAAAAGGAGCGATGCAGAGGAGCGATACATCTACCACGTTTTTGCAGCTGAGTGACCTGTTGTACTTCCCATACTTAGATACACATCACTTAGTTCCAATCCAGTAATCTGATTGGACAACAGTTCATGAGTAATATAACAGCACTGGGATGTCAAACTGTACACCCTCCTAACCCTATGTGGAGACTTTTGTGATGCCATAGAATAACAGACATGCTACAAAATTCAACCAATTTTACTTTGTTATTGATGAGTCTCCATATCATCTTATTTAATCCCTTTATTTTCTTTTTTCTTAATCTTCCAATGATTTGATTTTACTGTGCTGCATTTGGTTGACAACTGCTGTCTTTAAAACGTGCTATAGAAATAAAGACTTAACTGGACGAATTGTTTGTTGACCTGCTGCAGATAGTTTCGAAACAGATATTTAAATCCTTCAACTTGACAGCTATCATGAATAGTTGGAACCTGCCAGCAATTCTCGATCAACCCAACCATGATCAGTCATCCAAGGTTTTTGATCACAACTGCCTTTTAATGATCACCTACATCATTTTAAGATCAGCCTTTATTCGTCACATATACATTACTGCCCAGTGAACGTCTTTATTCTTCCCATATCCCAGCTTCTTGTTTGTAGGCTTGTAGCACTTTCCCTAAGCACTCGTCTTGATCATATAAAAGTAAAATCGAGATATTTCATATCTAAATGTTTCCTTTGTGATAATTTCCCAACTAATTACTATCACGGCTTTTTGTTTTGTTCTGCATTCTTGATTATAATTGTTTAGTAACATGACCAAATACTTAAACCTTTCCTTCTTCATGTAAAACGCAATTTTTTTTCTAAATACAAATACACGTGCAAAAACTGTCCATGACGTCTTCCGGCGACATGCATTACTTTCCCCTGAACATACTTGATTACAGTTGTTTAACCAGTAGAGGGCGCAGCTAACGCCGCACATGAAGCGGTGCTTTCCGTCTGTTCCTTTCTCAATTGGCTGAAACAGCTTTTTTCATAATTTTTCTTACAATATTTTAAAAATCATATATAAACACTTGACAAAGCTTTACCTTAAAAGGTATGATACTCAGGATGATAACATATACAAGTTTGAACTTGATTACTGCTAAAGGCTAAATAAACTCAACACTCAGCAGGTAGTTTACCATTAATAGCTGACTCATAATATGCCTGATTCCCCGCCGACGAAAAGTAGAATAAGGTGGCATTTTTGGGGGGATTGATAACTGAAAAAAAAACTGTTTTAGTTTACTTTTTTATGTTTGTATGTATATAAGAAGATATCACTTACATCGTACCGTATGGAAAGCACTTTTTGGTTGTTTCTCAAAAGTTTCGCCTAATTTCAGGACATGTTCTTGATTATCAAAGTTTGAGTAAGCTGTCCCATTCATTCTAATGACAAGTTTTCTATCATATGTTAACTAAATTACCAATCTTTAAATGTCCACAGCATCTACGGCTGAACTAACTCACGTCAGCCACCTGAATTTAGCTGAAGAAATACAGCAACTCGTAAGGGATTTCCGAAGGACCCCAGCGGAAGTCGACTTGTCACAATAAAAGTCTCCTCACTAGCAAAACCACACACACACCAACTTAAAAGTTTTCTCTCAGCGACTATTCACATTGCTGTGTTCTGACTTCTTTCCATGAAGACTAGCATGATTTCTTTTCAGCAATTTGAGCTACAGTACAGTAGCTCTTCTATTGGATCGGACTACATGGACCAGCCTTCACTCCCCATGAGGCTCGGATGCCCATGAACCTTGCAGGTTTATCAGTTTTAATTCCTTGCACCACTTTTGATTTGTCCTGACCACTGTAGAACAGGAACATCTCACAAGAGCTGCAGCTTTGGAGGTGCTCCGACCCATTCCAACACATCAACTTCAGGGACAAAATGTTCACTCACTCATCGTCTATACCGCTTTAACCTGTATTCAGGGTCGCAGGGACCTGGAGCCTATCCCAGGAGGCTTAGAGCACGAGGGTACCCCGCCTCTGGGTGCCAATCCATCGCAGAGCACACACACACACACACGCTCATTCACACACTACGGGGAATTTGGGAACGGCAATTAGCCTAATCGACATGTCTTTGGACTGTGGGAGGAAACCGGAGTACCCGGAGGAAACCCACCAAGCACGGGAAGAACATGCACACACAGACGGGAATCGAGCCTGGTCGGGAATCGAACCAGGACCCTGGAGGTACAAGGCGACAGTGCTAACCACTACACCACCGTGCCACCCAAAATGTTCACTTGCTGCCTAATATATCACACCTACTTCCAGGTGCAATTGGCACGGGTGGTTTGTCGGCATACAAATTTAATATTATACTTTATAATCTGTTCCCATATGATGTATTGTGTTTTGGTTCCGTGTTTTTTAACTTTAACAAGACTTTCTCTCCAAATCATAAGGTGAACCCCGGTGACGCAAGGAGGGGAGCTGGCGATGTTTATAGAGAAGCCCGAAGATGCCGACAGGCCAACGCTCCATTGTTGTTTATTTGCATACGATTGGTTGCCATTCCCCCCCCCCTCCCCCCCAGCGCTTCATAAGACTGTGAATTCTTTCTCTTTGTGGATACATCAACATTGGATTACTCACTATTGGGACAGAATCACAGAACCGCATCATCGCGGTCCAATACTGTACCACACCCCCAGCAGACGAGATAAAACTGTGATTGTGTATTCTCGGGTTAATTAATTAATACGAGCATTACAAACATTCTTGGGACCGAGGGTGCTATGTCATCACTAAATCTCGCAAAATAGCAAAAGAAAAAAAAAGTAAACTTGGAGTACGTGCGACTGGCTTGATCGTTTGTATGCCAAAACTGATTTGCACGATGAAGCAAAATCCAGCCAAACTTTTTGTTTCATAAGTTTCTCGCAAGTCAGGGCATTCGTATGCCAAGGGTCCACTGTATTGTAACTTTAGCTACTGTGATAAGGGCCGAATTGTGACAGCTAGATGACTGGGTCAGAGCAACTCCAAAACTGCAGGTCTTCTGGGATGTTCCTGGTACAGTGGTCAGGATATACCAAAAGGGATCCAAGGGAATAAAAACAGTGAACTGGCAACAGTGTCATGTGTGGCAAAGGCTCATCAATGCACATGGGGAGTGAATCCTAGCCTGTGTAGTGTGTAAACATGAAAACACACAAATTAATTGAGTTCAGTGACTTTATTAGAAAGAAAATCTGCCAAGAAAACCCAACTGCTTAAAAAAAAAAAATTGAATAAAATCATACGTTTACGCCTGCTTAGTGATATTTTGGATGTTATGAATAAAACCTGAAAACTAAATGGCAAAAGCCATTGGGGAACGCATGGAAAATGATTATTCTACAGCTGTTTATGAACATAAATAGTCATACACTTCAAATGAAGTGCATTTGACAAATGTTTAACACAGTCAATGTTTTATACATTTAAAATCATTCTTATCCTTGGGTAACATATTACCAATCATTATTCATCTGACACTTTACCATAAATGACAATTTGTGCTCATGTTTACGGCAATTAACAAAATATATTATGATCTGCACAGTCGCTCTGTGAGGGAAAGCGAAAAAATTAAAAGAAACCATATAATATTTTTTACAGGGAGCCCGATATGCAGAAGAACTTGCTTTAGAATTTACTTTTTAACACTTCTTGTACAAATAATTTATCCATAATAAAAAAAAGTTTGGTATCTGTTTATTATTCAGAGCACAGTGATATACTTCTAGAACCACAAGAGCTGTAACACAGCATGTGCTGGTACTAAACCATAATGAAGGTCTACACATTTTTATATTAAATATCAATTCAAATATTTAGCACAAAGCACCATAATTAATTATTAAATCATACGGGACATATCACCAGTGACAGTGCTGAAAATGTGGGTTTGTCTTGATGGACTGATTTATACAAAGCAAGTGTCTGGTTCTGGTAGCTTATTTGCTTAATAGAAAGACTTAAATGCCTAGCGGAAGGAAAGCACTGCCTGTAAAATGCCGTTTGAACAGAAAAGCTGGTACGGATATTTAAACAAGACCTTAAAATGAAGAAAAATAATCAGATTTTTTTCAAAAACTGACAGTCCAAAAGCATATTCCTTGTCTTTTACCACAGCAATTTACTAACACTTCAAATGTGGTCTGTTTATAAAAGGACACAATACATTATGTTCACACTCATTTAATGTTGTGGACCTTTCATGAATTTTTTTTTTTTTCATGTTCTAGCTTATAACAGCTATAAACAGTCGTCCCATCATTAGCGTTTCTTTATCCCTTGCTACTGAAATTAAGAAGAAAAAACGCATCATGTTTTGGAGAAGCTGCCACGTCCTATAAGGTGAAGACTTTCCTTGCTGGAAACAAACATTAAGGAGCAGCTTGTCTGTGTCTGTTACAAAGTACTGACACTGAAGACTTTCAAAAAAAAAGAAATCCTAAACAAACATATCCTCATTAAAAACAAATCAGTAATTATACACTTTTTAAAAATGAATTTGTGTTTTTCATCCAACACAAGATCCTGTGCAAGATACTATAGAAAAGATAAAGCATTAGAAGAAGTGCATTAATATAAACATGTGCTATGAGTTACAGTAAGAGCTGCTCTTATAGAAAATGACTCAAACCCCTCTGACCTAACAGATATGAAAACTAAGGTATACAGTAGTTATGTTTAATCTATGATGGTTCATTGTGTCATTTCATTGCAAGAACACCTAGAGTTGTAGCAAATAAGCCTCACTACCTATGTGGAACTATCAGCTCACTGAAAAACCGATGGTGTTAACGGCGAAAAGTCCGTTCATAAGCAGCACAACACAAGATGTGTCGGCAGGTTGAACTCTAACTGTTCAGATTCAGGTGCTGTTTTGCAAAGGAGAGGAATGGAAAGTGTAAAGCAGGCAGATGTGGACACTAAAAAAAAGTGTGTATGCAAAATAATCCATAGTAAGAAACAGTGTGGACTGGTATCCTCTTTGATCTGCGTATCCCTTCTTCTCGAAGGGAGATGTATCAGATATTGTTGCACAGGGCAGGAATGAAGCTAAAAGCTCAGAATACAGATAAAGAAGTTCAGGTTTCAAATAGCTTCTTGAAGGCGGCACAGATCTCCTGGATCATGTCCGAGGTGGTGGTGGCACGGCCGTACTTGTGAAAGGCTTGATTGTTACACTGCCTGGTTAGGGAGGAGGCGCCGAAAGCAGCTACCAGTGTAGGATTCATACTGGAGAAACAAACACTTGTATAAAATCACTACTCCATGTGTGTGTGGGAGAGAGACAGATGAAAAAGAAGATTAACTGGAATGCTTACCCTTCAGTTGCATTTAGCGATGAGCTGAAAGCCCAATGGGAAAAGACTCCTAAAGAACCAGACAGCAGATCTCCCTGTCCACCACAGCGACGCCCACTTCCCTCTTGACTGCATGTTAGCACTGGACACATTGGGAGGCAACAAAAATAAGCGAGTGTGTTTTTAAAGACAATGAGAGAACGGTTGGATTTAATCTGACTGACCCTGGTTGCCGTCAGTGATTATGTCCTCCTCTCCTTTCAAAAGCAGAGTCGCGTTACCCAGTGCGATGCTCAGCTGCTGCGCAGTGACCCTAAGGTCAGTGCTGTCTAAAGTCTGATGGTGCTGTAATCCAAAATGTGAAACTCTTCAGATTTTTATTCACAATTTAGCATGTTAATTCATGGTCTATAAAAGTATTAATAACAGTAATTAATAATGGTTAAGAAAGGGAGAAAAAAAAACAACAACCACCCATATCCCGATTTTTCTAGAAAGATCCCTTACCATTGCTTCATAGAGACGTGTAAACTCCATAAAGTTGGGTGTTAGGATTGCTCTCTGATAACCTTGAATGACTGATGGTTCTTTGGAAACTAACCAAAGTCCGTCCTGTGGGGAGGATATAATAATCACACACAAAACATTATTCTTTCATGTGCATCATTTCCATTTTTTAGATTTCTAAAATAGCGGGGGGAGAAAAAAAATAAAATAAAAATAATAATCTCCCAACTCACTGCATCAATGACTATTGGAATTCCTCTTGATTTTGATTTTTCAATTACCTCCTACAAAATATCAATATTACACATCAAAACAACTTTTACACGCAAATAGTTAAGCAAGCCTACTAACCTACTCCTTAACCCTCTTACCTTTGCATTATTAAGGAGCTTGTCCTCCCTACCCAAGCCTGGCCCCACGACCAAACAGTGGAGCCTTGGCAACCATTTCTCGATTTCCTCCACAGCGTTGGGACTGTCTCTGTATGTTACAACATGAGAGAAAGGAGCGCTTTAATCACCAGTGTGTGTAGATTTAACAACCAGATTAGACAGTCAGATTAATGCACTCACAGCACAGGGTGAACTATGAGCTCAGGGCTGTAAGATTTAATCACAGTGGCAGCATCTTTGGTGCAGAACACATGGGAAAGATCCGCACCCTAAAGAAAACAAAAAAAAAACAATGACAGCGTGACACAGAGATAAGATTAAATTCTTCCATTTATTTTGTGCAAATATTTGTTTACACGTTACACTACATACTATTTTCAGTGCAGAAATGGCAGCAAAGTAAGGTGCTCCAGTGTACCTAAAAAAAAAAAAAAAAAAAAATAGAAGAGAATTACTGATTGGGGGAAAAAATAGGAGCTGATTGTCAGTTTAAATGTAGTAGCTACTTACTCTTGACATCCTCCAATGATTCCTATGCGACCATCTTGTCCCTTGTGCTTTTTAGACGTCAGGGGAGGAATTATATTTTTAACCAATGGCAGGATGTCCATGCTTCTGCGTGCGACTCCCCCCAGGGAATATGTCCGCTCAATAACTAAAGGAAAGAGAACAATAACTCGACTGCTTCCATCATACCCTTCTCTAAGCACTATGGGTCATGTGATACATTTTCAGATTAAGTTGATGCAAATAATTCATAACATGAACGAATGTGCAACTGTTCTCTCCAACTCTGAAAGCCACCAAAAAAAAAAAAAAAAAAAAAAAAAAAGACATATAAAGCTGAACTGGCCAGAGGTATAAGATCTTTATCAGCGATCAAATATGCCTAACTGAAACCAGAACACATTAGATCAGTAGTGAATGGCATCAGCCCTGCGCAGACCTGGAGCAGCGGGAGGACTTGGGACGGCATAGTCAACATGGCTGGTTTGAAGGCTTTGGCTGCCACCATATGGACGTGCATGGGTTACCGAGGAAGCAGTCTTTGAGTTACGTGTGGACTGAGGAGCAGGTGGCGACGTGACCGTGGGTGTACTGAGACCAGCAAACATCTGGCCCAGCATCTGCAACATGTGCATCTCTCTCGTATGTTCAGTCTCTCTACGAAGATCCTCGGCTTGAAGCCGCTGCTCCTCAAGTCTATAGAAGTTCTCTTCTGCCTCCAAACTCTGTTCGAGAAACTTCTCCATAAGTTTCTCCAGCGACAGGTTTGCAAAGCGCTTTTTGTGTCGCCTGCTTCCTGAAGAGGATGGCATGGTGGAGGTCTGTTCTTCAGGCTGCTTGGCTGGAACATCCGGTGCACCTGTAACAATATACATGAGAGCGAGAGAGAGAAACGAGAAGGAAGAAGGTGAGCGGATACACCATTGTGAATGTTCTATGTGTTGTGAGCTGGTAAGTGATAAGATGAGGACATACTGCTGCAACTGCCCACAGTCACCGGGATGGGGTAGGGCGGATACTCGATCTTCACAGGGTACTCCATGTTTGAGCATTCTCCTGCAGCGTCCACATCCGATTCATGTGGCTGGTCCACACTCTCTCCATCTTCTTCAGTGCCGTCCATTGTCTCATCTCCCTCAGCACCCATGCCGTCCATATCATGCGCATCCAGCCCTGCTGACGACCTGCTGCTCAGGATCCTCTCCATGTCTTTGTAGAACCTGAAAATCTTTGCAAAGTGGCCGTTTTTCTTCGAGGCCTTTTTCGCCTGAAAATACTGTCTTTTCAGGCTCTTTACTCGCACCCGGCACTGATCCGGGGTCCGATCGTAGCCCATGTCACTCAGACGACCGGCTACGTCGCGGTAAACGTGACTATTTCGGAAGTTTCCGTCCAGCGCAGTTTGCACGTCGTGTTCTCCCCAAATAGTCAACAGTGCTCTCGTCTCCGCGTCTGACCAGTGGTATCCTCGGGTGGGATTCACTAACATGATCGAGCGGTGCAATATATCACCAGGCTCTGTTATAGGCTATAACCGCGTCCAGCAAACTGCTTGATGTTTAACGGCAAACTAACGTTAGCTAAGCATCCACCTGGCCAGCTAGCCGACGTTAGCCAAAACCTAGAGCTAACGTTACTTTTCTAGCTAACCGCCTTTTTTACTTTTCTTCGCGTACGCCATAATTCCTTCTGGTAGTTGCTAGAAAAACCGAATCTCATTTACAAATATATAAATCAATGTTCTGCGCGCATTCGGGGTAAAAATAGCAACGGCGCTAAATACAATCACGTTCCCGTTACATTACAGACAGGATTATATCAAAACTTAATCCGAGCTCCTCCTCTCTGTAGCCACAACAACACGTACGTAGAGATTTTGCGGACTACGTCATTTAGAAGTGCACACCATAAGCACAACAACAAAATAAGGGTCTGAAATCGGAATGTTTGCAACTTTAATTCGACAAGTATGATTAATGACAACGTTTAAAATGTTAATCCTGGGCGTCACTGAAGGTAGGTTAGGCTGCAGATTGAGCACCCGGTTTCGGGATTTACCTTTCTCATACAGAAGAGTTACTGCAAAGCAGAAGGCTACAGTTAGGACGCGAAGGAGCAACTTTGCTTCCATGCATTCCGATCATGCAACAGCTTTTACGACAACACCGCCGGTGAACAACTTTGGTCTTACCAATGAGCCAATTTTGGAGCGATGCAGCAAAACGGATGAATGCACGTTTAAGCAGCATCGACATCGCCTCCGCATGTGTTCACGACACGTCATGCACGAGCGTTGGTTTGCTCCGCACGCTGCACTATTACGTCAGTTTACCAGCCAATCAAAATGCAGGGAAAAGGCTGATGCTGGATTTTGATTGGCTGAGTGGAAATGATCCCAACTTGCTTTCGCTGAAGCACGGTCTAGATTTAAACGCTATTTAACCGACACGAGATAATCGTAACGTGTTTATTGTATTATACTATTCTAAAATAACTAAGGTCATTGAGTGTATTTTAATCCATCTTTATACGCGCATGGACAGGCAACTATGCCGCCCCGCCCCCATCCGGGTCATTTTCCTGCGTAGTAAGCTTTAAGAGTTGGACTTGAACTTCCCAAATATACCCACTACAAGTTTGCACAATTCCTGTAAAACCGTTCTTCTTAAAAGTGTCCGCGTCGCTCGGCTTTGTGACTACAAGTCTGTTTATTCATGCGCTCTGAGAGTAAAATCTCAACCATGTTATGTGAGAAACAGACTAAACCGCTCGTTTTTAACTTATATTTTGCTTTCAGCTGTCATTTGTGTTTAAAGGATAAAAGTTAAACATGGCGTTTGGTCGCTGAGAGGGAACAAGCGGAGTGTGCTGATTTCTGACCATGGCCGAGTCTACGAAGAAGAAGCTGAAAAAGCCTGACGTGAAAATTGTCTTGCTGGGTGACATGAATGTGGGGAAAACATCTCTCCTCCACAGGTACACCGAGAGGAAATTTAAGGACACAGTGAGCACAGTTGGAGGGGCTTTCTATCTCAAGCAGTGGGGACCCTACAATATCTCCATATGGGACACTGCAGGTAGGAGAACAGACCTGTGCCTCAGACACATCCCCCAGGGTTACACACCTGAACTCCAGGCATATTCAGTTTACAGATCAAAGTGTGGCAGATGTTATTGTCATTCATTCATTCAAATTTTATTTGTCACATAAATTACCATACACAATATGGTATGAAGGGAGATACTTCAGACTGTTCCTGACCTAAAAAGAATAGAATAGAAGATAGAAAGAGTTTACTGCCGTCAGAAAAAAATTGCACTAAGAGCACTAGATGTAAAAATTTTGGGATGAATGTGCAAATCTACAAGTTACAATAAAAATATAATTACAATAGAAATATTTTATATATAAAATATAAGTTACAAAGGATGTGCATAAAGACTGCAATATAAAAGGGTATAAAAAGGGTAAAGATATGGTATGTAGGTGTGACAGCAGTATGAGTGGAATGTGAGATATAGAATGAATTGTTCTGCGTCTCAGGCATTTATTTATCCATAGTGCTATTATTAAGTGATTATTAACGTTTCTATGCATGTTGCCCTCATGGTTGTCTTTCCTCCAGCTGTTTGAAAAACATGCTAGTTAAATGGCACGTAATTGTTAATGAGTGTGTGTACACAGGAACATAAGCTTTTGATACACCACAACCCTGACCAGGATAAAGTGCTTAATAAACACCAGTAGTTCCAGGATGTTGGCAAATTTTACGCTGACCCCAGGAAACCATTTGCACTAAGTAATTATTTGAATTACACTGAAATGTATAATGGCGGCATGGTGGTGTAATGGTTAGCACTGTGGCTTTACACCGCCAGGGTCAAGGGTTTGATTCCCACCTCAGATCTACATGCGTAGACAGGCAGATTAGGCTAATTTGTGTTCCCAGATTGCCCTGTGGTGTGTGCATGTGTGTGTTCTGTGATGGATTGGCAAATTTTACGATGACCTCCAGGAAATCATTTTCAGCCCACCTTGTGGCCAAAGTTTCCTGGAATAGGCTTGGGACCCTGTATAGGATAAGTTGTATAGAATATGAATAAACAAATGAAGTCTATAACAATGTCCATTTATATTCTTAAGGGAACTTGTGGAAAATTTTTGCTTTTGTTTACACCAGGGGTCTCCAAATCCAGTCCTGGAGGGGCAGTGTCCAACACAGTTTGGTGATTTTTCTTCTTAAACACAGCTGATTTAACTAATCTGTTAATTACTAGGTACAGTGGGTGTGTTAAGGTGTTGGTGAATTACAAACTGTGCTGGTCACTGGCCCTCCAGGACTGGATTTGGAGACCCCTGGTTTACATTGATCTCAGTTAACCTCCCCAGGAGACCATGGTCTTACGGGAATGGCCTCCTCAACTGTGAAGTAGACTAAGCAGTTTCACAATTATTATTATTATTATTGTTAACAATATCATCAGTTCTAATATCTTTACTCATACTGTATAGGACTTCATTTTATGTCCAACCTTTCAAACAACCCACAGTCATAAAGTATACATGTATAAATAAAAGGATGAAAGAACTTGAATATATATATATATATATATATATATAAATTTTTTTTGATGCAACATTGAAACAACAAAAAAAAGTGATGCATTAATTAGTCTGCAAACATAGTTGGTTCATTCCTTAAGATCCCAGAAGAGGAGACGACAGTGGAAAAAGAAATTCCCATAAATACTCATTTATGCCGCTGCTAATATTTTTATTCATATATTTTTGTGTCATAGCCATGTTCTCTATCGGAATTGAGTGTACACTGTGTGTTGGCAAACGCTGAACAGATCTCTTGTTTATCTACCGTGCAGTAGCACAGCAGGATAGGTCATATGATCCATGTTACTGAGTATCTTTCATTAAACTAGACTACAGGGTATAGAAACAGTTCACATGTATACAGTCGACCAAAGCATCTGAGTCAACATGAGGTTCTTATGAGACATCATGAGGTCTGTTAGTTTCCTGTTATAGAATATGCATAGTAGACTGTTCCAGTGAGAAGGTGAACAACTTGTCCCAAGATCTTGTGTTTATAAACTCTCTTTCCCTCGTATACTTGGGTTTTGTGTGTTTGTATCTGATATTCACAGGGTTTTCATTTCTTTTAAGAGAAAAGGTTTTGATGTCAGTTCATTTATACATTCTGTTTAGTGATGACCTTACCCCTCTTTCTGTTCACTCATTTCCTGTTGAGAGAGTTTCCTTGCTGATGACAACTGACCCAAATTGCTATAGACATTCCTTTAAGCGAAATCATATGCTTTTGTGATATTCCACAAAAATAATGTATAGTTTATCTTTCATTAATTTGTAATGCCTGATCATTTCACCTTTTTAAAATTCATTTAACAGTGCTACTTTCATTATGACTAATGGATTAAATATAATAATGTGCTGAACTGTGATTTCTTACACTATATGTATATGAATATACATAAAAGTCCTAGGCATATTTTCTGTAGTACAAATGTTTCTGTGCATGTTTATCATGTCTGCATTATCTAACAAAACCAATATTTCCAAACATGCCTTAAAAGTGAAATAAATTAATAATACTGCAGAAGAATGTTTGCATATTACATCACAAACCTGTTTTCAGATTGGGGGAAAAAAAACCTAATGTATGCTCCTGTGTTTGTATAAAAATAGAAAGGAGCCAGTAGGACAAAGTTACCAAAAGAACTCATAACTTCCGGCACACTCAGTAAAAACTAACAGCTGTTTTAACTGCGCAAATCCGTATCAAACCCTATTGATTATTTTCAAGCGAAATGTTTGTGCAAAATATATATACAGTGAGGTCAATAAGTATTTGATCACCCTGTGATTTTGCAAGTTCTCTTACTTAGAAATCATGGA
>JAQMYJ010000036.1:13470237-13518189 GCA_030014305.1 Clarias laeviceps | reverse complement strand
AAAATGTGTTCAATGTGTTGGATTGTCAATGCAACCCTCTTCTCCCACTCTTCACACACTGACGGAGAAGAGGGTTGTATATTACATAATATGTATGTATATGTTATGTATACTGGCACAATATGTATATATATATTGATATCATGAATGTAGTGGTAAATTTATTTAATTATAACACATTCAAAGGTTATATATAAAAAAACTTATATCAAATATTTATTTTACAATTACTTTCATATCATGACAGCAAATAATTGTAGTAACAATATGTACCTCGGGGTCCAGTGAAACCTTGAGATCCTTTATGTCCATGTTCACCTTTTGCACCCTTCATAACCTCTTTCATATGTTCAAGTTCTATGCCGGACATTTGACCTGGAGGACCCATTACTCCTCTTTCACCTGATAAAAAGAAATTATTCACAACAAACATTATGAGCTCCAAGACAGAATTATTAACATTCCACATGAAACAATCTAAAGTGCATGCAGTCATTATTACAAGACAAAATAATAAATAAGAACCTTTTGGTCCCTGTGGGCCCATGTCCCCTTCCTGTCCTTGTTGACCTGGCATTCCTAAAAGCCCTTTCTCTCCTGGAAGGCCTGTTTGACCAGGATCTCCTGACATTCCTTGGAAACCTGTCATGCCTGGAGAGCCTTTTATACCTGCAAAAGTATATATGAGAAATACAAGTAAATATCGAGACAACATATTTTTGGGACAGATCATGTGATCATGGAGTTGTGGAGTTGGTGCAGATGTGATATCTTTTCTGACTTTTTTTCTGAGCTACTAGAGAAAGTCTCATGCATTGTGTTCATTTCTGGACAGTTCCAAAGATGTGAATACACAATAAAGCTGTTCTGGTAGATTGTGGTGGTCCTACATTTTATTAAGAAACTTAATTTTAAATTGTACTTACATGTGACCCATCTATACTGTAGATTGTACTGTGTAACTTCCAAATAATGATTTATGTTCTTTAAATGAGACATGACTCTGTCCTTATGTGTTCGACAACTCATTATAAAAGGGATCATGTGAATTTACAGTTGAATTATATTACTGTGTTTAAGCGTGTTTGTGTGTCTGCATCATGATGCCAAAAGTGGTTAAGGGCTAAATATGGTGTGAAAAGCCTGGATTTTATTGCTCTCTTCTGTGAATTTTATGAAGGATATCAGGATATCAATTTTAGTGTAAACAATATTAATTCGTTTCTTTTTTACTCAGTACCTTTCAAAACAAAGTTACTCTCATCACCTTCTATTTATTACTCTTACATTAAAACACAAGATGATCTTTTATTTAACCTCAGATTCTTTTTTGCTTGCACTTCTGTCTGCAATCTGTAAATTCTGGTTTAGTTGATTTGACACTGTTCAGTAGCGGAGACACCGTATGTGTAAGTATGAATACAGGATGGCATTTATCATTTATATGAGTGTCTTGATATATTCATAAATACATAGTCGCAGAAATATAACTTAGACCTATGCAGTGTCCAATATGATCATTTTTATGGACTACTCAACTTTTGGAAAGTTAGATGGTTAATGATTTGGAATTGTGTTGTAAAAAAATCAATAACCATG
Organism: Clarias laeviceps; assembly: GCA_030014305.1. NCBI lineage: Eukaryota > Metazoa > Chordata > Actinopteri > Siluriformes > Clariidae > Clarias > Clarias laeviceps. The sequence continues at coordinate 13,516,590 of JAQMYJ010000036.1, read as the reverse complement.
TTCACGTCCAGTTAAAAAATCACTCAACTGAAAAATGGAAAAAGGAATATGAAAAGATGGAAAGTCTGAATGCTTTGTGACATCTAAACAAAATTGCAATAACAAAAGAGGATCTGTTATGTTTTTGTTATCCACCCATCTGTTTAACCACATACAGTATAGTGCTTATTCTGTATAGGGTTATTAGTGGCCTGTGGCAGGGGATACCTTGAATGGGGTGTCATCCAATTGCAGGACAGAAACACACACACACACACACACACACACACACAAAACAAATCATACACTATAGGTGATTTAGAAACACCACTCAGCCTGCAACACATGTTTTTGGACTGTGCGGGAAACTAGAGCATCTAAAGAGAATCTAAGAGCACAGGGAGAATATGCAAACTCCACACAGACCCTGGTGGTGTGAGGTAACAGTGCTAACCACTAAGCCAGCATGTCTATGTTATTTGTAAAATGTGAAATTTCATCATGCAGTGTAAAGCGTCATAAGAAATGTACATTGTATATGACTGCAATTTGCACATTGTTCTGCAGATAAGATTTACTATGTTTGTCATCTGAAAATTTTTAGGGTGAAAAATCTTCTGACCTTTAATTCCAGGGACACCAGTCTGCCCAACATGTCCTGGGAGTCCTGGATCCCCTTGTGTTCCATAACCTCCTGGCCTACCATAACTTCCTGCTTCTCCCTGAAAACCCTTCACTCCTGGGGGCCCTGGGGGACCACCATCTCCTTGATGGCCTGTCTCTCCCGTATGCCCTTTGAGGAACAGCAGAAAAGATAATATTATTATGATACTATTATTACGATAAGATAATCAGTTTTTGTCCTCCAGTTGTATTGAAGGTCACGCTCTCATAAGATAGAGATTTTGATTATCCAAATAATTTACCTGGCAGTCCAATTTGGCCTGGAGGTCCAGGGGGCCCTGCTTGACCAGGCTTCCCAGGGAAGCCAAATATTCCTGCTGGTCCAGGTCTTCCTGTTTCCCCCTGTAAACCTGGAGGTCCTGATTCACCTTTGGTGCCAATCATTCCAGGCATTCCTTCCATGCCTGTATTGTACAGCAGTTAAATAAACTATTGTATGTACAGTATATGATTAAATCCAGAATTTCACAAATCCCAATCTAAAATTAGAAATAAACACTATTATTGAAAGGTATATTAATCCTTACAGGGTATTTCTCACCTGGGTATCCAATTGTGCCAGGATTTCCAGATGGACCTTTTATGCCTTGCAGTCCTGATGGTCCACGTTCACCTGAGGGCCCTGGAGATGCTCCTAGAGCTTCACCATTAGGACCCTTTTGTCCAGCATCACCAGCAAGCCCTGGCTTACCTGGAGTGCCAGGAAATCCTTTGAGACCTTTTGGTCCAGAACTGCCTGCGTCTCCACGAGGTCCAATAAAACCTGCATGGAAAACCATTAGATCAGCAAGATGACAGACAAAATACTGAATGTATGGTAATTTTCAACAGTGACCTGAACGTCTGAGCGTATGTAAAGACAAGACTTGTATACTCAGCTCACCTTTTTTTCCAGGTGGTCCTCCGATGCCCTGGTCTCCTTGATCCCCTTTAGCTCCTATGTTGCCACTATCTCCTGGTAATCCTTTGGGACCAGGTAGACCTAGAATACACCGACATTGCCAGGTCTGTCTAAATGAGGATTATGTGATCATTAATATTATAACATACATATCACTACTACTATAAATAAATATTACCTGGCATTCCTTCCATTCCAGGAGGTCCTGGAGGTCCCATATGTCCTGGAGGTCCCGCTTTACAATCCCCTGGGGGACATACCAAAGCCATTGGATATTTAGTGACAAATAGATAATTTTATAATCTTAACTTCGGCACCACACTCGTTTCTGAGTGCCTGCTCTGCAAAGACTATAAGAAATTACATGTTATAGCAGGGGCTCCCAAACTGGTGTTCACTGTTTCTATTTCTTTCTACAATGTAAAACAATGCAACAATCTCCTTTAACAGTTGCTATTGATATGTGTCAGCTACTCATGATCTGTAAAGTATTCATAATTGCTCTAATAAGAGGTGCTGATGTTTGAGGCTGGGAGCTCTAAATGAACGTCTCCTCTGCAGCAGAGGTAAGTTTTGGTCTTGCCGTCCTGGGATAGTCTTCATGATATTCAGTTTCATCATGGTGCTTGATGGGTTTCGCAAATGCACTTGACAATAGTTTTCTTGCTAGAACTATTCCAGAACAGCTGACCTTTATATCTTAAAATAACAATTACCTAATGTCATATGTGTTCATAATTGTGAAATCTCCAGTATTAAATCCAATCCAAAAATAAATCCAAACTTGGGTCTAAACTTTTGACTGGTACTGTATGTATGCATGTCCTCTTTTAGTCTTTTTTTTCTTTTATGCAATACTGACATACTGTACTAGCACCGCAGTTCATCAAAAAAAAAAATATTATATGGATACTGTAAATCTAATAGAATTTTAATATATGGTTAAATCTCATACCACTGGTTCCTTGATGACACATAGTGACTAAACAGACAAAAGAACACACATTTACTGAAGCACTAAATTATACATTTTTAACCAAATGTGGGTGGGTTTTCAAAAAAATCCATAAGGTCTATTTGGCATCATTTGCTCAAAGTTTGGGAACCCCTGTGTTATGCCATGCCCAAATCACATGTGACTCATTACTCAGTGTAAAACAAAGCACATACCAACATGGTGTAAACAACAATATTTGTGGGTGAATAAAATCAAACAAGGAGAAAAGTTAATAATGCCCAAAGCAATAATAGTGACTGTGAACAAAAAAGTGATTGCAATGCAGCAAAGCATTTAGAGAGAAAAGTTATAATGGTGATTTGACTTGTCACCGATCAAGCTACCTGCTGTAATCCACTCGCCTCCTTCTCCTTGTAGACTACAGTCTCCTTTAAATGGCAAGCAAGAGATGATGACCGACAGAAACAGATAACACCAGAGGAGATACAGATAGATAGACAGAAGCTGATTGCGATTGAAACAGTTGCAGAGATCATATCATTAAGTGATTATTCTCTAAATTTTTAGAGAAAATTCTTCATGGAATATTTTTTAAAATGAAAATCTTAAAGCATAAAACAAAATGCCAGATGGTAAGGTTAAAATGTTTGATTTCATTATAATATTTCCATGACTTTAAGCATTCCTTGACTTTAAGCATAATGAATCCAAAAGTAAAAAAATAAAAATAAAGCAGAGGCTGCAGAACCAATTAGAGAATGAGAACGTGGTATTAAAGAATCAGAAGGTTAGAAGAATGAAAGGAAGAAGAATAGATAACAGAATGCATACCTGAAGTACCCTGTGGGCCTGGGTATCCATCAAAACCTTTTATTCCTGGATCACCATCAATACCCTTTACACCCTTTAGTGCTTTGCTTCCTGGACCTTCTTCCCCTCGACCTCCAGGAATCCCTGGTGGACCTGGCCTGCCTGGGTAACCCTTCTCTCCAGGCTCACCAACTGGCCCTTCTCCCTGCAAACAGCACATCCGCATAGCACACCAATCACAATGACACACTTATATCTGAATTATCACCCTCATGGGATTGGAAAACATGATCATATGGTTTGATACACAATGTTTACAGCTTGTGTTTAGTAATCAGTTTGCATCCTGGCAGCAGTATTTGGTAGTAATCTGAAAATAAAAACAAAAATAGTGAGATGCTCACAGAAGGGCCATGAGGTCCAGGGGTACCATCTATTCCTTTAGGCCCAGGGTGACCCTGGTTTCCTCGTTCACCTGGTCTCCCTGGGTCTCCTGAGTCTCCAGGTGATCCTGTTAAATTCACAAGTAACGCAAACACATCAACATCATTTCTTTATCTTTCAAATTATAAACTGTTATAATAAAAAGATGTACCTTTCTCTGTAACCTCTATTCTATCTCCCTTAGAGCCTTTAGATCCAGGGAGGCCTTGTGAACCAGGAAAGCCCTGAAAAAAGTTATGATTTTAGATGACTTACAATATGGTGATTTTTTTGACTGCATATGCAAATATTTTCTGCCATAAATGTAAGTCTGATAACTAACATGCAGACCATCCAAGCCTCTGGGTCCCTGCTCTCCCTGATCACCCAGTTGACCCCACTCGCCCACTATTCCAGGGTCACCCTGATTTCCAGCTAGGCCTGGGACTCCAGGAGGGGAGGTTTGTGATGTGCACTCACAGTGACCATGGTCACCTAAAAATAAAATAGTACATTCACTGTGAGTACAAAACCTATGATGAATGTACTGTATATTAATCATAAATCTATACATCATAATGTTTCATAAACAGTTTAACTGGAATCAATCGGTTACTATCAATGTCCAACAGTCTTACCTTTTTGTCCTTTTATGCCAGCATTTCCTGGACGTCCACTTGGTCCTTCAGACCCTTTGAAAAACTCAGCCCCTGTGGACAAACAGATTCATAGTGACAACACGTTGGAATCTTTTAATAATGATGGCAGACTGCAACTTTGTGTTCAACGTCCTGTACGTATATATGACTTGTGATATGAAAGTGTTTCTCTTTTAGAATAGTTTGTAGTTATACCTTAGTCAAGAGTGTTGTTCAAGTAAAATTGGGACTTTTGATTGTGTAGAATAACAGAACACCCTTTCCTTAAAATCACCTAAGACGTTCTGTTTTTGCACGACCTTATACTGCCCACATGCACTGTACAGGAACTAGTGAGTGGTGGGAGTTATTGCCACATCTCCGTACAGTCCTGACCTCGCTCCAAATGACTTCCACATGTTTTAGCCAGTAAAGGAGTTCCCAGGAGGCCAGAACTTTGAGGCAAGCAGTCCGATAATGGTTCCGATGTACTGAGAAAACTTTCTACCTTGATACTATCCAAACATTACAGTGAATTATATAGAGAAATATAAGTAGGTCTAACTGTCATAACTGAGTCCTGTTATTCTGCACAGTCAAAAGTACCGTTTTTCTTCTGAACACACTTTGTAAATTCATTAATCATGCAAACAACTGGTACAAAATTCCATATATAGAGATAAAGTTATAGATTTACATGATCCCCTTGGTCCAGGTGGCCCAGGTGGTCCTTGTTCTCCCTTAATGCCTGGAGGCCCAGGCTCTGAGGCTGGAATACCAGGTTGCCCAGTGTCACCTTTTCTTCCTTTTTCCCCTTTTGGTCCAAATGGACCAAACAAGACTGTGGAAAAACAAACACATAGCTTTGTTTTTACGATTGATACATTCGTTAAAAATTAATGATTTTGTTTTAGAGACCTTAAAAATTCTAAATACCTAATATTTGTTCCTGAGCATCTGGTCCAGGTGGACCCTGTAATCCTTTCATTCCTCTAGGACCATCATCCCCTGGTGGCCCACGTTCTCCTTTTGGGCCAACTTCAGGAACAAGAAAAGACATGCAACAGCAAAAGGAAATGTGCACAGACTTAACATATGGCATCACGTAGAAGATATAATCCATAATAATGATGTTTAACTCAACTACATTTTGAGTAAAAAGATATATTGTTACCTTCGCTATTTCCGTTTGAATAGATCAGCTCTCCTGGCTCTCCTGGCTCCCCCTTTTGAAGCAGTCACATGTTAGAAACATTCATCATATTAATCCTGTGCATTCTTCAACATACTGCAGTTCACACACACCCAGCCATCACTAACTTCCAGGAATAAAATTATTGTAACCACATAACAAAATATACCTTGCTTCCTGGCTGCCCAGAAAAGCCTGTATCACCAGCATCACCCTGGGAAAATATCAATACATCAAAATATCTAGAGCATTTCATTGTAATAGTTGAAGCCCTAGTGATGACCTAAAGAATAACATACCTTTCTTCCTGGCAATCCATTTCTTCCTGGAGGGCCCTATTTGCAGTAATGAAATATATCTTGTTATCCAAGACGTTAAACAGAATCATGCTCTTAAAAATGATAAAGAAAAGAGCTGATAACATAAATGCATAACAAGTATATACCCGTTCCCCAATAAATCCAGGAATTCCGGTTTCTCCTTTGGAATGACCCCCCTTTAAAAAACAAACAAACATATATTTCATATATATCCACAAGATGAGCAAAGATTTTTAATAAATTTTGACTTGGAAAACGAATAAGTCTTGGTTTTACGAGTACCGAGTATCATGTATCACGCATGCGCTTCTTGTTTTCACACCGAGTGTCACGTGATCACAACTGAGCCAATGTTTTTTCTCTCTCTTGCGCTGCGGAATTGTGGGTAATCGTCTCCCCTGCTGGGTCTTAGTGCGTGTCTCTCACTGGTATAATCAACATCCGTGCAGGCGTGTACTGTTTACTATAGCACTGTGACCATGTGTGTGTGCGTAAAACATATTTTATTTTGTGTCTGTATGCGTGTGTGTACAGCGCGGGTATACTGTTTATTATAACACACGTTTGTGCGCGCGTGTGTAAAGTAAAAGCAAGTCTCGTTAGAGAGGTTAAACACACACACCCTCTCTCTCTCTCTCTAATGGAAACACTGCTCTGTCACGATCTTTTTCAAAGGTAAAGTGCAGGTTCATTTGTTTTATTTTTACTTTACAGCAGTGATTCCGTTAGTATGCGCTCACGTGAGTGTAATTAACAATGTTCCTTGTTAATATTTCCGATAAAACAGTCTTTATGTTAATATATGTGTGTGTGTGTGTGTGTGTGTGTGAAAAACTCAAATAAGAGAGGAAGAAGGGTACTGTTTGAGACGAGAACAGGGAGAGGGGGGGTCTAATTCCTCCTTTCTTCTTACTTTAGCTTCACACACACACATACACACACAGCGCCTGTGCACATAAAAAGAAACACTTATCTGTCGGGAATTATTTCTACCTTTTTTCAAATGTAAAGTGCAGGTTAAATTTGTTTTATTTTTCACTTTGTATTTTGTATTAATTATTTTTATGTATTTATTTTTTTGGGCTGCGGAATGAATAATTTGAGGTTCCATTATTTCTTATGGGAAAATAAAATTTGGTTTACGAGTGTTTTGGAATACGAGCCAGCTTCCGGAACGAATTATGCTCGTAATCCAAGGTTCCACTGTATATTAATTATGGAAATTCTACTAAACACAATAATTATATACATATACTAAATACATAATTACGTTATGTGCATAAATCCACATATGAATCCCACCAATTTTTGTAAAATTATATTTTCTACAAAAGCACAGAACAATGACTGCAAAACAAAAAATATTTTAGCTCAGATGACCTTACAAGTACAAATTTATAGAAATACAGAAATGTAATGATGGTTATGCAAAATATGAAAATTAAAAACTATGTTTTAAGTTCGTGAAAGGTATTATTTAAATTTACACTAAATAAAACAGTTAGAAACAAAGGCAGGGATAGGTGATAGACTGGCGATCATGTGAAGAAGCTAAGGGGTGAGGATCATAGTGGTTCTGGAGTACCAGACATAAGGATGACAAGTAAGACCACAGAACTTTTTGGGTTTTGTTTCAGTTTAGAGAACTAGAGAAAAGGAATGTCCAAGTGAGCTCATTAATAATGAAACACTGATGTGACTTACCAAATCTCCTGGTAATCCTTTCTCCCCTTTCTCGCCATTAGGACCCTTTGAATGAACAAATGAGTAATTGTTCAACACACAATTATATAACACACAATAAAACACAGGTTTTAGTACTAATAAACGCTATTTTAAAATTATTTTTAGACACATGACTGACCTGAATGAGGTCTTTTAACTCGTCGGTTAACTTTCCTGACGGCCCTGGAGCTCCAACATCCCCCTGTGGTTAAAATAAGTATTGCAGTTCCAGTGGTTAAAATAATCACTTAACTTCCTGATCCACATCATACCCTTACGGTCTAGAAGGCAGTGGTGATATATTCATATTACCCGCTGTCCTTTTTCTCCTTTGTAGACTGTAGTTGGATTGCCCTGCATAAATATAACCAAGAATCAGTACTGATATCTTACAGAAGTTAAAGCAAGTTATGAATCAGAATCTTTCAGTGTCTATAGGCTACCTTTGGTCCTGGAGGTCCTCTATAACCCTTTTCACCCTAGAGTGGAGAGGAGTATAAGAAATAGACAGCTTGGATACAATACATGTACAGTATCTGAGAGTGTAAATGAAATAATTAATACTACAAACTCACCTGGGCACCAGTGACACCTGGTTGGCCTGGATACCCTCTGCTTCCAGGAGGGCCCTTAGTTTAACAAACAAACAAACAAACAAACAAAAAATATACTAAGAAGAATTCAACAATAACTCTGAACAGTACCTTTGGAAAAGGTTAGATGATGTTGAACTTACCGCAGGTCCTATAAATCCTGAAACTCCTCGATCACCCTAAATTATAAAGAAGGTAGATAACAGAATAACAAAACATTTTATTGCAAATACTAATATCGCAGTATTGAGAGCAGCTTGTCGAATCAATTAATTTCAGTATGTACAGCAGTAGTACTCTTTATTCCTAAACATTTCTCCTATCTTTGACTGAATCCAAAAATCATAACATACTACCGTATACAGATAACTCTCACCCGAAATCGCTCCATATAAACGCTAATCTCGAGGGGATCCCCTTTCTCACCCTTCCTGCCTGGCCATCCCTGTGGAGGAATTGAAAAGAGAAAAAGGGATAGCGACAGAGACGATTATATAAGGTTATAAATTTAGTCATCATTAATTGACATCTGACACTGTTCGTTCTAGCCAAAATGAATGCAATCTGTGTACATTTTCTCCAGGAGAACCACTAAATCCATCGAGGCCAGGGTTTCCAGGATCTCCCCGAGTTCCATTACACCCATCAGCACCAGGTTTTCCTCGAGAACCTTGCTGCCCTGGGTGACCCTGCATAAATGAGAGGTTAGAAGGTCAAAATGTGATACACATCTGCAATGTAAGACATACTGTATTGTTTAGAATGTAACATGTGGTAAAGTAATCGTCGATGGTTTAAATGTGACAATCACCCAAAAATGTGTGTGTGTGTGTGTGTGTGTATGTGTGTGTGTGTGTGTGTGTGTGTGTGCTTGTGCGTGTATGACTTACTGGAATACCATCTGCTCCTGGAAAACCTGGACTTCCTATCATTCCCTTTAAAAACAAAAAATATGCACTGGGATGAACTTATTTGTTAGCTAACACAATTTTACTTCACCAACAACATTAATATTTAAAAAAATTATTAAAGGTTTGAATAATTTTAGAATAATATTATATTAAGCAGGCTAAAGTTATACCCACCTGAGATCCTTTAGGGCCTGTAATGCCTTTTCCCCCCGAGTCACCCTTCTCTCCCTTAAAACCTTGCAGGCCAGGTTCACCTGCACGTCCTAGGGGCCCAGAAGGGCCCTGAGGGCCAAGAGGACCAGGCTGGCCCTGTAATTGAGACAAAGAAGGACATTACACTAAGGTTTAAGTTCTTATAGTGCAGACATAAAAAAAGAAAAATATATAAACACAGCAAAAATATAAATATATACGGATAAAAATATAAATCAGTCATGTGAAGGAAAATAAGACGAGTATATATTCAAAGGCAGTGCAGTTATAAATTATACTGGTAATTGTTTTGTTAAAAGGGCTCACCTTATCAGTAGAAAGAGAAAATAGGCTGTATATAAACCTGTATCCTGAATTTTCTGAGGATGAAATAAATATTACAACACCACAAAAGTGATTATGTATATAATTTTATAGGTGCGTGTTTTGGTAAAAATAAAGGGAAAAATGTTTTATGTTGTAATGTATAACATTTACATAACATTGACAAGATTTCTCGAGAGTTTCAAATGAAAATATTGCTTTTTAGATAGATAGATAGATAGATAGATAGATAGATAGATAAATGTACTTTATTGATCCCATGAGGGAAATTATTGCGCTACAGCAGCAGCAGATTGCAGATTGTCAATGTACGTATGTGTGCGTAAAGTGACACTGAATATTGTCATTATTGTCATCTGTTACATAGAGGTGAGTCATTGTACAATGCAATGGCGAATGGTAGGAATGATTTCCTGAACCGTTCTTTGTGCTGCCTCTATATGGGATCATGTAGTGGGTAGGATGGATTTTCCATGATTTACAGGAGTTTCTTCTGTGATCTTTAGTCTCTCACTGTCTCCAGCCTGTCATGTTTATGTCAAATTATGTGTTTAGCCTTGCAGATGATTTTATTTATCTTGCCTGCATCCCTGACACTGATTCTGCTCCCCCAGCAGACCACAGCACTATATATTTTTTGAGCATTTGTAACCCAGTCTGCGAAAACCCAGCTTAAGTCATTTTTTGTGAGTCATTCTTTTGTACATAAAAAAATATAGTATGATATGATGTGTAGACATAAATAAAAAAAAATACTTTAGCTGGGTTTTCAAAGACTGGGTCACAGTTGTCGTGCATATCATAAAGAAAGCGAGTTTATATTTACTTGTATTTAGTGGAATGACCCTGATTTTCACTCACAGCATGCTCTTCACCCGTCTTGCACATTGCTGTTGCATAACTTTATGCTACTCTTAAGGAAAAAATTCAAGCAGCTCAGTTTTATTTGATGGCTTGTGACCATCTTTCTTGATTGCATTACAGAGGTTTTCAGTGGGGTTTAGATCTGGAAATTGTCCATCCACACTTTCCTTGACCTGGCTGTGGTAAAGAGCATTGTCCTGTTGGAAAAAACAATACTCAGACTTGAGGAACATAGTCAGAACAGAAAGAAGCAAATGTTCTTCCAGGATATCCTTGTATGTGACTTGATCCATGCATCCTTCACATTACAAATCTGCCCCAATCCAGCCTTGCTGAAGTACCCCAGATCATTATTTATCCTCCTCCACATTTACATAAATGTAAAATGACCAGTTAATGGCCAAAGCTGAAAAATGGACTCATCAGAAAAGATGACTTTCCTCCAGTTCTCTACAGTCCAATTCCTGTGATTTCCTTATACCAATCCTAGCACTCAAATATTCACTCTCTACCAGTATGTAGCTTTGTGGCCTCAATGTCTGCTGCTTGACCTTGTCCTTGTGTACTGCAGTCTTTGAAATTTTAAGGACATAACCAACCTGATGCTCACTGTATCCCAGTGCCAGTAAAGGCAGAATTTAACTCTTATTTTCCTCACTCAAACCTTTCCTTCTCAACTCTTTTGGCAGGGTAAATGGATATTTTTTTAATCCAGCTGGTCACACTGCAAGAGGAGAGTGATAATCACAACAGTGTTTTTTGTTTTTATTATCCTCGTGATTAAATGATTAAAAATATTTGATTTAAGTAATCATCCAATCAGTGATTCGTAAAGCAGAATGAGGTGTGCTTGTGTTGGAATTCGGCACACACTGGAATGGAATGGCTGTCATAATTAAAAGTTGTACTTAAATATACTAAACATTTTGCAGTATATATAAATTACATAATTATGTTTTTTGTAATTTTAATTATCTAAATATATATCTTATTGATAATCACTATTGGTACATGGCTATATTACTGTTATTAAATATATATTCTGATTTAATACATATGAACACTAGATGGCAATATTCACATACACTGCTTATGCTCTGTGTGGCCATGCAATGCCTTCCAAGAGTGAACCACATGAAAAGTTGCTATTTCTAAGCTCTAATCATACTTTAGGTGGTTGAGTTTAATTCACACTAGCATATTGTTTTGGTTGATTTCTAAAACACAACAGAGAAAGCTGTGCCATTACCCTTTTTATTGTTGTGACTTGCAAAAAAGCGACCTTAATATTACATATATATATATATATATATATATATATATATATATATATATATATATACTGTATGAGGACTGTAAAAAGTTTTAGTGTCCACTTTATGCTGCAGCTAATCATCAGCAACCAACAAGTCACTGTCATGACCAATGAAATGATTTTGAACAAAACACAATGAAACCTTTTATCACTTTTTGTCATTTAAACTAGTGCTAAGTGTTGGCAAGTATTATTTAGTAATAACATTTAATTCATTCTTTCATTCATGCCTTTTTGTCTAGGTTATGGTACATCCGCACACACTCCCAGGAATACCTTGTGTGAGGCAAAAATACACTCTTGGAATTTTAGTTCCTTGGAGCACACTATGCACACACATTAATACCTAAAGCAATTTACATACACTAAATTAAAATACACTACATGTTTTTAGTAGGTGGAAGGAAACCAGATAACCTAAAGACACCCTCCTAGACACATAGTTGTACCCTGAAGTCAGTACTGAAATGGGAAGCAAGGAGCTGTATGACAGCAATGTTACTTGCTGTGCCACCATGTTGCTGCATCTGATTTGGGGCATAGTCTGTGTCTTACCAGTGCTGTATGCTAAATCCCAGTGATTATTCCAATTAAACTCCTGGGTGATAAGAGATGTAAAGTAGAAGATCTGTCACAGCATAACTAAAGAGACTGAAGAAGTGAAGGTGCTGTAACTCATTATAGTCTAAAACCACAAGGGAAAGCTCATTTATGTTAAATATATAATTGTTAGTCTACCCTGGTCTGTAGTGGATCCTATGTGTTGAGACTTGCATGGTACTCTGTGATGGAGCTGAAATAGCCCACTTCACTGACATCTGCACTGATAGCCAGAGCTGCTATCTCAAATGCACACTTGAAACACAGTCTGTCTACATCTGCTCCTGCTAGAATATGGGCACATAGAGAAAGATTGGAGGTGTAATTAGGGCCAAAGGAAAAAAGGATATGTGTGATGAAAGGCATGGGGTTTTAAAGAAAAGCTCTAGGGGTAGTAAAAGTTTGTTTCAACAATAAAACAAATATACTCTTCCTTTAATCCATACTGACTAAATGATTGCATTTAGTCCTCATTCTATAATAAAAAGTCCTCAATTAAAGTTCATGTTTAGTTGAACTACAGCTTTTGCTTTTTTTTTGTTTTTTACTATCTTTGTATATTATGCTCCTTCACTTCACTGTATAAGAATGAAGGTCAGAAGGTCCCAGGTTCAAACCCCATGACCACCAAGTTACTGATTTAGTACAAAAAATTGTTAGAATCTACGAGAACTCAGGTTCAGATCTAAGCCACAAATCCCACTGTCGCTTAAAAAGCAGTACACAAAGCAAATGTTAGTCATTCAGAAAGTCAGGATATAAATAAATAATATTGATAATAGTATGCTTTAATTCTGAAGTATTTTTAAACATATTTAAAGTGTAAATAATCTGAAAGTCATTTGGAGTGATGAATAACAGGATCCTTGGGAGCGTATTTTGCCACTCTAGGGTTCTGACCAGGAGGTCTGGATCATGTCCAAACAAAAGACGCTGTTCCCCCTAGGGCAAAAATCGGCAACAAATCTACTGAAACAACCATAAATATATTTTTTTCCCAAGTTAAAGCTGTTTAATATATTATAACCATTTCATCATAATTAGTGACCTGGAAAAGGTCTTATGCTTAAATTGCTACTCATATTTCAGTGGGCGATGGTAAATTCTTTACTTGAAAGTAAATCCAGTCAGGAAGGATATTTTTGGTAGGATTACTGAAACCTCAAATCAAAATGATAGACAGTATGCATGCATTTGTGTAAATATTGAGTGACTGATTAGAGCTTTAAAGTGCGAAGTACTTCTTAAATATGTTTGTCCTCATGTCACTCTAGTCAGTGCCACCTGGGAATTTATTTAATAAAAACAACTTAAAAGAGGAGTGCTGTGGATGTTGATTTTGACAGGTCGCCACTGTTAAACTACTTCTGCATGTCAAATACTAACACAGGTTTTCTGTTAGACCAGTGACACTTCTCCATTTGCTCACACAAACACCAGGATTTGAGGTTTTCTCACGATGCCAGTAGTAACAACCAAGTTTGTGCATGAACTGAACTGAATCATCGCAAATGGAGAACTGGAGAGCCTTCAAACCAGGGAATGTTTTGACTGTCTTTGCCCAAAGATGTGGACATGCATCATGTGTATTAGTATAAAAGCGTGTAGATTAAAATGAAGTCCAAACACTAGGCCCTGACTCTTTGTAGTTTTATATCTCTGCCATACCTAACAAACTGTTTATGTGGGCTTTGTCACAAGATCACATGCCTTATAGATACCCTCTGCTTGTGTGAATTAAGGGAAACAAGAGATTTATGGAATTAACTCCATATTCTCTAATTTTCTTCTAATTTGTTTGTCTTCAAAATAACTAATTTACTGTATGTCTAACAAATAGTTTGTTAATTTAGTTTAGGTTTTCTGTAACTCTATAGCAACGACTTACCTGACTTTTAATATCTGCCAGTAATAACTGTGATAACCGATCTGATGTCAGTGTGTGAACAACAGCAAACTATGCCAAGAGACAGAAATTTAAGGACAAGCTGCCCTGCTCATTTTAGTGTTTTCTCAGCCATGTCACACATAATTCAATACAGAAAAGGCTATTAATTAGCTGACTAGTTAAATCAGGTGTGCCGGGAGCTGAGAAAACATGTGCTGGGCAGGTGCAGAGAACCACTGCTATATACCATAATGTATTTAGCTCTAAACACACACAACCACCACACACACGAATCTCTCTCCTTGTAAACACATCAACTTCCTTAGTGTGTACACTTCCCCAAGAACAAACACAAAATTAATATAAAAAATAATCAGCAATCAAATTCAGTGTTTTAGGCTTTCATGGTGTTTTTAAATTAAAGATTAATTTAGATTAAATATACATGAAAGTAAGTCTACTATAGACATTGGCTGTATAAAAAGAGGGAATCTGGTTATTGTGTCTCTCATGTTCAGGCCCTCAGTATTCATTCCATGTTAAGTTTCTATCTGCTTTCTTTTAGTTAGAGTTGGAGCCCAGAACATGTGGCCTAGTTTCAACACCATCAGATGCAGGAGACTTCAAACCCTCAACTAAGTAAAGAAAACAACTCAGATTTACAGAGTACAACACACACACATTCAGGTGAAAAGTCTCAGATCTATGATGTATATAAATCACAGACATTTCTGAATCTGAAACCTGACAGATTTACAGTATGTTAACCCAAACTAAATAAAACAGACATAGAGAATGCAGGGAAAAAGAGTATGATGAAAGTTACACATCGATATACAGTAAAAGGAACATCCAGCAATCAGCAGGGAAGCAAAGAACTGCGCCAAACCTAATCACAAACGTAACGGAAGGGAGTGGGCTACTGTGTGCCAATTAATCCGTCTAGAAAATGCAGACGAAATGCTTAAAGAGGGTGTGGGATAGGGTGATTACTCAAGTCATAGCTGGTGAAAGGCTGTAAGTATACAACATATATCATCATGCTAAGGGTGAACTCTCAGCGTTCTCAAATTCAGAGAAAACAATCACAGGCCATTTCCTGTTCCTCTTACTCTCTTTCAGTCACATGCCGTTATTTCCTTTTCACATAAATCTTTTTAGTCTTTCACTATCTCAACTCATGACCTCATCAGGTTTCTCATTCAGGTTTCATTTTCAAAACAACAGTATTGTCTTGCTCTTACACCCAGGTCACCTTTTTGCTGTATACTACCAGAAATCAGAATTTTATCATCAATTAGTCTAAGGGGTAAAAAAAAGAAAAAAAAAACTGCATGGGAGGTCTCAGGAAGTAATCTGGAGTGTATAAGATGAGGTTAGTAGTAAAGAATAGTAATAACACGATTATAAAATAATTAAACAACCCAAAACTAAATAAAGTACACTTAGGTGTGATTAGGTTCCATAATCTGCACTTTTATGTAATTTATAATTTAATTGGGTAATGTGTGCTTAGTCAATCTGCTTTTATTTTTTGCTCCAAAAGCATTTTGAGTAATAATTCATATTCATGCGAAGTCAATCCCTCCTTGTGCGTATTCACAAACATTGAAAAACATACATTAAAACCAGGAGATGTTATTTATCTGTATAATCACCTGACACGTCTAGAAAGAAATCAGCCTCGCTTCTTCATATCATTCTGTGTAATTTATCTTTTCTGTATGTTAGTGCCATCTTTCCACTTGACTCTCGCAAAAAAATAAAATAAAAATATGCTATTTGGTAACTGCAAATAATGTAATATGAATATCAAAAAGGAAATTACGTTTGCTTTTTAAATTTACAAATGCTATTTACTAATGCTAATCTAGTTTTAGTTAAAGAGTATAAATATTTGATAGTACATTTGAGAACATATACAATACTTTAATTATACAATTTGAATAATATGTGAAAGGTTATCTCCAGTCCTAGTATCCATTGCTTTGCAAAATCCTAATGGTCTTCCTCCCAGCACACCTGATCCAGTTAATGAAGTCTCCTCTTTCATTACCATTTTGGTGAGGAGAGTTTAGAGCACAGAAAGTGTGCAACTGCTACTTTAATACTAGAGTTATTGCCTCCTAAAATTTTTATCTTCATAAAAAAAAAATCTTATTATTAAATAAGTCAAACTTTCATTATTAATGCTTTAATCATACTGAACCTGAGCAAGGGACACTGTTTATCAGGAGTTCTGTATGTTCTCTACATGTCCTCATAGGTTTAGGTTTCCTTTATTTTTTTAATGCTTTATGCAATAATTATTCATGAATTCATTGATACCTAATAGATAATTAATACCTCAATGATTTTTGTTAGTAGTATTGTAAATACACAGCAGCATGTCACTGACCTGTGTTAAACTGGTGTTACAGTTTTTCATTTAATCTGCTCTTTAATTACATTTAATTTGACTTAATTAAGTTAGAATGAATCAATCTCTATTCAGTTTCCCTATGTACAATTTATTCCAGTGCAACAGATGTAACATGTCAATGTGCATTCCAGAAACGTGAAGAACAGGCTATTCTACTCGGAATCCAGGCAAATTCCAGGTTTCCCTGTCACACATGTGTGAGAGCAGTAGTCTGTTCCAAGGCGGAGATCCAAGCGGTAGTGTTATATGCCTTGGTCCCGGATCTTATTAGTCATAGGAGCTGCTTTAAAACCCCAAAGCTAGTCTGTATGTTCCTTACGCCCCCACCCAGATACACATGCTGTCCCAGAGCACCACAGCACTGGCGTGGGAAACTGAAGGGAAAAAAACTGAGAAGGAAAGAAAGAGAGCGAGAATGAGACAACAGGAAAAACAGAAATGGGCCTACTTGTTCCTTTAGATTTGCACTGTAAATGGACTGTGAATGTAGTGCAGGTAGTGTGCGTTAAGATGATGAAATGATGACGGACATGCTGGTATCTTTCAGCTTCTATCCAAGTAAAACATCAAACATATCAATCTAGAGCATTCTAAGATTATTACATCCACTAAACCACAGATACTGTATGTGTATGTCCAAATGCTTTTTCAGGAGATACTGTAGATTTAGATACATAGGTAACATTTCTAGCTTTCCAAACTTTTTAAGCTTTTTAATACTTTAATGCATTAAAAAGGCATTACATTATAAATTATATATAACATTTAATGTATTTTTTTAAATATAAAAATGTAATGTCAAATACAAATGTAACTAATTCATAACTATAATGAAATCTGATTTTCAAGCTGATTTTAATAATAAAAACTAATAGCTTCAGAAAGCTTTCTGAAGCTGTCCACAAGGTGGATTCAAAGATTTTATGTAGTTTATATATAAAAAATAAAGTAAAATCCAAGATTTCATACATAAAATGTTCAGAAATGCTATCATTAGAAAGGCAATAAGCTACAAAAATATGGGAGTGTATAGACCCAGTCTGTGAATGAGGATGAAATGTCTAGTAAGATAATTTAAATAATGATACAAACATCAATTAGAAAAGGAAATAAACAAATTATGTAATTACATTCATAAATACATAAATATCACTCGGCTATATATACAGACTTAAGTCCAATTGTTACATACATTTTTAATGCGGTGAAAGTTCTTCTCATTTAGAGTTTAAATTTGATGCCCTTTAATAAAATACATATATTTATGTAGATACATGGTGGCCTGGATTTACAGCAAATTATGGCTTCTGACTTCTCTTGTGGATGACAAGTAATGAATAATAACTATAAACAAAACATTAAAATTAGTTCTCAAAGTTGATGTGTTGGCAGCAGGTAAAATGAGCAAGCAAAAGAATCTGAAAGACGAGAGGCAAATTGTTATGGCTAGATGACTGGGTCAAAGCATCTTTATAACCACATGTTTTGTTTGTAAAAGTAAAAGTTCAATAACTTTAATTTAATATTTAATTATATAATTCTAAACATCAATATTTAATCATGCATTATTCCTTGGTCCATATATAAATGTGGTCATATAAGCCATATAAGCATTTCACTGCATATCGTACTGCGCATGACTGTGTATGTAAATTTTGTGATTTTTGTCAAATATGCAAATAATGTCTGCCGGTCCTAGCAGTTCTTAAGTTCTCTATCTATTTTGTTTGAAATGTACCTACAGGTATTAACTCCTCACTACTCATTAACTTAACTTTACACATGGCTCATTTTACCATTTCATGAGAATTAATAAACTAATACAACACCTTTGGAAGAATTGTATAAACTACAGGTTTACAATTCTGGTCCTAGATTACTGCCTTTCTGCTCCCTGCTCCCAACATACTTGATTCAATTAACCAGCCAAATAACTGGGATTAAAGTATTGAGAGCAAGGAAACAGTACTCCAGGACCAGGGTTGGGAACCTGTGTTTTAAAGAACTGAAAAACAGACTATGGATACAGGGAGTTGATTTTTTTTAAAGGTGGTAATGGGCAATACACATAAAGGAACTGTTACTGTAACTGTTACATAAAGGAATTAACATTACATGATCACAGGATTAAGTAATTAGCTATTTCACTAATTATGGTATTTAAATGATTACAAAATTGTGCAGTAAACAAAAGAAATATGTGACATTTCCATCTAAAGGTCTCAAATAGACTGACATTTGGTTTACCCTAAGATGGCCTTTACATTCTTCAGATAAACTTTCTCCTGTCTTAGAAGTCACAGGAGGTCAAGAGCCACTTGAAGTAAACAACAAGCAACAATGTTGTTCAATGTAAAAAATGTGTACTGTCATGACTGAGACAATAGATACCAATAAAAGGTACTATATTTAAACTATATATACCAACTTTAAGGTACTATAATTTAAGTACTCCAATTTTTTCCTTCCTACAGTAAATTAGTTATAAATGAAATTTTTGATTTCAGCTGAATTTTGGGTAAGACAATATCCTGAGTGTGGCACACACATATTGAAGCTACCAGTACCACAAATAGCTGAACCAGTAGACATCCTGTGTTCATTTGCCTATAATGAGTTTTGGCACTGAGAATGCCCTGAGAGCTGTCCAGCTCCTCGTCTTTGTCTTTAAATGGTAAACTCCAGCTTCGGTTTGTTCAGAGCACCACTGGGTGCCAATAAACAGAGCCGCAGAGACAAAAAGCAAGACAGCAATAGAAGAAGAGGGAGAAATGGTGTGTGAGGAAGTCCAGAGCCACATGCATGTGTGAAGAGAATGTTAGTGCCCATGCTAACAGACAAGCAGAGACTCAGACGCACACAAAAACCCATATACAGTCACATTCAACCCTGTTCAGGTCATCACAGTTTCCACAGCAGTTTAAAACAAGCAGGATATCCATATCAGGAGTTGATTAATGCTATACATTTTGAGAGGACATGTTAAAAAAAAGGCATCTACTGCTAAAACTACAGCTACTTCATTTTTGCAAGTTTGTTTTTTTTCCTAACAGACCATATAAACTACAGTAAATTGCTTTTAGACAGAAATCTTTAAATAAACAATGTCAGGTGTAGAACATACAGTACGAATCTAAATCTAGTTTGAGTATGTGACCTCTCATGGGTAACATAAGGAAAGACTTCAGAATACAAAATTATGGGAAACTCCATGACCTTATCATCTAAAATCAAACATACTGTACTGTGTACAAAAACTTTTTGGACCCAGGGGTCAGCATGTCAGAGTATATGTTTAAAAAGTCCTCTTGGTTCAGATTCAATACGAGTCTCAGCAGACAGCTGGTTCCCATATCTCTACATGGATATTGTGCAAAATATGTCTGGAATATGGGAATGGCTGGATGTGAGAAATGTGACTCATCCTGATTTTGCTTCTAATTCAGACTGTCTGTCTGTCTGTCTATCTATCTATCTATCAGTTTCTGCCACACAGAAATACAGTATATTATAGAAAAGCAGAAATGTCTGTCTAAGCTTTCCAATAAATTGTTCATTTAATACATATCCGAATTTTGTATCTGTATGCAAAGCCTTTGAAGTATGGTCGTATTTACATTGATCCTAAAGATGACTATTTCATAAGCACAACACCATGGGATCACATGGAGCAAAAAAACCTTTCACATCTGCATGTGGTATTTTTAAAGGAAAGCCCAGTTGGGGAACTGAAGTTGGTTTTACCATCCTTTCACAGGCGCTCTTTATTTAGCCTATGACTTACTTTGACCATAACATATCTGCTCTTTGAGAAATGTGACAATCCAATAAATTTGTGGTGGTGGTGGGAGTTTATCTCACATAGTTGTACCGAATGCCTCCATGATTTTCTCCCTATACATGCTTTTTATTTCCAATGACCTGTTTACAGGGTACAGGATAGGCAGGGGGCTGGGAGAAGAGTAACAGCCATGGTTTGGTTTGCTAATTCAGTAACGGATATCTCTCATTTGGGAAGTCCTGAGTCTAAACAGGAAAAATGAGGAGAGAGTAGAGAATGACAGGCAACATGTGGGTGTCTTTTAACCTTCTGAGTCAGATACTCTTCTATTGTGTTCAATCCAATTTCTGCTCTCTGTTTCTCCTGATTATATGATAACTATAAATCTCTTATAAATAAAAGATTATTTCTCTTGATTACATGATAAATATGAACTTAATCGATAAAAAAGTGATGAATTTTGGCAAAATAATTCGGTCTTTATACAAGGATACATAGACAATTTATTTGAGAGAATATGTCATGTCTTCATATGAGGACATTAAGCTCCCAAAAGGTTAATGTCTTCCTTCTTAGAATTGTTTAGCGCTTAGATCACTCGACCTTTTTAAAATACAAATTAGCCCATGACAACTGGTGAAATGAAATTTTGTTTGTAGCACGGCACTATATTTCTTGGACCTGATACTTTTAAATCAAAATCGTCATGGGAGAATGCCATGGGTAATTCCACTGAGGGTGGCAAATGTGCAGTTGTTTCAGAGTGCTCTAAAATCTTTGCAAGGTCAACATTCATCATTTATAAAATGTGATGTGACTAAACCTCCATGGAGCTACTCAAAAACTATTCACAGGAGGCCTTCATAAAAGGCTATGTATGATTTTTGTACAATACCTGAAAGTACTAACAAGCCTATGATCTAAGAGTTAGATGGGACATGGGTACATGTATTTTCTGTAGTGATTTTGTGGAGTTAAAATCAGCAACCCACACAAAACCACAAATATTTTCACAATAAAACATAGCTTTTATGGTCAGGTTAAAACAATATAAATAAAGCTTAAGATTTCTAATACAGTCCTCTGCAAATCATTATTTATTCATTCATCAATCCATTCATCTTCAGTAGTAGCTTTATCCATAGCTGTGGTGGATATGGAGCCACTCCACAGAGAATGTGGCATAATTTCAAATGCATTAAATGCTGTTTTAAAATGATTTGTTTTTAAAATATGGCAGTTAAAATCTTGTAACTGAATATAGTTATGGTAGTGAAGAGGTTTTGAAATAAACGGTTGCGCAGAGATTTTTTTCCGTCCTGCACCGGCTTTTGCTTTGAGGCTGAATTCTTTTCTCTCCAGGGCAAGAATTCTCTACACTGTGAACCAGTGTTTATGCTCCTCTCATTATGTTTAGACTTCACCATAATTAGTCCACCACACGTGCAAAACCATGTGCCTCAGTCTGCTGACAAGGATGAGCATGCTCAGACCAACAGAATAAGAGCTACAACCCAAATCGACTGAAGCTTTTTCTATACACAAGCAATAAAACAACCATTTGTGTTATTAAAATTAAACATTATTATCTAAATGTCCTGTAATAGAATAAGAAATAAGGTAGAGCTGATCTTTTGTCTTGAAGTGTTGAAGTCTTCAAAATCTTTGCAAGATCAACACTCATCATTCATAAAATATGATGTGACTAAACCTCTATGGATCGATGCAAAAACTTTTAATAAACGGATACTTCATAAAAGGGTGTGTATAATTTTTGTAACATCTCTGGATGTTATGTGGACACGTGTATACCGTACGTGTGAAACTGAATGCATGCGTACTGGCTAGGGCCTCCTGTATCCCAGAGGTCTTTGAGGCCAGCCACCTGTGTAGTTGTCTCAGAATTCAGGAATGGACTGTTTGTGGTCCTGCACAGAGAGTGGACAAGGCCCAGCTGCAGTGTGAATGAACTTCAATATGAGGATGAAAAACTACACAAACTAACCAGTCACTAAGTGGTTTTGGCATTATCTCATATCCTAATTCAAATTGACAGAACTGCCTATTATTGTTATTACTGTTACATAAGGACTCAACATCATCAAACACATAAAGCTTTGATTTTTTATTTCTTATGAAACTTGCACAAGTTTTGGAATGAAATGCAGGAATTTATTGGAAACATTAAGCAGATACTGTACATGAAAAAGCGGAAATGGAATTGTGATTGTACGAAAGGAAAAGGCAACAAACTGAGCCAAGCAAAGTGCTATTTAAAGTAATCAAACTAACAGACATCAAACTTTAAAAGATATCCAGTAAACAGCAGGCTAGAAATCTCAAGAGAGCATCACTAATAGTGAATTACCGTTCTATGTTCCATGTCATCAATCATGGACAAAAAAAATCATGGTCTGTTGTTTATTACCTGGATGCCGGTTCTGGAAAATAGAGTTTATGGTCTCTAAAGTCAGTGACAACATTGCATTCTGGGAATTGGAGTTTAATAAGGTGAGCGTTAATTTTATAGAATACCAGTTAACTACATTAAGAATAGGTTTTAATAAATATTAAATATTATATTAAAATCAATCCTAAAATCTAGTTGACTGTTAAATCTAGGTGACAGTATATTAAAGATTATAGATCCTAGGAATAGTTAGCTAGCTAAAAGAAAACTTGAAAACAAGATCATTGCAATTTAAAACACTCAAAATCCATGGTCTGTAACAAATGCAGTGAGCAACTGTGTGCAGAAACTCTCACTTTCTCATGGACAAACATGACTTCTCTCAGTCCAGCTGTTCTAAAGTCACTATGCATTAGCAGAATAAATCAGCAATCTGGGCTTAGATCCAAATGTGGGCAAGCTAATGCCTGCCAGGATGTGCTTTCTGTTTTAAATCATTCAGGCTTGCACACTTGGACTGAGATTAAATGTTCTCCTGTCTATCACCAATCTGGTCAAACTCACTATTTCGAATCAGGAAGAGCAGCACACCAATTACCTTGTCGCTTCAATTGTTTCTCCAGAAAATTTGCGTTTATCAGAAAAGGGATGCTCCACCAAGGACCCAGCATAAATGTGTTTTGCGTGAAACTAGCTCAGGGCTAGCCCCAGGGAGCACAGAAAAGATGTAATGAGAAGCATATGGTTTAATGATGGTGAACCAGATGTTGTGTTTAAGTTTCCCATGTACAGTTTTTAAGAGTGCATTTTAACTATCTAACTGGACAAAAAAAAAATTTACATACGAGAAGGGTGCGTATAATATGAGTTAAAATCAGGAGCGAATACGGTTAATACTGTATTATATTGTATTGAAATTATGGTGTGTACTGTATGCAATAATGAATGTGACAATAATGAATGGTTTTTCAGCACTAAGCTGGTTTACCAGGATATACAAACTTTCCATGCCCGATTGCTGCTGAAATGATTCCTAAAAATATAAGTAAGATTTGTAATATCTCATTTGAGGAAATCCATTAAATAAGGCTGTCAGTGATCTTGAGTGAAGTCATACGGGTGCCCTGGATGAATTGTGAAGCTGAATAGAGCTGTCGGGAAGCACAGAAAAATGTGCGTTGTCACTATGGTGTATCCACATTCTCTGTCCAGATATGACCACTAAAGCAAGAGAAAAAAATGAAAGAAATAGGATGTGGATGTGCAAGAAAGGATGGGTTGGAAATCTCCTTTGATTACATTTCACGGTCCTTGACTCTCTTTAAAATATCCCCTTCAACAAAATTAATTTCTTCGTCTCTGTCTTCTGTTTTAAAGAAGCAATCCATAGCGTACTATTACCCCACTGACAACACTTTCCTTCATGTGTTCTCCAACCAATCCCATCTTACATGTTATCTTTTATGCAAAAGGGGTAGAATAAAGCAGCTCGGGTTTGGCTGGGAGCTCAGCTAATTTCAAGGCTATAAGAATTTATCCTTTATTGCAAAACAAAGAAACTAAAAATATCTATTTTACTTATTATAGGTCACTTAATAAAATACAAAAGCCTGTAACTCCAGGCTCAAACTGTGTGAAACAAGACCATGCAAGATAATGCACGAACGTTTAAAGAGAGAACAAACAGATCACAGTGGTGCCATAAATGTGTTAGTTATTAGGCTAACACATGTTTAAAAACCTCATCTGCACCAAATAAATGGCATTAATCAAGTAGAACGCCGAATGTTTCTGACTGTTATGCTTCTGGATGATTACACTAAACTGTACAGAGAGCAGTGACTCACATTTTCCTCTTCATCACTGAAGTCAGTATTACTCATGCTCTGACGTTTATTTACTGAAGTCATTCTTACTGTACTTGCTCACACTGCACTAGAAACCAGTGACCAATACTAATGACTACATTGCCTGATAGATAATTTATTTAAAGTATTTAAAGTAACTCTCAGTCAGGTGTAATACATTTAATTGTAACATCAATTTACATCAATTTGATGTCAAAAAGGACATCAAAAATTGGCAAATTATCATTTAAACTGTTCAACTGAAGTCACAATTTTGTGTTTGGCATAAAACATTTGCTAAATCTCCTTAATAGTGTAGAATACATGGCAGAAACAATTCATGATGATAAACATTGCCCCCACAATATGATTTAAAAAAAAAAAGAACATCACTTTGGGCATTGAGTGCACTGTTCAATTGGAGTGGAGTCTATTTATTGCATTTCCCTTCCTGCTAGTTGTTCCCAATTATGCCAAGTCTTAATAATATGAATATTTATCTGTATACCGTAATATACCTTAGTAAAATAATAAAAAAATAGATAAATATAGCATTTAAATATATATACATTCACTTTATTAACTTCATATATATAATTTGCTGCCATGTCCTTATATTTATATTGCATTTTGTAAATTTTTTTGGCATTACAGCCTGTGTTGTCTTTGGATTTCTAGTTCACTTTACTTTTCTGAAAGTCTCTTTGATAGCCAGATGTCATGCGGCTACCAGGAAAATTTAGCCAATGGAGTTTCTTTAGCGTAATTTATGCAGTTTATTAATCACTGGGCAAGCACCCTCCATCTGAGCATGTAATCTGTCAGAGTGTCCCAAAAGGCTCCATACATGGGTAAATTTTTATTACTTAGTTGGTATCATATATTTATTTTTCAGATAGCCTTTAAGAAGCATTTGACAAAACAAGAGCACATTGGAATCATTCCTGTTGCTGGTTTTGGGAAACTCTTACAAGGTTTCACAGTCTTTTACAGGAAACATGGCGATGAACTGTACATGACAATATTGTCAAATATTCTGGCAAATGTCCATGAACAACCATTGACAAAGACTTTTGTAAAAGGTGAAATTAGAGAATTAGAGAATTGTAAAGCCCTATTTTGGCTCATAAACATTACATTACAAATAACGTTCAACATGTTCAACAATCACAAATTGTCACTTGTTAAGATGGATCTTAGCAAATTAAGGGCATAATGCTTTAAATGCATTAAATGTAGAAAAAAAAGTCAACATCCTGTATCCAACAGCATGACTGAATTATTCCTTGATAACATATTTTTATTGATGAAAATCAGTTTGTTGATCTTATGTGGTTATTTATGCCAGTGCAATTCTTTTGAATGAATTGCCATTTGGCACATAATTGTTCTGTTAACATGACATGTCCCCAGTCAAACATTATGGCACACGATAAAAGTCTCATGTCTCTGAGACCATCTGTCTTCAACCCAAAAGCAGAATTAGAGCTGTTTATAGCACCATAAATGTCCAAGGGGAAATGTTCTTATTCTATTTCTATTTATCTCTAATCACATCTTGTGTCTTGTGGTTCTCTCAAACAAAGCTTCTCTTGTCCTTTAAACCTAAAAATGTAATGCTGAAAAGACTTATAAGCACTGTAAAAGATGCAGTAGCTGCATAGTTACAAAAATATATTGAGAAGAATGTCTTTGACCAAAACCATACAAGAAATACTTAATATGAAATGTTTATTACATGGTATTAGCTTAAACCAGGTTGAAAGTCTCCACTGCTTATATGAAAAAATATCCCTCTTATGTACAGTGGTGAGTTCATGCTGGTATCGTCTGGTGAGCTTTTTATACCTGCCACTTGAAGAATTTCTTATGTGTTTTTAGGAGCTTTAACAAGCTAGTGATCTTATAAATAAACCTTAAGAATAAACCAGACTGCAACAATTGTCTAAACTGGTAGTTAGATGGAGTCTATCTCAAAATGTTCCTCTAAAATGGAAAATGTAGAGATGTATGCAATGTAAAAAAAATCTGCATTAAAGATTTTGTTTATCCCTGATATCATAGTTTGGCTTCAAATTATCATTTTGAGTAAGAATAATGTTTGGGTTTTTAGACGGTGGTTTGATGTCTGGTGTTTTTTTTTGCAGTCCTACTGTAATATAAAATTAATAGCCTAGTGCTTTCTGTGGACCAGAGTCTTCTGTGGACTACAACTTCTACAGATTATCATTTGGCTACTAATACAGATACTGGTTTAAAGATTTAAACATGTTTGAAAGAACTGATAAGATCTGGTAAACAACAACTCACAAAACTAAGAAAAAAGTAACCATTATCCCCCCAAAAAACTAAACGTCTAATCGTCTAACAGAAAAATGACCATATGATCTTGTTTATATTGTTCCCGTTTAACAAGCACCACAAAATCAGTTATTGGCAGCCTAATTTAAAATTGGCTTCGAAGTCTTTGTGGTTGATACCAATTCGGTTAATTTTTCACACACTAAAAAGCCGTTAATAATTTAAATGAATTTGTAAGAACATAAAAAATGACTTTAAAGTGAATTTTTATAGCTATTAGTTAACATTCGCTACATTAGCAGCAAGATAACATTTCAATAGTGAGCCGTTCAGGATTTTAACAATGTTATACAGAGTCCTAAAGAATTGCAAACAAAACCTTATATCCGCTACTGACGTGAAGAAAATTACAATGACGCTACTGACTATAGACATTAACTGAGGCATTAACAGTATGATAACGACCTCATACTATCCCGTTGATGGACAGAGGCTGACCTATAAACATTGGAGGAATGGTACACCTGTCAGATGCCCAGCTATTTAATGACAGTGAGCTGAAGGAGTGCATAGAGAATGGTACCATCAACTTTTCTCCACCAGAACCCTTTTTTGCCCTACAGTAGACAAAGAATTACAGATGAAGACCTTGTGACCAACTGCAGAATATTGCGGGGGAGACGTGTTGTGGAAAATGCCTTTGGCATCTTTTCCTGTGACTATGTTTTTGTGATGAACAATGTGTTTCTTATTGAAAATAGAAATACAATTTTGATATGACTTGTACAATGCTTTAACTGTAAATAGAATTTGATGAAACTTGATGTATAAAATATTACAATGTTATTAAAATGTATGAAAGAAATATTACTCATGTCTCACTTAAAAGTTTGAAAAATTGAAATAAAATGACCAAACAAGATTGAAAGACATTTTCCATGTTAAAGTCCGAAGCACAATAGAAATGTTTTAATTTCATAAAAAAGTCTGATGACAAAGTTATCATATAATTTTTATCCCTTAAACATATATTTAATATATTATAATTTGTCCTTAAAATATTACTTAGTTAATTTTAATATGAGGATTTTTGGCTGCCATAGGAGATGTCGGGAGAGGTCGGTAGCAAATTCAGCTGGGTGGGATGGGGGTATTAGGGTGCATTGGGCTGACAATAACTGAATTTGTAATGCTTGTTATATGGGAAAGATATAAACAAGATCATATGGTGATTTTACTGATTATGTCAGGTGTTTATTTTTTTTTGGGGGGGGTGGGTAGTGATTACTGTTTCCTTAGTTACAGGTACCGATGCTTAAGAATTGATAACGACTTGATAACAGTGCTTAAAAATCTATATTGAGGCGTTACCAAGGCATTCTTGAGAAATGTAGTCAGGAGGCACCAGTCATTTTTTTAGCACGTTCCAATTTTCCTCCTCATGCTAACGACGCTAACAAACACGACATGATTCACAGCGAGCCCAAAAGAGACTGTAAGGAGTCATTACTGGCCTCTACTGAGTTCTCCAGAAGTAGTAATGAATATGCACCATTGTAGATCCGGTAGCAAATTTGGCTCAGTGGAATGGGGGTGTAATATATGGTTCGTTACTAAACAGCTTCACATTGATGGAAAAGATTGATCTAATTTTTAAAGAGATATTATCTGTATTATTTAATTATTTTAGGCAAATTGTCATACTGTAAGGTGTAACTGCAGCTCTGACCATACTAGAGTCTTAAGCGCAGGTTTATATTAAAGCACTTGTTCCAATATATTAAAGTAGTTATTGCTAATATGTAGTGTAGACTTTGGTGCAGTTTTCTCAGAGCAGAATTTTGTGGAAGCTAGATTTCTTTGTCTTGTTAACTTTTTTAAGAGATAAACAGAAAAACTGGTAAGGGAAAACGGTTAGAGTGTAAATGATGAGGAATTACATTTTTTAGACATTTCACAATGTGTTGGCATTTGGTATAAGTTTGGTATAAGAGGAATAAAACAATTTAAGATGTGCTGTACTGTAACTGAAAAATAATTGATTTTGTGTTTCCATAATATTGATTACTGTACATTCCCAATACAGCATATCCTGTCATGTATTGATTTATTTTATCCATGTTGTATAAGACAGGATAAGGTAAGATAGGATAAGATAAAACTTTAATAATCCTTGAGGAAATTTTATTATCAATAAGAATTTGGTGGGTTAACTTTTTCTGTGCAGTGTATACCGAGTGACATGACACTCACTGAGCCATTATATTCTAAAAGTTGTGTGGTTAAATTGAACAACCAAAACATTAACAACATACATTTGTCTACAATCAAAAGTCAGTGTACATGTGAAGGACATCTCTTTAAAGCCATGGGTTGAAGTAAAGACTGATATGTTAATAATCGAAAGGAGGCGGAAGTTTATCTGATATTTCCTCTTAAATGTAGATGTGGGTATCAAGGTCAGTTATTATATTCTCTGTTATGTTAAAATGTTAGACGTAAACGATATTCATTTTAATTAACGCTTCAGGTATTTATTTATGGCAATCCCAAGGTAAGTGACCTTGCTCAGGTGTGTGGTGAAAATAGCCTTGATTTTCTGCAAATGAGAGATCTGATAGTTCTCATTGTGCTGAACATCCGTGTGTCTCTTCCTGTTCCAGGAGGAATATGCAATTTTCCCACAATGGATAAAGCAAGTGTAGAGTTTTTTTGTTTATAAGTATATTTATATATATTCTGTGGGACTATATTTATTTCACCATTGTCTGTTTCAAGCTCTATCACTAACGAAGTATATGTTCAAATGAACTGATGTACAATCATTCATTAAAAATCTGGCATGGCATAGGGTTTTTAGTTTAATTCTGAAAGTCTCTCCTATTTTCTCAGAAACAACAGGAAGGATCTGGGAGAAAACTAAACCCACAATTCAAGTACAGTCATATACAGTATTGTTCCTTTTCTACATTCTTTCTTAAGTACACAATAGTGTCATTAGAAAAAACAGATGTGTTTTAAAAGGCAAAGGATGGTCACAGTAATTAATCATTTACATTTTTCCTTTTTCTTTTTTCATTTTCTTATGTTTACTGCTCTTTATAGTAAATTATTTGATCCACAGACATTTTCATTTCATTAATTTAAGAGAATCTTTGCTTCACACATATTCTTTACATATGCCTAAAACTTTTGTGCAATACTTTAGATAACATGCATACAGTAACATTTCCTACAGTTACAGTTTCACAGCTGGAGCTCAATGAGAATAATTTATACACAGCTACAAACCTGTCATAAGTAGCTCTGTCTGCAAAATACTTTGTAGAACGTTGGTACATTCAGTTTAACAGACTTCATTTTGGCATCTGGTTCCTGGACCAGGACATGGCACAACACAAATCAGAGCTCAATAAAATGGGAAAACACTAGTCAGAACCAGAAATTTGCCCGACTACTTGTATAAACATTTAAACTATAAAATTATAAAAATAACAATTCTTCTGAATAATCACACGGTCTTGTGTGTAATTACTCTTATGTTGTTCTCTGTAAACTGTTGCTAACCTTTGTATTTCTGCTGTCAACACATTTAGATTGTCTGTCTTCTGGGAACCTTCTACATTTATAATTGGATAATGGAATTTGGAGAGGTTTTAATTCAGATGTCAAACTTATGAATAACAAATCGTCTCAAGGGATCATTTAAATGCACTTGTAAATCTGGCTTGTCAGACAGCTGTAAATAATGAAGAATATACAACAGGTTAAGATTACTGGGAAATAAATATTTTGCACAAACGACTACGAGTAAACAGCTCATATCTGCGAAGGTTTACATCTTCTGCAGTTACGCTTTTCATGCAGTAAAATGTTACAGACAATATGTTCTACATCTCCTTATGTGATTATATTGGCAGCAAATATAGCTTACACCCTCTTAAATTCTAATGAATTGAAAAATTATATTTAGTAATGACTTTAATTTTCTCTCTGTTATGTGTTGTCAAAAACTGCATGTGTTGTCTTAAACAGCCAAATATCACATGGACCATTAGAGGGGTGTAAGATGAGCCCAGACATCTGTGTGGCTCCAGTTTCCCCTAAAGACAGTATTTATGGATGAGTAGACGGATGGCAGGGTGTGGATTTGGCTGGTGGAATATGGATGCTATGCAAAGCTAGAGTCTATACAAGAAACTGGATATAAACAATGAAAAGCACAGGGAAATAAACAAGGCAAAACATAGGAAAAGCACATGACTCCTTTATTCTGGGATGCTAAATTGATTAATAGAACACCAGGGAAAGCCTGTCTTCTTTTTTTTTTCATTTTTATTTTACAGTGGATTTTTATGGCAGACAGAACAAAAGCAAAACATGTTATTTAGGGAAACTCCTCTAGAGCAAGGCACTCTGGCACTTAAAACATCACTCTAAAAAACAATCAAACCTTCTTTCCTTTTCCGGTACAGAGCAAGGAAGAAAGATAGCGCTGACGACTTGACCCATGCTCATGAGACCCTTTGCATCCTGATTTTTGCTGTGGAATGTTTCCTTTCTCCCATACTCCTCCTTAAAAGACTTCCTTTCACCACAGTAAGCATAAGGTCACCCCTATGTCGTATAAACAGTATACTTCCACGCAACCTAGCTTGTACTTATAACGTCAGAACAGTGTAGTTTCTGAGAAAAGCTGTGTAAACCTTTCTTTTAATTGAAAGCAGAAAGGTGTCAAATGTTCTTATGCAATTCTATGTTTGTACCAGTCCACCTTAAAATTCCAAGTCAAGACCGTAGGAGGAAAGACATATGTAATGTACATTACACAGATGTCCTTTACTGTACCTAGCTGACTTCAGCATGGGAAAGTGCGTAATGTATTTTGCAGAAAGAATGTACTCTTTCAATGGTTTTTATAGCAGCCTCCTTATGCCTTTACTCTCCCATTATTTCATTAATGGCATATTGTTTATTCTACTCCTATGTGCTTGTTCTCATAACATATAGTCAGCTTTCCACTCCTCTTTTTTAGTGACCTCATGATCTTTAGATGTGCCAGAAATTTGGAAACATGAAAACATACACAGACAGGTGTGAGAGACATGAAACCAAACAAACTGTATGTAACTGATTTGACTTTTGAGGTCAGGATGAGAGTGTGTGTAAGTGTGAAGTGTAAAGGATAGGTATTCAAAAGGTTCTATGGCTAGCTATAAATTATGTGTTACAGTGCACGTCAAATAAGCAAGCAAGCTTTAGCCTTTTGTGGTGTTGTAAAAAATCATTATCCCCTCGTAATTTTTTTGAATGATCTAGGCTAAAGCTATGTCTATAGAGATGGAAGTGATGATTAGTGAGTGGTTGGACAGAGTGAGACAGAGAGAGACTCTTACCCTTGCACCTTTCTCAGGATAGCACTGACAACCACCACTGCAGTCTCTGCCCCCACATATCCCACTGTGCTTCTTACCACCCTGGAAAAAAGACAACACACAATTATTAGTTAGAAGGCAACAAGCACTGCATATGGATATGACTCCCATACCAAGTCTATTTATGGTCATGTTCAATTTGCTAAATATGACGAGCACATTTTATATGTTGCTACCGTTAAACACCTTCAAAATACTTCAATGGCCAAGTTTGTCATGGGTAAATTTGACCCTCAATGTCACTAGTACACAAATACAGCAGATCTGACAGCTGGTTGTTTGAGATATGTTGATCATTTGCAGAAAATATTACCATATTATGGCACACAGTAAACCAGGAGGAAACCATAAGCTCCTGTCATTCAGTAATCATTGAGTCAAAATGCCGGTAAGATGGGAGGCTTACGAATGCCATTGTACGTAGACAAATAATTTAGTTAATGTTTACCATTTTGTACTACAACATAAGCCTTGCTGAACTTTTTATTTTAGGTTTATTTTTATGATAATCCCTTTCGTTTAGTTTGTTTTTCATGAGCACATACTCACCTACCTCGTAATCTGGTTCACTACAGAATAGACAGTTGTCATTGTTTAAAAACATGTCGAGTGTCTTCATACACTGCGACTAAGTATCTAGTTCTCAGTTGTGGTCTGTCATAAATTTTTGACAGGTTATTGTTATATGTTATACCCATCTTTGTAAAAAGTAATTGACATTTATTCCACAAACATCTATAGTCCTATAAGCCATACTTCACATTATTGCAGGTTCCACTGTAAAACATCACACCAACTCTTCCTCAGCCCTCTGTACTAGCTCTGTCTTTCCAGTGAGCTACATGTAGCATACTATATGTCTCCTGTTTCTCTATAAAAGACAAGAAGAAAACTGGTGGCTTTTATTCATACAGTGTGAAGATGTGAATAGAAGGAATTCTGTCTTGTTACGAAGACTTAAGATTTTTGGATGCAAGACATACAAAGGCCACATTGAGACATCTGGTCCACACCACAAAGAGTTCCATTTTACAGTCTGTCTCTAAAGCACAAAACAGATATTTAAGTGTCTAAGTTATTCAACGCCCTAAATCTTATTCCCAAAATGTAATATTCAAACATGCACAAGAATTAAGTTGCTATATAAAGGTTCCTGAGTGGAATTAACTGTAACAGATTTTTTTTTAATGGGTTAATGCCAACTACCCATAGACATGCTAAAAAGGACCAATCTGTGGAATCCTCATTTGCGAACTAGTCATCTCAAAAAAATGTGTGTGGGATATCCGGGCGACTGGAACCGGACAGAATAGAGCACAGATGGAAAAAGATGAAAGACAAAACCACAGGAAAAACCTTAAACAAAGTGTAAACCCAAACAATAAAAAAACTGACCAACTTCAGTTTACTGCTGAATATTTGATTCCTGCGGATGATGACAAAAACAGTGTGCTCTATTCTGTACATTTCAAATTTCCTTTAAATTTCTATTTTTCCTTCATTCCTATAATACTATTTTCCATATAGAACCAATGATCACCTAATATTAGTTAATTTTTGGAAAGTTTTTAGAAGTTTGTCCCTATAGGTCTCTATGGGTTTTTGGAAGTTTGGCCCTTTTGTGGAAGTTCGTCCCAATGGAAAGTTTTACAGTTAAGTAAGTATGTGTTAAGCCAAGTATTCTGAGGTGTATGCATATGGTTGAATTATTTGGTGGTTGGATTATTTGTTATATGTTACGGTACAAACACTCAAATAAAACAGACCAGATGGTCACAGAAGTGAAGATTTATCAAGTCTTGTTATTAGTTTTCACAATACATAAAGCATTCATTAACAATTTTCATAAATAATCATGCTACTTCTAAATAAGCAGTTTTGGGCCAGACTCTTTTAAGTCACTTAAGATGGCTTAAGTGTCTCTTTTAAAATACCTCAAATGTTCACATCTTTTCAGGTTGAGTATATTGTAACTCTGGATGTTGAGTAAAATCATGTAGACAAGAAAGAAAGAAAACAAACAGTTAAGGTCTGTGCAAGTTATGCAGTCAGTCATTAACAGAAGGTCAACAGCTGGCCCATGGGGCAGTAGGCAGCATCTAAAGCTTACAGGGTGAAAAATTACCCTCAGATAAACAAGATAACTAACTAACAAAGTGGGAATTCCTAACATTTTTCTCATTAGAGAAATCACACCTTTTAGACAAAAAGTAAATACAATAAGCTGTACTTAAAGTGCTGACTGAGTGATCTATTTTCAGGTTATGAAACAAAAATAAAACAATACATTGTTACCTTCTTAAATAAAGCACAATAAAAAAAACTTAGCTCCAGGGGTGGTAAAACAACCAATAAGAACAAGTACATTATTATGGCTAAAATTATTTCTCCTGACCGCACATTCCTAAAATATTCACAAACACACTTCATAATCAGCAAAATCTTAACCTGTGTGAAACCTGTATATCAGGCTGTTTGGGAAACCAGTGTTTACCAGAAGTTGCACACAGTACACAGGGTTTTTAATCCAGACAAAATAGCTGACACCTACAGTATATAGTGAAAAACAGAAAATTTGCCTAGAAAAAGAACCAAGTAAATGGTCACGACAAAAGTGGGCAACCAGCGGATATTTAGCTCCTTAATTATTTGCAAATTATTTGTTATGAATAAATGTGGTGGCAACCAGCAAAATGGAGTTTATATAGGCCATTTTGAAAAGGAAATATTTTATTTTATTTATATTATATTAATGAAAATAACATATTTTACTATCATAAAGTAAACAAAGGGAAAGAAAATCCTTGACTGCGTTATCTTATATTTTGCTGCTTATACTGTATGTAGGCCACAGCATAAAGCAATAAGCATAAATTAAAAGGTTAATTAAAGACACTGTCTATTCTTTGGACAAAGTGACATTTTTTGGTCTAATTCCAAAATATGTAATTACACATGATGATGACCAGCATTTTGATTATTTTTAAATGAGCTTCCTCTTCAAAAGCTAGACACATCAAATTCACTAACTGCAAAATGTACCTGGAGGCTTCATGGAGACATTTTAGCCATTTATACTAATCTGCAAAATGCATTCTTGTTGTGTCTGCTATTTTGTTTCAGCCTCAATAAATGACATTGTAGAGAATGACTGTTACTTTCCACCCCTCTTGATGAGATCTCTTCAGGATCTCACCATTTAGGGCGTTGGCCTCAGAGGGATGAGGGTTCAGCCATTATCACTTCAGAATAACTGCACTGAGGGAGTTGCATATTTTCCTGCTCCTATGTCTGTGTAGATGAAAGAGGCTGACAAGATGTATATCTGACTTTAATGTTCTAGTAACTCAATGTAGTCAATGATGTGTTGAAGACATAAGAGACCATTTGTTATGCAACTGAAAACCATATTGAATGGTCTTTATTCACACTGGAACATTTTCAGACCCCCCAGAACTAGACTGGGGAATTCCCTGCCTCATTCCACTATAACACACACATGAATGCCTTGAAACCTTGAATGTCTATTTCATTATTTTGTGATAAACCATAATAGACATGCAAAATCTATTACTAATTACATTTAAGATGTTATTAATATCATACCAATAATTGAACTCTCTTACATGACTGCTTATAGAATGTGTCCAATCTGTGAGCCACAATAGACCTTTCAACCTCTGCTATATTTTGGGACTAGAAAATATTAAAAAGATTGGTGTGTTTTCTAATGAGAAGGCCAATAGAGTAAATGTCTCATATTTCTCAAGAAAATATAATACTTTCTCAACTTTCCAAAACCCATTTCGGTTTGTTTCTTTAAATTTTCGTTCTCACAAACAAAACAATGCTGCACTAAAATATTTTTAATTAAAACTTTCTCTTGCTAGGGACACTTAGAGCTTCGGGTGGCACTAGCGGAAACTGCATAATCATGCTGTTTATGAAAGTGAATCATTCTCTCGATGTTTGAACAAGACAGGCTATTCCCTTTTATAGGTATCTAATAGCACGCTAAATGTCATCACTGAATGTAAGCCTGTTTAACACTGCACCAGTTCAGCAGTCTTTAAAGATTATCACTTGTTATACAGTATAAGATGAAAATTTTTATAATAGACTGTTCAATAACATATACGCTTTCCATGTCAGACTACTGTATATGATGAAGATGCTTTGCTAATAGCCCTGTGGTTAATTAATTAAAATCACCACATTACTCATTCTAACACTGATTCAATCTCAAATCATGACCAAAGATGTACAATTTTAGCTTGTGAATAAAAACCTTCAAACATTTACACATTAAAAGAAATTCCATTTCAAACATAACCTTTCCACATATGACGGAACTGCCCAACTGTCTTTGTTGCTTTCACTGACAGTGGGGGCTCTATGGTTAGAGCTCTGGGTTACTGATCAGGAGTTGTGGAGTTCAAGCCCCACTGCTGCCGAACTGCAACAGTTGGGCCCCCAAATGGGCTTTTCAATTTCATAATTTTATGATCTCTTATTTTTAGTTCATATAAAGTATTCATTACAGTGTTGCCAAGTAATATACAGTATGTGATTATTGGATGGTTTATAAAGCTAATGAAGCCTTTTACATTTTAACACTACATGATCTGCAGTTCAATTTGAGTGCATGGGATTACGCTGAGTGGCTGCAATTGCATCTCTGATTTACCAGTACTCTGTTGTGCAAGGTTTTTAAGTTTTTGTTGAGTTTATGTCTTTGCCGTAAGAATGTTCTATGTATGTTTAGATGAACAAGGCTGATGACAGTGTGATGACTCAGGGAAGTTACTCTAAATGCTACATGTTTACACAGTTCAATGGGGACACTGTGAGATACTGGATATTCCTCGTCGCGTCACAAATCAGATAGTTCAGGCCGTGCAGAAACTCCATAGTCAAACAATGATATGGCTATTGACTAACCGCAAAGACACAACCTCTTTAGACACTTTCACAATATTGTCCCAGCTCTGAGAGCACAGCCTTAGCTAAGCCAGATGACAGGTGTCTGGCACATACTAAGCTCCAGATGCTACGTTTTTGCGTGAGAGCTGGAGAAAAACAGTCACTTTCTTTATACAGAAGCTTTTGATTTGAGTGATTCAACAAAAAAAGAGATTGATAACAGCAGATGGCTCCTGTGCTCAAGTGCCATGTACATTCACATGCTTTTTCCAAGAGACAGTAACTGTAAATGAGCTAAATGAAGTGGAGAATGACTGAAAATGACTCATAAGTCACAACTTGCTAGCTTTGGGAACTGATGTGATTTAGGAAGGTGTTAAATGGAAGGGCTTTATTTTAAAAAGCATTAGACATTACACAGTTCTATTAACACTGTGCAATACTGTGGGACAATTTCAAGTGCCACTGGGAATGTTGTTACTACTTATGACCCCTTTGTGGGGAAAAGGGCATCCTGAAAAATTCAGAATGTTTCTTCCAGCTACCAAATATGGACATGTTGCTTTTTCTGATATCTTACCATAGATTCCAAACATTTTTCGACTTGTCCTCTGACATTTTAATGTCCACCCAGGCTATTCGCTGATAGATGAGAAAAATTGGAGTGAGACCCACATTATATGGCCAAGTGTTAGTAGACACCTGACTTTCACATCCATATGTCCTTTTTGAACAAGCCCATTCCAGATTTAGCTGCTGTGATAATAACTTTCACTCTTCCGAAAAATACTTTTTTGGGGAATTTGGCCATTTAGTCATGAGAGTATTAGTGAGGACATGCTACATATGTTACTGAATGAGGTGGAAGTCAGTATTCCAGTTAATCCCAAAGATGCACAGCGGGAAGCTATATTACTCCAGCTTTGGCAAACCTTATATTTATGGACTATGATATGTGCACAGAAGCATTGTTCTCTTGAAACATCTTGGTTACAGTAAAGGAAAATAGTTGTATAACTATAGTATATCGGACATAAATGTTTTCCCAAATGGAAGGAAGAGGAAGGAGAATAAACAGAACAACCAGCAGAGCTACAAGACCTTTAAGTATAAAGTCATTCATAATAATAAAATTGTTTTGGCAAATTTTTATATTTTCTCCCCTTCCTGACTCATTGAATTTATGTGTTGCACTAATTAAAAAATGCAAGTTTACATGAGATAGGTCCTTTATTCTATCAATCAGATTCAGTTGAAATGAAAAAGACCAGTGTTCAAACTGATTGCCTAATTAGCTATCTCATGTGTAACTCAAGTCAGGTCATGCTACAAAATTGCTCATTCGGATTGGGATAAGGTCCTGGGGTCTCATAATTTGAATCATTTAAACCTTTCTGAACCCTGCCCTTCTGCTCTTTGTCTACTGACCCCTGACCTTAGCTGTGATCCTATCTGCATAACAGGTTGACCCCAAGGGGGCTTTCCCGCATTCCCAAACTTTTTGCTAGAGTGCGCCGAATTGTCCTGAACCTAAACTCTTGACGATTCTTGGTTGCTCGACTCGTGGTTGCTCATGCCCTAATAACCTACAAACTGAGTACACCATAGATGTGAAATGTTAATACCTACTTATAAATCACATTGGACAAACCATACAAAAAAAAAATTACTGACCAGTTATAACCTGTCTATACATGTAAACTACTTACAGGCAAACTACCTACTTCACTATGAATTATCAATGCAAGAACTGCTATGTTTTCTCACCTGTTATGACTAACCTCGATACCTGTGTTTTGGATAAGTGTCACACACTTCCATAATAAATGTCATCATACACCATGTAGTACAAGGTTTAGTAGTTTAGTGCACAGGGTTGGGTGTGCAAAAAAAAAAAGGTGGGAATACACCTTGGTTGAAAAGTCAGTCCATCACTGGACCACATGAACACTGGCCCATGCAAACACACACACACTCATTCACATTTTAAGTAAATTAGCTAAAAATCAAGCCAGGGAACCTGGACTTATAATGTTATTACTCTTATTTGAAGAACAAAAAGATACTACCTGATTGCAATAAATGTTGATTTTATGAGGGAGGTATGTGCCTTGTGTGGGTTTTGTCATACAAACGTTCTGCTCTGCTTCATGCATATAAGGGAGTATGAGGTGTCTGTTAAACACTAAAAATGCTAGCAATGCAAGCACACTCCATATGGTTGTCCTGAACATCTCTTGACCGCTTCCTGCAACTGTCTTGATGCATGATAATGTGTGATGAGAAACAGTGACAGGTTCAGTGCAAATGCTTTCAATATGGCTTTTCAGTGGAGCGAAACATCTGCACAACTGCCCTGTACAGCTGGAGGAAATACAGTGAATATACATACTGTATATCTTTGTGTTTTCCTGTGGGATATTGAGCTAATTTCCTTTAATATGCTAGAATTGATGTTCTCTGGCTGTGTATTCCAGAGAAAGAATTATATAATTCAGAGACAGAGACCCCTCACCATTGTGAAATCAAACACAGAACTGATATCAAAGTATTCTTAAATCCTAATGACACACTGCCAGCCAGTAATTTGTGCTACCAGTATCAATGTTTGGTTTTCAGGGGTCAGGTTGCCAGGTCAACGTTAGGTTATCATTCACATGCTGTGAAAGGCATGGGGAGAACATATCACTATTAATATCATATGTAATTTCAAGACCAAACCCAAAGCCCTTAGTCTTTCCAGTGTGTCTTGAATATGCTATACCCTCTCCTTAAGCATCTTATTCATGATGCACACTGATAAACCTTCTTCATCAGGCATTTTTCTTACACAAGGGAACACTACCATCCCAGACTCAGAGAAACAAAGGGAACAGACAGTGGGTGTGGAAACGCCCTTGTTCAGAGGGAACAGTGCCCAAAAGGCCCCTATGTAGGCACAATTTGAACCAGAGGGAAAAATAAAAAAAGAGAAAAATGTCACAAGAGGAAATCT
The DNA here is from genome assembly GCA_030014305.1 of Clarias laeviceps. Lineage (NCBI taxonomy): Eukaryota > Metazoa > Chordata > Actinopteri > Siluriformes > Clariidae > Clarias > Clarias laeviceps. Next base: position 13,476,138 of record JAQMYJ010000036.1, on the reverse strand, counting down.
GCCATGAAAAGGCACATTAAGGGCATGTTATGGCTGGGATGAGTGACTCATCCCAGCCGAAGTTCTGTTCTGCTCTAAAGCTAAAGAACAAGTAAGGTAACAACTGGGTTTAAGCTGACCTTAGATATGCAGACCCAAAAAGATAAAAAATCAGCTTGAAAAGCAGAAGTCTGAACACTCATCCAGACATCATGTACTTCATTTGTAATGCAGAAAACAAACATTTACTTTGAGTTAAACTGTCATGAGGGATTCCTGTGAATTACTCATCTAGCAAGACAAGACTGGTTTACATTCTACATGCATGATTAATAAAGTTCACACACACACACACACACACACACACGCACACACACACACACACACACACACACACAAATACATGTGTGTATACAAAATCCACACGCAACAGAACTTTGTTAATGGCAACTTTAAAGCCTTTGTAATGCTGCCATTACCTCGAGCTTTCCCACAGTGTAGTAACAGTTTACAGATGCATGCTAAACATAAACATGCACTTTTATATCCTTTATATTCAAGTGCAGAATAAAATAAAAACACATGCATATAAAATGGGTTTGAGTTTCTGTTTTGATTTTAGTACACCAAAAGAGTAAATCATCCCAATGAAAACAGATATTCCAAATTCTTCAGAGCTTGTTTTTATCTCAGTCAACAATTTTATAATTCCCCTCTTACCTACCATCCTATCTGCCTTTACTGCAGCTCTTGGAGTTGGTCCATGCTTCCTCTACAACTTGCTTTTATATGCCTGTATTAACTTACAATATGCCTGATTCTGATTTATATCTAGTAGGAAATTTCAACCATCAAAGTTTTTTTGGACCAAAAATGACCAAAAATAACACTTGAAATTAGTTAATAAAGTACAAGTTCACAAAATGTGACAACAAAACTGTTGCAGTTACAAAAGCAATTCCCATAATTGTGCCAGTGTAGGAAAACATATTAGCAACAAAAACCAAACAAAACAACTTGGCATCTGTACTTTTTAAAATTCTTTACAAATGCATATGAGTACACAGGACTTATAATGAGTACTTTGAACGTTCATGGTGGAAATATTCGGAAGGAAACAATCATTTAAATGTTTTTAATATTAATAAAAAATAATAATAAAAAAGCAGCAGAAGCACTTCATCTGGGTTTAAAAAAAGTTCCGGGATGCAGGAACTTCATATCTGAGAGGTACCAGATCCCGCTCCATCTAATCCTCGCAAAATTTAAGTAATTTTGTACAAAAGTACGATATTTCATTACCTACTATTTTTAAAATATTTGCTTTCATTTAAAATCTAACTACTTTTTTCAGTGTGACAAAATGGTACTCAAATATTTTATACATTTTTCATATATGAACAAACATATTTTCATTTTAGAAAGTTTTTTGAGCATCTTTATGGAACAATTATTTATTAAAAGCACTGACTTCAGTAATTAAATGTCCCTTACCTGGTACTGATTTACTTTCTAAGAGTGGTAGCAACAAACATGCAATTTTAACAAGAAAACCCCATCACCATGGTCTTTACTCAGTTTGGTCTAAACATTTTTATGCTTTACTGTGAGAAAAAATTAACTGAGATTAAGCGATATGTATGACTGATACGAGACGGGTATATTCAATTCAATTCACTTGTATTTTAGCGCTTTTAACAATAGTGATTGTCGCAAAGCATTTTTACAGAATCAAAAGGAGGTATATACTGTAGGAGAAATATTCCTCTGGCCCCTTTCTATGAGCAGCTGTAGGTCAAATGTGCCTCTTTTACTCCCATCTCCCATGGGGAAGTTTCTGGAAGCGTCCAGACTCCACTTCGTTCCATCTCAAAAGCATGAGAACTGTTTGGAACAAATTGTGTACATGAATGCACGTGCAACAAGCACAGGATAAAAAATGACAAAAACCATTGGAGTAGCGACAAAAATGCAATGCAATTGTAAAGAATATTGTGCAAATATAAATCATTAATATCAATATTGCCCATATTAGGGGAATAATGAGGAAAAGACTTTCTCTGCCAATTTTGTGAATATAATACAATTCAATGAGTGTTAACCAAAACAAAGATAGCTGAAACCAATGAGGAACAGAAAATGAGTAAGCATTATCTCAGTTTGATACTCTGGCTCTAGTCCTATGTCAACAACAAATCCTCATATCGCCATGAGCAGCCAAGCACAGCTGGACCTCTCCACACAAACTGGTTCTCAGTTAAGGAAAACTGAACTTCAACTCCCAGGGGACCCCAGTTCTAATCAGTGCTTCCTGTTCTTGACATAGCTAAATGCCCCAGGAGTTTAAGCAAGAGCTGTACAGCGTAGAAAAAGTTTCTCTCTTCTAGAAACATTCTAACTTTTTTTTTTCCCAAAGTTGTCTCTGATCTCAGTGAGAAAGCTTATCTTGTTAATAATTTTCTGTTAAAATTGAAATGCATATGATCATGAAAAACACTAAGGTGGAACTGAGTGTGAGTCTTTCCACCTTTAAGTCATGATGAACTGAGTTTGGGTTAAGAGTGATGACTGTAAATAATATTATAAAAAAATATATATATATAAGCATCTCTTTCGAGGAAATTGAGGAGGTCTTGGGGAAGGGAGAAAAAGAATGACTTTGTGTGGTTAAGGTTAACAGGGAGGGAAGACATGATACTGGCCTTGGATTTCTCAGAAAGCTGAGGATACCAGCTTACGTTAAGTCATTACTTCATGGTTGAGATGAACATGTTTTGTGTGGTGATTGTATTTATTCCTAGATTTCAATACACTAACTGTACTGTATATCATATTTCCATGTTACTTTTTATAGTATACTCTGTGCATTACACATAACACATGATAATCACAGTATGTACTATGCTTCACTTTTACACATACAATAATAATAATAATAATAATAATAATAATATATTACCCAGAGAAGTGTATGGATGGGAATGCATGAGGTGAGGACAGACAAATATATAATATATAATAAAGAAAAAAATAAAAACAATACAAAAATGTCAGTTTACAATGCATCTTCAACTAACTGGATCAACTAATGTCAGTGGTTGCATATACTGTAAGGGTTTAGAAATCCAGATTGTTGAACGAGACACAGTTAGACATAGCAGACACAACAGCTTCCCACACACAACATGTGCATCTCATTTCTTTTGTACAGAAAGCAATCATACGTACATCCCACAAGAGTTGTAGCCTTATCTTTCTGATAAATTGTCTTTATTAAATATTCTTTATTTCTTTATGAATATTATTATAAAATTCATAATGGCTTCCAAATGGGAAAAAAATCAGTGCTATTGATAGTTCAAAGCTTCTAAAATAATAATTTTTTTAACAAAAATGTTTTGTTATAACCAACTTTGTGTTTAATTTCATAAATGATGACAAAAATCTAAAAGGGCAATTTATCATGTTTTGCAGTCAAGCTGTGCATACAGTATGGTCGTGGGTCAATTTATTTTTATTCCTAGAGCCCTGGCAGGCAAAACACACAAACAAAAAATTAATTTAAAAAAAAATACTTTCCTGAAGCACTTTTGGATAAAAAATTGGATATGTAACTACCTCACCTCAATTTTGTAGCTACAGACTGTGAATGCCACCCCAGGCTGTACTACACACAATGAGGAGCAATCTGCCTAACCAAAGATCATTTGTTATGAGCATAATGAGCTAATGATTGCATGAGCTAATTATTGTCTGAAACAAAAATACACAGTGATATGGAAATACTGACAAAACACTCTTACACAACACCTATACACCTCATAGCTAAACAGGTCACAATGAAATAAAGATGTTATCTAAAGTAATAATATATTTTCCTTGTGTATATGAACAAAACACCATAGACCTGAGGGCACAAACAAAATGTTCTATCTGTTCATAAAGGTAATAGATAGGTGTTTGTTTCCCTTATATTTGATAAGGCCATTAAATAAATATCTTGAGCAATTATTGATATATTATGTAATGCTACAAATCTTTAGCATTGTCAGTCAAGCAACCAAAACACAGGCCTGGGCAGTACACTGAGGTTTTCACTCGCCTGGTGAATTAGCTAATGAATTTATGACCTGTCCACTTCTTGTATTAAACAGGTTCATAATCATTATTATCTAACTGCTTGAAAGAATATATAAATTATAATAATGAACTGCCTTGCTTTTACTCATACACCAAGATGTGTTTGGTAAAATTAAGGCACCTGTACTCCAAGGTGGTCTGTTACTGTTTCTAATGCACAATGCACAAACACAGCTGATACTTAGCTCATTGCCACATACCAACATCTAAAAGCCATTATCCATCGTCCCCTCAGGACAAGCACTGCATGTGGAGAGTGAAAGAAAGAGCAAGAGATGACATGGGAATGTTGTTTCCTTGACTACCACTGCCAAAACTAGACCACCACCCTCTGTAACTTCACAAAGACAAATAGAGAAAGAAATCTTACACTACAAGGGGTGACTTACTAACAGCCTATAAAAGGAAGCAAGGAAAGCCATGGAATCCATGTGAGTCGTCTCATGCTTGTCTAAGCTGAGACACAACAGTAAGAGCAGACTGTCTCATGTATATGCGAGACCCAATAATTTCAAATGTGTTGTATTTCACATCATGGTTTGGATTTAGTGTTTATAGTATTTACCACATTACCAACCGACATTAACCTGTCAAAAATATATTTAAAAAAAGAATCTAATATTAATACAGTTTCCAAAACTGTTGACAAATAAAGAATGTAAAAGTTATACTTGCATAGGTTTTCATCTCCCTAACTTAGTTCTAGTGTAATCAGTTAACATTAAAAATCACATTATTTGTTTATTAGATTCCACTTTTCACCTGTTCCTGGAAAGATCCATAGTTTGTCAGAAATTATACATTAACAAATGGAAGAATGAACACCAGGGAGCTCTTCGAACAAGTCTAGAACAAAAATAAAGGGTTTTTCATTCAACTTTTCAATCAGGATTTGTTTATAAAAAATACCCAAACTTTGATCTTCCCACATCTGTAAATCTGCCTAGAGCAATCCACCCACAAACTAACAGCGTACTTGTACAAAATTCACCAAAAGTTGTGGGCATTAATTATTGTGGGCATTAATTAATGAAGTCAACAATAAGGCCAGGGGGAAAATTGCAACATGATGCTAACACTACCATGCTTCAAGTAAATGGTGTTCTCAGGGTCTTGAGTAATGGCTGTATAACTTTGATTAAGACTTATAATCCCAGTTCTGTCCATTTCAGTATGGACCTGGCATTATACTGGCTCATTTATCATTTATTCTGTTAACATGTTATCTGCTTAAAAATGAAATAATTTAATTTATAAAGGAATTAATTAATCAATTAATAAAAAAATAAAAAACCAACTAGAATCCCCAATGCCCTCCTCATACACCTTATTCCATTTAAAAAAACTTACAGTACTACTGCAGACCTTGGCAACCATGAGGTGTCATGTGATAAAGACCAATATGCCATGGGATTACTTCAAGAGTGACTTGTTGAAGTGTGTCTCATTGCACCATTAACCACACATCACCCATTAAAAACCCAACTATATGGAGTGAAAACCACAACAAACCCTCCTGCTTATGCTACGTATGCAATCGTTTATCATTACATGACATCATCATGATCCTCCTAGTCTCCTGTCTTATAATTATGCCCACCTTTCTAGATTTCGCAACATCAGTTGATTTGGTTCATGTGAACTATATGTGCTATAAACTATAAAATTGTAGACCTGCACCAGGCTGGGAAGACTGCAATAGGTGAGCAGCTTGGTGTGAAGAAATCAACTGTGGGAGCAATTATTAGAAAATGGAAGACATACAAGACCACTGATAATCTC
>JAQMYJ010000036.1:13448537-13468246 GCA_030014305.1 Clarias laeviceps | reverse complement strand
TATATATTTTTTTTTTTTTTTTTTTTTTTAATTATATATACAGTATTTTTTTTTCTTTTTGTTTTTCAAACCTACTATCATACCTTTTTATTATGTAACTAATTTAGATGCCACTAACAATAAGCCAGTGCTTCTTTTCCACACAAGTCATAGAACAGAGAAGTCTTGTGTTTCTTGGCGCGTGAAATCTCTGAGCCAATACAGGGTCACAAATGTTTCAGAACAGAGAGAATGTGCAAAACCACTAGAATCCACTTGCTGAGCACCAATCAAGTTGACATTTCAGGAGAACATTACATCAGTAACCTCATTCACATTCACATACTGTATAAGAGTTGTTACAACAGATACACTGTACATCATACATATGAGTGTATTAAATCAACACTAATGACCAGTTAGATCTACACAGTTATGCTAAACTAATTCAAATCAAAGTACCAATCTCCACAACACATGGTCTTCTCGTTTGAGTCTCAATTCCTTTCCTATTTCCTTTAATCCAGCACAATAGATCTTCCCTCAATTGTCTCCTCTTTCAGAGGGGATTATTTTGGCACATGATTTAGGCACATTTTCCGGTCCTTATCACTCATAGACATCTCGCTTTGCCTAGATCAACGCCTTTCCTCTCATGCAAATATAAAGGTGCACCCACTCACATAAACACACACACAAACTCAGGGAACACCTGCGGGTAAAACCATGCCATAGTTAAAGGGGTTTCCTCAAAGAGGATGGCAAATGTGCAAAACATGTTACCAGACAATGTCTATGTAATGTGGGGTGGACTGGAAAACCCTTCACATGGTGACATTCTCATATATACTGTTATGAAAAACTGAATATGTTTTTCATAGGCATCAACCAATCTTAACCAGGGATGTACTACATATTGAGAAAATACACTTAATGGGATTTTTTTTTTTTTCAAGCATGTCTTAAAATAAAATTAAGGTGCATATAAGTGCATTAAAATAAGTCTTGGTCATTACAAATTTTCCTGCTCTGCATATCGACCATGAATTTTGTCACTCTCAGCGCAAATACAATGTAAACACCTTTTCCACAACTCTCATTCCGTGCAAAAACCCATTCCAAAGTTTAGCTGAGACTCATATGGTATGAATCTTCTGCAGTCCCATAAAGATAAATACTGTAGTAATGTATCTTTCAAACTGGTGGTATATTCAGTACAAATAACCATAAACAAACAACTGTTGTAGACTGGAAAAGAGTTTTTAGAAATGGTTAATAGGTTAAAGCTAAAAATAAGTTGATCAGCTTTAATGTAATCAGTAATAATATTATTTCAGGTTGAAGCCCACATACATGTCTGCCTGTCTTCCTGTACGCCAGAGACTCTGCCTAATTTATTAATATGAACAAATACAATTTTTACGTTTTTCTTCCGCCATCAGCCAAATACACTCCCTGCTCAGTAATCGGAGAGTCAATCACAGATGAGAAATTAAAAAAGTATATCAGATAAAGATTAAGTTCTGTTTTGACAATGACTTCAGTAAGTTAAACTTTACCACTTCAGCGCTGTTTGTTCAGTGGTGAAAATATTAACTAATCCCAGTAAAAATATTCAGCTTTTCACTTAGCTTTTCTAAATAATATCTATTGGTGCATGTGTTTGTTTACTTAGATTTTTTTATTTTTTTTGTTTGCAAGTAGATTTTATTCAACATTTTGATTTCACTTATGCTGCAGGATAAACATCAGGCAGATAAGTATGAGCTGCAAAAATTTAAACAGTTTGATGCATATGCAGTATGCTGTCAAAACTTCCGGCTTGTAATCTGGCATATAACTGCTCACAACTTCACCTCTACTCAACATTTCGATTTCATTTATGGGGCAGGTTTAACATCAGACAAATACCATTGAAAGACAGTTTGCTACATTTAAATGTACTTAAGTTTTACAAGGAAAAAGGTTAACGGTTTGACCTGAATAAATTATGTTAAAGTCCAGCTTCATGAAAACTTTTATTAATAATCCATCAAATGAGGAGAATATTTTTTGTTTACAATTAGTGTTGCTTTACTTTTGCCTGAAATGCTTCTTTCAATCCAGGTATATTTTCAATATTTAGCTACTATTTCACATGAGCATCCTCAATGTGTTCAGCCCCATGTTCCATAACATAGCTCAACTTAAACACACAGATAGCTATGACATTACCTATATGAGATGTGATAACAAAACTTTTTGCAACATAGCTGATGAATAGGCATGATAAATACAGCATGCAAACATTGGCTAGATGACAGAAGAAGGGACTACTGTACTTAGATTTGTGTAAAGTACTGTACTCAGAATGTTGTTAAATGTAAAATAATGGTAATTTTTTTTGCAATTTTAGGAAATAAGCCAATGCATCTAAAAATGTAATTAAAATTTACATCACATACATACTTAGAGTATCTTGCCATGTTGTTACAGTTGTTATATTTTGTGAATATTTTTATGGATTTTTGGTAAAATATATTTGTGTTTTCTCAATGTATTTTCAAAGTATGTTGTAGACAGAAAATTCTAATTTTGGACAAAACCTGATTTGCCTTCAAATCAGCCACACAATAGCAGGAGATTTTTCCAGACCATCACAGTAATATACTGTAAGCAATTTACTACATAATGCCTCTTATAAAACTGAGTCAAAAAGTATGTGCATGGGAAAATACGTGATCATCATGTTCTATTGTCCCATTGTTCAGCATTTACCTCTTTCCTCCTACATCCAAATTCAAAGGCAACCAAAAGGCATTTGAATTTTACTTAAATAAATAATATGAACATATGATTCCATTGGACAAATCAGATACAGTGCATTAGTTTTAAGAAGTTATCTGAAAGCATTTAATTTACAAATCTAATGAATGATTTCACCTCGATGAAGAACTTTGTTGTATAAGTTTTTTTTTATTAAGTGACTTTTTAACAGCTGTTTCTTATACTCATTGTTGCATTTTAATCCCATCTTTAATGTACCTACATAGTCATATTACATATACATATTATGAAATGCTGGGATTTTCTTAGGACATGATTCTAAGCAAACATATGGTATAACTATTCTTATTCCAACGACTCCACCATATTTTCTGGGAAAAGGAAGAAATCCTAACACCCACTTAATATGAACATCAGCCATCAAATTCATCTTCCTCTGAATCAATTTAGTTTGGATAATTACTATTAATGTTATGTTAATTTAATGCCTACACCAAACATAAATTAAAACCGGCTAATTCCAAAAGTATATCAGTTTCCTGATACTATACATTTTAATGCATGGCCACACACAGTTTCAAATTTTCTATATTACTATAAAAATGTAACAGTACTGCTAGAATGCTACTTGATTTAGTCTGCAGTCAGTTCATTTTCCTGATGGGGTTGTGCAAAATTCTGTAATCACACTGTTCTGAAAATAGCTAAAAATAGTGGTGCACATGGTCCAAAACAATAAATTATACCCTTGACACTGTCACAAGCTCTTTTTTTTTTATCAGGAAATCAGATAAGATCACACACAAGGAGCTCCTTTCATCTACTTTGACAAATTACTTAATTCCTGAAAAGGCAATAAAGTATGATAATATACTGTATCACTGTGCAGTTATAGTAAACCCTAGTACATACTGTAGTTTTTTGCTAGAGAACATGTAAAACCAATATACTGAATGCCACTTGCAATACATCCAAAACCATTTATAAAGTTTCTTTAATCTCTGGTGACACACTGTAAAAATTTTATGACATTTAAATTTCACAAAGGAAAACACACAGGACAGGAAAAAATTTTGACGTAAATGACTGAAATTTTATCTTTCCCATGTGGGTCCTAACCTTTGAGCAGAAATGCCTGTGTTGACCTTTTCATCCTCTAATAATGGGTAAATAGGTTAACATACAATAGTCATCCATAATTCCAGAAGTTTTCCATACTACTGTACAAAAGGAAATGTGAACCTCTTTATCCCCATAATTGCTTACAACTATTCCCTCTAACACAACATACTTCTGTGTAGTCATGTTAGCATTGCAATTAGTGATGGGGGAAAAAGCTGTTTGGTGATGTATCACCATTCTTTTGTGTGGCAATTCATCTAGTACAGTATCTGTACAAAAATTGTATGTGTTTATTTATGTGTTTGAGGTGGTTATATGTTGCAGTTTCTATATGATACACAGGTAGACAACTCTAAACTATTCCCATCAAGCTTATTCCTCCTATGTTTATTTATAGTTTTTGTGATATTGACAGAAGTGCAATACAAATCAAATTATAACCCATTGTAGGTAGCATGATAATATCGTATAGGGAGGTTCCTGATGATTGCCATCCTTAATTGCAATACATTAGCACTGGACACAATTGATGGACAGATGTGAAAACATGTGAAAATACATTCAGGACCTAAATATGTGTTATTATAGTTCATAGTTTGTTTTGATTGAAACAATGGTAAGGACAATAGAGACAGTGGTAGAAAAAGGGTAGGCAACTTGTACTTTTGTCTAATTAACAGTTTTATAATACTCGATTTTGCACATAACATGTTCCGAAAATGCTCACCATGTTTGTAGGATAAAATCACATAACCTTATACAAAAAACTGTGACAAGGTTCACCAGAGAAACCTATAACCATAAATAGTTAATAACCTGGTCACCACTTCCTACTCATAGGCAGAAAAGCTCATATTAAACCATTTAGACCTTTTATTACACAAGATATGAGATGCTTGTTTCTAAAACTGAACTGAAGTAACATATTAAATATCTTAAATATCTTAGTGTTAAATACTTATAAAGTGACATCTTAAATACCACATAGATTTTTAACAATTGAATCCATGATGTCTGTGGTTTTACTAATGAACTATCCTATAATTAACCTCCCTAGTGTCTGCTATTCCACCACACCAAAAAATTGTTTTTCATACTGACTGCAACAGAAAAAACTGTAAAACTGTAAAATCAGATAAAATGCATTCCACTGCATGACCTGATATGAAGTTACTTTCACCACTTTCTACACGGTTCTCCTTATTCCCAAACAAGCAGATGATGTCTGATACAGAAACAACATTTAAACATGATTTTAAAAAATTTAAGTTTAACTCCAGAAGTTAAAATGTTTTTTTGGTTTGGTCATAACTAATAATTATTTTATAAAGAATTTTTTTTATTTTTTATTTGGGGTTACTGTAGAGAAGCCAACGGCGAGTCATTCAATGCATGAATGTTTCAACATGGAATAAATCAATAGTCTGTTGAAGCAAAAACACCCACATACACATATTTTCACCCAAATATTTCAGGACAAAACAGTTATTATTTCTAAGGCTTATTTATCTGAAAGCATCATTGGCAAAATGATTCCTTCATACCCATGCCAAAATCATGGATCAGTACAGCTGTACTCTTAGCAAAGTTATGCTAAGTGAGGTATGTCCATTTTAGGGTTAAACACTAAGAACTTATCTTTATCGGAATCATTCTATACAAACAGAATCATTTCTGTATCATGCTTCAATTCCCACCCTCCAGGAAACTCTTCCCTATCACACAATAGCTACCAAGTATTGTATGGCAAAGGGAAAGTTGAAGGTACAATTTGCGAGACACTCCATATCTATTCATGATAAGTATTCTAAATATTTCCTTCAAAAATAGCAATAATTTCACACAAACATTATGTGTATCCCATGCTTCACTTGGCTTGAAACTTGTCATGATATTCACATATTGAATAATAACTAAAATATCAATTTACAGTAGTAGTGTCTTCAAAAGTTCTTTCAGGTAAATTACTAACAGAACACTTCTAACTCAAATAATTATTTGTTTGTGACCAGCAGTAGTAAATTTTCTCTCAATTTTGAAATATTTCACCTATAATAGCCTATTGTCATTGAGTATATCAATTGACTATCAACTATGTTACATACACTGTTTTGGTTTACACATTCTATATGACTTTAATGTAATTATTTTTGCAGATATGTTAGCTAGTCAAGTTCTACCAAGTCCTACCACTACCACAACAGTGTACATAATCAGTGAAAAGTTGTTAAGTGGTTAAGCTTTGCAGCTAGCTGTATTTGTACTATTGAGACAGGACAGTTTTTGTACCCCAAATTATAGAATGACTCATAATCTTCTGTGGGAAGTTATGCTGGATCATTAAATACACCCAATAAATAAATTACTCATGTCACACTAAATGAAAGTGGGCATTCCCCCCATAAACTTTATGCCTTACCATTTACTGACCCACAAACTTCGTGTCTGTCAGTGATACCCTTGCGGTTTTATAGTTTATACAGTACATATAACCATATTTCTACAACATTTTTACCACATTGTATGAGCATACAGTGAGGAAAGCTAATTAATTAGAAACTTTTGCTTGCTTCCAGCGCATATATCCACTTAAAATTTACCCAAATAATGTTTTTTGAATATGTACAAAATATGTTCAGACACCAAAAACTACCGACATTAGTAGTTTATTGCAAAGCTCTTCTTGGAAGTTACAGTTTTGAAATGTCTATCAAAGAAGAAAGGTATTTTGGCTTTTGCACCATAGTGATAACATAGTTATAGGGTTCTGTGGATCACAAACACAATAGTTCTTTGTCTAAAAATGGTAAGCTAAAAAAAAAAAAATCAGTTTTTTGCCTGACTGTTTTGAATGATTTCAGTGCATTTCTCTACCTCAACTGCTGTTACTTCTGCTTTAATGTCATCCTAAACTCTTTTTAGAGACTGATGGCTTCTATTTTACCTTTCTTATCATTATTATAAATGTGTATGGTGAAATCATTCATGGTGCACTTATCCAGGAACATTTAGTTGCAGTTCCAAGAACTTCCCACATGAATATTACTGAAACCAGTTATATTGACAGGGATGTTACATTTTTTGCTCTTTGCTATAACTCTTTGCTATAATTGTGGTGAGCGGAAAAAAGCACAACATGCTGAACCTTCAGGCGGATGGGCTACAACAGCAGAAGACCACACTGAGCTCCACTCCACACATTGGGCAGCCAAGAACAGAAAGCTGAGGCTGCAGTCCACATGGGCTGACCAGAACTGTACAGCTGAACTTTACAAAACATTGCATGACCTGAAGAATCTTGATTTATGCTCAGGCACAAAGATGGAAGGGTCAGAATTTGGTGCCACAAACACATAAATCTATGGACCCAACCTGCCTTGTGTCAACAGTCCAGGCTGGTGGGGGAGAGTGTAATGGTGTGGAATTTTTTTTCATGATGCACTTTGAGCTTGACAACACCAAAAAAACAAAACAATCATTGTTTAAATGTCATAGCCTATTTAAGTTCTGTTGCTGATCGTGTGCATAGGTAGCTAAGACTCAAGATCATTGATTTTGGGATCTGAGGATCTGGGTTTAAGCCATGCTGTCGGTGGGTTGCCACACCCTATACTAACCAGCCACTGCATGTCGTGCCAGTCCACAGCCCAATTAGAAGAAAGTTTGGGCTGTGTCTGGAAGGGCATTCGGTGTAAAACCTGTGCCAATTTATGTGCAGATTGGATGGTCTGCTGTTGTGACCGCTTGACGGGAGCAGCCGAAAGAACGTTTTGCTAATTATGTGCATCCCTTCCTTGCCACAATTTATCCATCTTAGTTACCCACAATTTACCCATCTCAGGGATTTTAAACTGGATTCAAGAACAAAAACGAGATTCAAAGTTTAGTGTTTTCCAGTGGCCTTTCCGGCCGGTCACTGCATTTTAATCCAACAGAATACATTTGGGATGTGGTCGAATGGGAAATTCGCGGCATAAAAATGCACTTGCAAAATTTGTAAGAACTGCATAATATAATCATGGTCAACATGGACCAGACTCTCAAAGGCATGTTTCCTACATCTTGTGGAAACAATGACAAAGATTTGAGGCTGTTTTGAGAGCAAAGCGAGGCCCTATCTGGGATTATTATGGTGTTTCTAATAAACCTTTTAATGAGTAATAATATAATGGCCACAACTTTGATCCATTCAGTTTTGTGTATAAATTCAAAGTGGATATATGGACCAGAATCATATTAAAACAACAACAGCAACAAACAATTATTTTGAATGCTCACTTTAGAGATTTAATATGTGCAGATCTATTACAGGGTTAACTATCAGGCCCGGCCGTGCTTCAACACTCCCTGGACACTCCCACTAGAGAAGTGCACACTACAATAGTCTGACTAGTGATGCGCATCGACGGATCGTGTACTTTTAACAATGAATCAACTTACCGCGTTCACTTCTGACGTCAGGACGAGGACGGCGAGACAAATCAAAAGAACCCTTAGAAATAAGAAAACGTGTAAATTAAATGGTTTGTTCGCATTAGAAAGGCAATGTGTAAAACGTTGTGTTTTTTACCTTAAGAGTTTCACTAGTCCCCGGTGCTGTGGCTGCATCACCCCCTCCATGCGCAATTTACATTTCATTCTCTTTCTCCTACACAATCACTAGCGAGTGCCGTTAGCACATGGCAACCCAAACACAACCTAGAATTTAGTCAGATTGTGAGCGTCTCGCACAACAAAAGTTTAAGCATAAAGCTAACACTTAATATTCAATGTTCCTGTCTGACAACAAATCTATTCCTGAACAAGTCCTCGACATTCAAATGTCATTTCTTACACAGTTCTTAAAGAGTTCTTAAAAAGTTAACCCTGCAAATCTCTGTCATGTTATGACTCAAACATATTGTAAACGCAACACTTTAAAAACACTCCGCTAATGAAGAATAAAGCATAGTGCAGAAGCGAGGCGCGCTCTTACCTCAGCCTCACGCGCTCCTCGGAAAGGCGAAAGCGACGCGCGCGCAAATTGATGGAGAGAGACGTATTGAGATCCGACGCTCGAAGTTTCTTTTAGAAGTAATATTCTAACATGCGGTTGATCTGTCGAACTTTGGAGATACTTTGTTGCAAAGTGAGTGCTTGTTTGGCACACGGGGCTGTGCTCGGACGTGCTGAAGGTGGTGCTAGGTCTGAGGGGGGTGTGTGTTACACTCATCTAGGAGCTGGTGGTTTGACCAAAATCGCATAACGTCGAGAGCAAAGATGCGGATGAAACCTATAGATTAGGCTCCAGAGCAAAAAATTAGATTTTTAAGGAGGAAAATCAGCGGACGAGGTGTGCGTTTTGTTCTTGGTGTAACATGGCAGCTGGAGGCGCCGTGCGCGTCTTACGCGGCTCGCTGTTTCTGCTGGCAGCTGTTGCGTTCAGCGCAGATCCCAGCAGAGCGGAGGTAGGTGCATTTCAGTGCAACGACTGAATACAACCTGCGGTTTTTATTTATTTGTTTGTTTTGTGGCATGAGTACACCTGACAGATTCTCAGATCGCGTGCAAAATGCGTTAATTGATAAATAACGGGAATAAAGTGATGCGGTAATTGCGTTCGCCGCTGTTTAACTACATTTTTTATTTACAGTGAAGATTTTCAGGGATCAAAGACAACTTTTCAGAAAACTGTACACTTAAGTGCATAAAACGTGCTAAAAAGTATTCCTGTGTCATGTATACTTTTGATGTAACTGGGTATTTTATTCATATTGTATTTTGTTATTACTCTATAATATCTATATAGTATGTAAGTCCATATCCCTATTAATATGTCCAGAGCATTTTGTATTACCGGACAAATCCAACAAATTACAGTATGCAGTAGTTTAAATGTGATGCCTTGCAGTACCCCTTGTCTGTTCTTCCTCCTACTGGACAGATTAGAAGTCTGCTTGTCCACTCTGTAGCACACGCTGGCCCCTCCTCCATATCCTCCATATGTCAGGACCCCTGAAAACTGGGTGGAGGTAGACTGGAGTAGGAAGGGCGGGGTGAGCTGCTAGGGAGTTTAGATTCTAGAAAGTGTCAGAACTCATAGTGTATGCCAATAAATCATATTATCCCTGCACATGTGCCTGATTTGTGTTTATAAAAAATAAGCACAGAAGCTCACTCCATCTAGATGTAGTTTAGTTTGTACCATTTTAACATCTAACTTAAATTCACTGTTTGGTACAGTATTAAATGCATAAGTGTCTTATATTTTCCAAAAAAAAGAAGATAAGAGTCCATAGTTTTAACAATTAATACCATTTGGGAGTTTGGGGGTGTTGGTGATGGATTTATAAACCTAAAGGTTTATAAACCTAAATGCATGCTTATGTGGAAGCTGATTAAGATTCATGGCTTTGGATTCTCCACTAATGTGGAAAAGTGTTACTGCTGTAAATGTGCTGTCATTTCTTCTAAACTTTGTGTCAAACCTTAACAATGCATAATGTATGACCTGTTTTAAATTACTGCTAAGACCGTTGCTGAATACAAGTGCTTATTGCTGGAAATGTCTGGAATAGTAACTAACCCAAAACACCCACTGCTTAGGTTTAGTGATAGCCCCTTGGGGAAGTTCTTGCACACTGTTGTTAAAGCAGGATGTCCCATGGTAACTTTCATAGAAAATCATGCCTGTTCATATCCTGATGATTAATCAAATCTGCATATTTAAAGATCTTAGTTTTTTAGAGACTACATTTGCACTCACAATAGCTAACACTATTTCCATATTTTCTTTTGTTTCCTGAAAACAGTTAGAGCCTATAAAGCCTGTGCTGATCTCTCAAAGTCCAGTTTGTTTTAACAATGTGATATACAGACCCATTTCTATTGTATTTGGGGAAGGAAATACAATGATTTGTTTGGGCTACTTTCAACAGATGTAATTGGGCAAGAGATTTTGTCAAAACTTGGCAACCATTGTTAATGACGTTAGCTTTGAGAGGCAGGCCTTGCGGCCAAGAAACCTGCTGTATCAAACTTAGCTGAACAACTGCTCAAGAAAAAAATAACATGATAAAAATGAACTAAATATTAACCTATAGCATAACTCAAGTGTGACAGCTTTCTGACTTAATTTTGTTTGAAGCATTGTCCTTAGTAGTGTTGCCTGCCCAAGCAAATCTCTGACTGTATTAGAACATTTTCTTGTAAACAGAGAGAAAAATATATGCAGATTGTGAAAATAGGTGGGAAAAAAAGAATTCCAAGTAGAAACAATTTTACATTAATACAAAGCTGGTGGTCCTGATAATTTGAGTTTGCCTGAACTTCCAAGAAATTATTACTACTGTTTTTGTTTATTGTCCAGGATTCCTGAGAGGCCAGGATAGCCTCATGCGTCTCCAGATTCGCTCCTATTAGATTAGTATGTCTGCCAGATTTTTCACTTCCTGAGATTAATCGACCATACTAGAGTTTAAGGCTAGTTTAACTCCTCTTAGATTCAAATGAAGTGTACAGCATGTTGAACTGAGCAGACACGTAATAAAGTGAAAAAACACCTCATTGTTTGCGGGAATCATCCTGCTCAGATACAGCAAAGAACGACATCCCATAAAAAATATATATATACTGTATATAAATAAAACAACCCTGTAATGCTAACAGTTCCATCAATCTGAAAAGGAATTAATTTTTAATTATTACTTGTACTACTCAAGTCATTTGTCAAATCGCCCAAATTAAACAAATTCTACGCTAGTAGATTTGATTTTGGCCGAGGACCACTTTGTTTAATCTGATTCCTGGAAGAGGAAAATGCAGAAGATTGGTGTGTGAAAGTGAGTAATGGATAAAGATTGAAGGCGAGGATGGAAATTCTAATAGACTTCTCCACACTCATATGTTGACCATCCTGTGCAGATATTACAGCTCTGCTGTCTGTCAGGGGACAAATGAAAACAATTCAGCAAGAGAGGAAATAACAGTAACGACTGTTTATCTTCCGGACTCTCTGACGCTTTACATCCATGTTTTTGAGCCTTGGTTAAAAACAGAATTTGAATAATCCTTCTCGTGTATAACCCACCCTTAATATGGGATCATTTTCCTGCATATTTTAATCTAAGTGTACAGTATATACTGCATCATTCAACAAACGCTTGGGCTATAAGTATGGAAAAATCGAGGTGTCCCAGAGAACAGCATCATTAGATATGAAATCCTTAACACACTTCACTGTACAAAGATCTCCAACATACCCAAAGAGTCTTGCAAAGCCAAACATAAACAACATTATATTTGGAATTCACACCTTATGGTTTGCACTTGTGCAGTATGAAAGTAAAAAGTGAACCATGTTTATATTTATTATTGGGAAAGCAAGGAACATACCCAGATTGTTACAGACAAATATCTCATTGTTACAGACAAATATCTACATGTGTGGTTATGCAGTGGAGGTGTTGAATATCCTCTTGTATCTGTGACCCAGCAAACCTTTGAGTTGTTTGCACAGTTGTGTCCATCACCTATGCATCCACACAAATTTTTTTTTTTTTAAATCAGTCTTAAACTTTGAGAGTTCTCAGACACCCATGCTGTGATTTGAGGGACATGAATTAGCCTTTGGGAGTTGTAGAGTCTCCGCTTCCTGCACTGAAATGAAAGCTGGAGCATGGACAATAGCTGTAGCAGATCCTTTGGTTTCAGCGCTGGCAAATGCTTGTTCAACTGTCGCAACTTTTTTGCACCTTCCACCTGTCTTGTTAATCAGATTCCTAAAGATGACAACACAAGAAAAAGACACCCCTTGTATTATTACTATTCCCTGTTCTTACACCATGATTGCATTAACCAACTATCAATTGTGTATTAGCAGAATCTGGGTATCGTAATATATATACACATTCCTACAACTCTGCTGTAACATTTTAGTTGCTATTATTTAATCCATGAAAAGTGCACTTTATGGCAAACAAGGCGTGGTTTTACGTAGGCATAGCAATGGTGCCTTTATTTAACATGTTGCCATAGCTACAATCTAATCTGCATGGTCAGAGGGACTTCTGTCTTTTCTTTTGTTAGTTTTTTTAGCAGAAGCCTTACTTTTGAATTGCTCAGTTGTTTAAGCACAGGAGTCCCGTTAGTTAGTAAGTCCCAGTTGTCAGAATCATGTCCAGACGCATCCAAACAAATTTGACTTAAAGTCCTAAGGTAAATTAACTTTACTGTTTCATACAAAACTCTTGTTTTCAGGTACATGTGACCTTTGGTCCCCCATGACCCCATCATATTAACTGAACACATTTAGTGTTTTTGGGAGGCTTGTTTATACAGCTGGTCCTGTGGATCTCAAAACATGTGGTAATGGACATGCAGTCCATCATTGCTGTAGGCCCTATAAACTACCCAGGAGGGATATCATACCTTTTGACCTTGCATTTGGCCTTGTTTTTTTTTTTTTTGTGTCTTTTTTTTGTTGTTGTTGTATTTGTGTGCAATTTGTTATTAGCCGTGTTATTACACGTACAGCTAACTGATGGGACAGAGAAGTTGACACTAACACAGAGCAGTGTTTCCTGTTATAAAGATTGCAACACCAAGAGGCAGAATTACAAATTTTGAATATACAAATATCTGGTTCATGAAAAATCCATCCATCCATCCATCTTCCATGCCAATTAGACTGTTTAAGGTTGTTGGCGCCTAGAGCCTATCCTAGGGCTTTCAGGGCAAAAGGATGACAACTTGGATAGGGTGCCAACCTATTGCAGTGAACTTGCACACACACACACACATACCAACAATTTTCAGGGAATTTGCTTAAAAAGCATTTCTTTGAATGTTGGAAGAAACCAGAGTATACAGCGGAAACCTTCAAAGCACATGGGGATTCCAACCCCCATCCCTGGAGGTGTGTGGTCACAGTGCTAACCACTGAGTCACTGTACCATTCATAATAAATATACTATTCATAACTATAACTTAACTTTTTTTCTGTGTGCATTTAGGTTCAGCAGTCAAACACACTCATTGCCTTGGCTCTTATGTACATGCATCTTGGTTGTAGAAACGTAGATGAGAAGATAGTATGGATTTTATCTAAAGGTTTTCTTAATGACATATGCCAATTAAGTACAGAAAATCATTCTATTGTGATCCTTATTTTGATTTGAAAAAATCAGCAAATGCGTCAGTTTCTCATGTATAAATAGGCTTTCCAGGCCTCCATGCAACATGTAATAGAACAGTTTGCCATTGTTGCAAACAACACCACTTTGAATGCCGTGTTTCATATGGGGGCTGATCCTGTTATTGTTTGAAGGGCCAGGAAGGTTAGCTTAGGCTGTAGTTCCTACAAAGGTCCTTGTGAAACGCAGATGAAACCAGGGGCTCTGGCCTTCTTTCCTCTTATAATGTATGCATATCTTTACTGATGACGTTTAAAAAAAATTTTTTTTTTCAAACTGCAAAATTATAGTTTAAATATATTTTGAGAATTAACTGACTTACTGGCTAACTAAAGCAATTGTGAAACGTTTTCTCTGAGACCATATCAGTGCAGAGGATTGAAGAAATGGATAAACCCAATTGGATGAACTGGATGTACACTGAACAAATGGAATATGTGGTTGGTCAAATTTGTACAGTTGCATAACCCATTAAGCTTCTTATCAAAATGTGATTGCATTGTCTGTACTTAATATAAACAACTACTATATTTATTAGGCTGCATTACACCGAGGCAGCATTATCCATTCAGGTAGTATTAACTTCTTGTTTGACTTAGGAACGAGTTCCGTTCTAGTAGCACGTTTGTAAGTGGGATTCATCCGTAAGTCCGACAAAGTGAGTCTTATAAACCTTCGACATAAATATACAATGTAAAGCATTTTGCCAGTGTAGCTAGGTGATCTGCAGACCAACCTGAAACTGAAATGGAATGATTTAATAGTTTCTACATTATAATGTAAGAGGGGAAGTTGATGTACTTTTGTATAAAGATCAGAACTGTATGGGGGATGTGGAAATAAAACTCCTATAGCTGATTTCTAGTAATGTGCAAGAGGGTTTGTCAATGATTGCAGTTCCCACAGATTCGTCTCTTCTGCAAATTTGCAACAAGTTGTTTGTCGATTTTCAAGCATCCAGGCTTCTTAAAAGGTTTGCACAGGTTAAATGTTTTACTGTGGCTAAAACTCTCTTCACCTTACTGTATTTGAAGGTATGTAAATCAGTTTGATGCTTTCATTCACCAAAAAAATAAAAATCATCTCAAGTCCTGGCTTGACACGGATGCTCCTCGTATGTTTAAAAGTAACAATCAAGTGGAAATTAAGGCTGTTTCCTCATGAATTGAAAATCTAAAGCATTTCAAAAACATTACAAAGTGAGCAGCTTTGTTATCACAGCGCTTACCTGAAGTTTGAATCAGCCAGACTTCTGCCAGACTGAAACCAGACACAGATGCTTGGTCACTTAGGCAACTATGTCCAGTAACATAACTGTCTATAAATAGGGTTTGGCAATGATGTCAATTCCAAAGAAAGAAATGCTTTAATTTTCCATTTGAATCCATTATGTCCTGCTTGAAATATCGTGGGAAGACATATCATGTCTAATGGCGGGTTTTTTGGTCCACACTATATCAAGCGTGATGTCGAGAGGACACCATCACATTTTAATCACCATGCTTAGAATAAATTTATTCCAGTTTTATAGTGCAATGTTTATTCTGTTGTTTTCTAGTGAAGTCTGTACAGGAATGTCTTGGGATGTTGCAAAGAACAAATCTCTTCAGTATCCTGAGAATGAAATGGGAAAATAGGACCAGACAGATGAATAGAAAGAGTTTTTATGGGTGGTTCATAAGCTGACCTCATGTATTGTCCATGCCTTATAACAGAAACATTTTGAAGCTTTAATTAAATGCATGTATAAATTTATTTGTAACGCATTCAAGGACATATGCATTTCGCTTATTTCTGGGTTCTTTGGCATATCTTAATTATGTTAAAACATGTTTTAGGTTTTTGCAAAGGGTTTGTTGTAAAAACCGGCCACTGCCTCATTTTTCTCTTCCTCCTCCTCTGTTGTTATTCTAAATGCTGTGCTTGTTCAAAAGAGAAACTGGAGAGTTGCAGAATCTCCCTACTGTTGTTTTGAAGACAGCTCTATTTTAAGTGCTTCCAAATATGACCTTGGGTTTTAACATAACACTACAATCCCAACATTTAAATCTTTTGTTTAAGGCCTTTTTTCTCCCTTTATTAATGCTTACCGTATTCAGAGCCAAGTACTGTAGGTGTTGGATTTTTCCCATGTGCTAAAATTGTTTTTCATCTGTTTGCCATGTGCTGAAAATCATCAGTTTTGCTGGCTTTTTGCATGTTAGTGCTTGTGGAGAGACGGGTCGATGAATGCATTAGAGTGAACTGAACTGTGAAATATATCATCTGGTTATTTTTACCTTTTGAATAAAAAAGAACACATTTTAAGCTTTGCAAACAGGTGAGGATACGACATCTCTCAGGTCTTCTCAATAGATGGATGGATGGATGGATAGATAGATAGAATTTTTCTGTAGACATAATTTGAATGTCAGTAGAGTATTATTTGTATGTTTTATATTCTAAATATTTCCTAAAGCTATTACGTAATTCCAATGCAAAAATCAGAGGAATATGGAATCTCCGACTGCATTTTTAAACATGAAAATCCTCTTTGTAAATCTTATATCATGCCTGTGAACTGAGCTTTTATGGATTGGAGCACGTGGTAGAAAGCTTTCATTTGTTACTTGGATGATGTAGGTCGGTTCTGAGTGATTAGGTGTACTGTACATGGGATGGTATACGTGCACATGGTCACAGGTGAGACAAAAAAAATCACTTTATGACTAAGGCTGTCTCTCATCCTATATAACAGTAAGGAATCTGAAGGGCTCCAACAAAAGGCTTTAGCAGCACTACGCGACTGTTCTGTTCTGTTTTCAGAGGGAAAGCTTTTTTTTTAATACGGTTGAGGCTCCAAATGCTTAAAGGTAGCTGATTTATCACAATCAGCTTTAATGTATGTTTGGGTCATTGTTCTGTTGAAATGCTAGGTTTTGTCCAAGAACTTGGCAAAGTGGTTATACCTTCTAATAACTTGTACTTACAAGCAGTTGTTTGAACTGACCTTGGTATTTGCAGTTTTTAAGAAATGGATCCAAGAGACATTCTTGACTTGTGTAAATCTACCATTGTTTATCCCAGATCAACACTGAACGTCTTGGACATTGGATGTTTTTTTTCCCATCCAATTGATAAATTAATCCAGAATTGTGCAAGAAAAAACATTTTAAAGTTTTTGTATGGCTGCTTATGTTTAAACAAGTGTGTGTACCATATTTGTCTGTGCTGCTTAGAAACCAGCTCATTCTCATCTTCCATCTATGGCAAAGGAACAGAAAAGTTTCTTCCTATTGCCATCTTTTCTTCCCATTATCATCTCAGGGAGTTTTTCCTTGCCACTGTCGCCGTCACCCTTGGCTTGCTCATCAGAGACAATCTCATTATTATCTAGACACATTCTTCTTCCACATACACACTTCCATAAATTTTCTTTTCAATTTTTCTTTTCATTTTTGTGAAGCTGCTTTGAGACAATGACCATTGTTAAAAGCGCTATACAAATAAAATTGAATTGAATTGAATTGAATGTGTTGGTCAATCAATGAGTGTTGCCAAACAAACCCATTTATGTTGGTATAACTGTATTCTACCATGACCTGTGACAGTTAGAGAGGGCTTGGGCTTGACAAATTAACAGACATATTGTGACTTTCAGCATCACTAAATTAATAATCTAAGTGGGCGTTCATATATATTTTTGACTCTGTATTGTATGTGCCTTGGGCAGTGTGCATTAAATTCCTGGGGTTCTTCCCTTAAAGATGTATGTTGTATAATAATTTATTTAGTTATGGGACGTACTGTGCCGATGCTTCAATGCGTGCATCGAGAAATCTGTGAAGCGCGTTTCGAGGCTTGTATTGTTTACGGCGACACTGACGCCGTGAATGCTTCAGAGCTTTATGAAGCTTCATCTCGCCATCACTAAATTTATTCCCACAAAAAGACCAGTTTAAATAAATTATTGAAAACCCATTTCATTCAATCACCTTTGAACTCCATTGATGCAATAACCTGGGCATTCAGTACATTCAGGTCATCAGCTTGTAACTACGCGGGTTGCGCGAGGGGCAGAGCCGCACATAAACTGTTTAGATCCGCAGGCTGATACCACGCGGAGCTCTGAACAGGCAAAAGCGCGGCCATTTATACACGCGGTTGCCAGGCAACGCCGCCGTCAGGCAATCAGCCTGAACGAGCCGCACCTGGTGGCGTGTTTATATAAGGGTCCTGATACCTCGGCTCCCTAAAACGCTGGCAGGAGAGAGAGAGAGAGCGAGAGCGACAAAAAGAAAGTGAAAGAGAGAGCGTTGTTTATATGTTGTTACGTTGTCTATGTTTATAGTGCAAAGCACACACAAACTCTCTTTGATCTTTAGTTTTTTGTTTCAGTTTCCAGAGCCCCTTTCGTTCTCGCGTAGACGGTGGAGCTCTGATTATTTTGTGTTTTCAGTTTTCTTTATGTCCCTTTAAGTTTCTAATTAATAATCCCACGCCATCTCCAAACGGTATGGCCACACCATCTGAAGAGCCCGCGGGCTTGGAGAGGCTGCAGGAAATAGTTCAGGGTCAAGCAAGAGTGTTTGATAAGCATGAAGAAGCCAGAACCGCGTTTATTTCGGAGATGCGTGGGATTAATACGCGCCTCGAGCTAATTTTTGCGCAGCTCGAGGCGCGCGCCACTTCCGGGTTTACATTCCCGAGTCGACTCGCGCCCCCGGATCAGTGGCTCAACTAAGTGCGAGGTGCAACTCCTTCATCCTGCAGTGCTCACCAATCTTCGAGCTGCAATCTTCTGGACGAGTTTAATAGGCTAGCCATCCGGGTGGATAACCGCCTTCGAAAGCGTCAGCTTCAGGCAGGGAACATCTCCTCCACCCAACAAAAGCCACTCCGAACATCTAGCCGGTCGCTCCCCTGGCTATAGGCGCAAAGCCTCACCTCCGCCCATGGAGACAGAGCCTGAGGCTTCATATTCCCTCCCTGAATTTGAGCCTGTAGAATAACTAGAGCTGGAAGACATGGGACAGCCCATGCAGATAGGCGTAGTGCAGCAAGCCACAGACAGGATCACCCCAGGAGGGGTGGGTCAGGTTCGACCCAAAAGTCAAGACCCTGTCATGCAGGGCTCTTCCTACCAGCTACGCTCTCAGGGACCGGCATCCAGAGGTTCCTGAGAAGGTCTTCCCGCAGGTCTTCTTCTTCATAAGCACTCTCACTACTCCTATTTCATTGACCTCCCTCTAAAGTCCTGCATCAGGGCTCTTATCATTAAAACATCTCGTGGTGCGGATCTCCATACCACGCCACTGTAACAAAGCTGACTTCATTTTATTGTCACATAACAAGTTTAGACCTTTTTTTTAGTTTTTTTTTGTGATTCTGTTTTGTAAGTGGTTTTATATGTGTTCGGAAATGCTCTTACTTTCACTATTAAACATTGCTTTGGTTTTTACTGTTGTTTTTTTCAAGGGCATAGATTTGCTCTGGACATTGGTGGGGACCTATGACTCCACCCCCAAATCCCCTGCCCCCCCACCAACACCCCCACCCCCACCCAAACTCCGTCCACGGAATGCATGTTTTTTTAATATGCTGCAAAATGCAGAATCACTTTACATTAATACTAGCAATGCTTCGATTGATATTAATCCACTCGAAATGCAATTCATTAAGTTAAATTAA
>JAQMYJ010000036.1:13435943-13448437 GCA_030014305.1 Clarias laeviceps | reverse complement strand
TTGGTGGGGACATTTCAATGGTCGGAGGATATTGGTGGGGACACATCCCCTCCGTCCACCCTAAATCTACGCCCCTGTTTTTTTTACCCTGCAACTTCACCAAGTGCTTATGCAATGTCCATTCTTGAATGTTTTTCTGCCCATCTTCCATCCACAAAGTGTGACGTTTCAAGCACGATCCTTCCAGTTGTGGATAATGTGTTGAAGTGCTCTTAACCCAGTTCCAGTAATATAAAATATCCTTAGTTGTTTTCTGTGCTTGATTTGACCCTTCTGAAATGGCAATGTTCATACAGTAATTAGTGTATATTAACTTTTGTGAAAGGGGCACTTTTACTTCTTTACTGACCTGGATGCCTAACAGGGTCCATCAAATGGTCCATTTGAATTTCCATTTGCTGTTTTGTCAGTGACAGTGGTTGTTTCTTCTCATCATAAACCATTCAGAATAAGGACCTGATGAATGGTTTTACTTAGACGTCAGCATGGCTACTGCATAACAGTCTAAGAGCTTAAGAGTTCCTTTTCTCTTTTTTCCCTATATACACTTTCTCAGAATTTCCAGTTTAAGTTTGCCATTGCCGAGTTCTAAACACCCCTCATGTCTGTCAGTGATTTTTCTTAGTGAGCTTTTCTGGCCTATATTTTATGTCATCTAAAATGTTAAACACAGCTTGTGTGTGTGTCTAAGCATGTGTGTACAGTAAGTGGGTGCACATGTTGTGCATTGGTAAATTTATCCAGAATTGTGCAAGGACATTTTAATGTTTTTGTATGGCTACTTATGTTCAAACAAGTGTGTGTGCCAAGTTTTTCTGTGCTGCTTAGAAACCACCTCATTCTTATCTCCCATCTATGGCAAAGGAACAAAAAGGACCAAACAACACACACACACACACACACACACACACACACACACACACACACCTTCCATGAGGGAGGTGTTAAGTGAGTAATCCCTCAGTCATTACTCTTTATTACTGTTGGTAATAAATATTTAAAGCTGATTGCAAATTAGCTTCCATCAAGTCTCCTAGCCTTAATAGGTGTAAAAATATGAATCCTGGCCTCTGAAAAGTGCTTAGTTAACGTCACGGGAAATATTCGTAATGTATGATAATTGATGAGGTTGGGGTAGATGAAGTAAGAAGAAGTGTGTTAAAATAAAACCACAAAAAACATAGGAACTATGATGAAATCCTGCACACTAGGGAAACAGCTGTAAAACTGATACAAACAAAGGATGTATATCATTAATACTACCTTTCATTCAATGCATAATATAATTTTGCTTTTATAGATGTATCATTACTGCGCTAAGGCTGGAAGCATTTTGGCATTGTGATATGAACAGCTTGTTCTATTTTTTTTTTTTCAAAAGCGCAGAGACACTAGAATTTTGTATATGCATTCATAAAAGATGTGGGCTGGCGCATTTCAGATTAGGAATGCATTGCTGATGGCCTCAGATGTACCCACCAGCATAGTCTCAATATGTGCATTGTGAGACGACAGAAAAGCCTGATCCCATATCTCTGTCAATGACTGTGAGAATTTTTTTTCCCCAACTAGCAAGCTGTGCTACAAAGAACAGATAACACCCCAGCTGTCTCCAGATGTGAACTAACCATATTAAAACTCATACTATATTGAACAATGACTTCATCCATGTGGTGACGGTTCCCTCTCTGTACAAGTTGGGTTCCCCCTGTTTCCTCCTATTGTCCCAGTTCACTTAGCTTAACTGTTCCACTTGGCTCGACTTTAGAGATTCCATTCCACGTTCTTTAAGACAATGGTGTTCGAGCCGTAGAATTTATTCAGGATTGCCTAAGATAGGAAACTTATGTTTCCTGCATAAAGCATGTCAGATGTACTATAGCAGAACATAAGGAGCTGCATGGATACTTCACTGTACAGAGGGTTTTACACATGTAACTTACCATCAGTACAACTAAAGACAAGAGATTTGCACACTCACACCCTTACATATGTCATGCTCATTTTGACTTAGTTGTGGTACGCATAATTCAACATACATAATCCACTAGCACCATTGCTCAGCATGGACTCTCATTACAGATATTTAACTTTCCAAATTAGTAGAATTAATAGCAAGTTTTTTCAAGCAGTATAATTTTTAACTCCTTACCTATTTATTTGACATACTTTATTGGTCAATATAATGCAAATAGGGTCATAAAATGTTGTAGTTACTGTGTGGGCTAATTAGCCTGACTTTATGAAGCAAAAAATATCCAAACCCCTGCCCATATGACAGCCAGCTATAAGTGGAGGTTTAAAGACACATGAGCTATTCAACTCCATAGTTCGATGTAATTATAGTTTCTAGGTTATCACTATTTAAAATGCTTTTTATAGCGAATTGTTTGTTATCTGAAAGTATTTATAGGAGAATGTCATGAGCTGCAGTATTAAAAGACAGAGTTTAACCAGGTCAGGGTTTTCCAGAAGACCTTTAACAAATGATCTCATGCCCTGTTTGTGCACACCTTAAATATTAGATTTTTGGACATTATGGTAGGTGTTAGGCTTTAAGAGACTCAGTCAAATTTTTATCTTTGTCTTGAAACTGAACTATAAAAGGAGGCCAATCTGGCCTCTGCAAAAATCTGACATTTCTTTGGAATTTTCACTTATAGACATGTTTAAAAATACCTATATTTCGATTTGAAAAGAAACAAATATTATTCATAATAGAGGTAACAAATTTTCAATGAAGTTCATTAATTTTGTCATAAAAGTAGGGGTTTCTATTTACATCTTGGTATATACTATAAGAGGACGGTGGTATAGTGGTTAGCACTGTCGCCTTGCACCTCCAGGGTCGGGGTTCGGATTTCCGGCCAGGCTCGATTCTCGTTTCTGTGTGCATGAATGAATGAATGAGTGTGATTGTGTGTGTGCCCTGTGAATGATTGGCACCCTGTCCAGGGTGTACCCCGCATCGTGCCCTAAGTCTCCTGCTAGGCTCCAGGACCCCCGCGACCCTGAATACAGGATAAAGCGGTATAGATGATGAGTGAGTGAGAGTGAGTGAGTGAGTATATCCTATAAGAATAATAATGGTTCATTGTTACTGTTCGTATTTAAAACTGCTTCGTAGTTAAATAAATGTTCATAAGTTCAAAAGTTTATGTAGGACTTATAAGTCTGACTATCCAGCAGCTTCATGCTGTTACATTTCTTCCTGTAATGGCAGTTTGGTTTGCGTTTTAAGTCTTGCATGTCTTTTATTTGCAATATAGACAAAGTATAGACAAATATGCAGTGTCTTAGTGTTGTGTAAGATCACCATAAGCCGTGAGAACTCTCCAAGTCCCTGATCCTATGCTGAAGAGATCGCCATTTTTTCAGTTATTCTTAATTACTGTAGTGATGATAGGTAGGTGTACTTCGCCAAATCCAAAGCACTCACAGATGTCAACTTGGTTGAAATCTGGTGGCTATCATAAAAAATATATACATATATATCGTCAAAGTATCCCGTAATCTCTGGTGCTAAGTAAATGGGTTTTGTTGTTATCCTGGAAAATGTTACTCCCATTATGATAGACGTACAGTATTTCATTTTAGAATGATACAGATAATTCAGAAGAACATTGTTTTGATTTGCAGGTAGCCTTTCCATTAAGGGGATACATACTGTAAAGCAAAATGCTACTGGCAAAACACCTACTTTTTTTCTATAATTTGTCACCTGTCTGTGGACATTTTAAGGTAAAGAAACCCATGTCCATAGAGCAGAAGAGATATTCAGAGAGACACAAAGAAAAAGAAAAGGTGACAAATAACTACTGCTTGGTGGAAAGGGCTGTCTTTTAGCTGTTTCACAAACAAAAACAACAACTTACTTTCATTCTGGTTATGAGTAGGACACTTTAACTCAGCATTTCCTGGTATCTCATTAAGCTGTGATTGTATTGTTTAGAAAGTTTTTACAAATGTTTAAATTGAATTTAAATAGTTTATAAAACTTCCTGACAAGCAGGCTGCATAGTGGTGTAGTGTTTAGCACTGTAGCCTCACATTATCCAGACTTGAGGGTTCGAGTCCCGTCTTCAGGTTCATGTGAGTTAGCATGTTATTCCTGTGCTTGGCGGGTTTCCTCTGGGTAGTCCAGTATACCTCCACTGTCCAAAGACATGCAGATTAGGGTAATTGGCATTTGTCAATAGCACGTCCTGGGAATGCACTGGCCAGTGGTGGATACTGGTGTATAGCGTTCCAGGCTATATCCCGCCTGGAACGCTATACACCAGTATCCACCACTAGATAGTGTCCCCTTAGATAGGCTCCGGGCCTCATGCAACTCTATACAGGATAAGCGATATAGAGAATGAGTGAGTGAGTGGGTGAAATTTCCTATCGATTTAAATATTTAATATTTGGGTTTCTTGGCCACTCTCCACACATCACTAATCTGTATTGGATTTCTAGGAAAATCAGATGAGAATCCTTGAAAATCCTGACATTTTAACACATTAGGCCAATTATTACCATCCTGGGAGACATTACTAAACAGCAATTTCACACATCATGAGTGATTCATGAGTTCCTTGCAGGGTCCAACAAGCAGATGTGCTGGCTGTATGGGCTGGTTTCACCTAAATGCTGCCCTATTATACTGAAGCTATTCAAACTGATCCACCACAAGTTCCTTGTTGAGCAATCACACACTGGTTAATGCATGGAGAAATGTCCATAACCGAAGATAACGATTTATGGCCCAAAATGAATGAGATTTTAGAAACAAATGCTGATATGACAGCATTATATAAACTATAGGAAAGTAAAGTATTCGTGAATTATTTAGTCGGGCACAAATGGAACATTTGGATTAGTCGTAGATTTCTTTAAGTTTGTATGTGGGTTATCTAATATCCTTATTTATGTTATTTGAAAATTATATAGTGTAAGTTGCTCAATGTTTTTCTTAGTTTGGTTCTGTACACTAGTGAAGTATAATATATGAGGTATAAGACCATGAGGTATAATTTACAGTATATGTACTGTATATGTATTTAATTAGAAAATGCAATCTTTAATTCAAGACCATTGGTGAATTGTGTAAGACAAATCGTACTTATGGACATAGACAGACAAATAGAGTCAGATAATGTTTAAGTTTAGATTGATGAATCCTCCAGTTAGAAAAACTAAGCTAATTCCAGATTCATAACATTTTTTTCCTCAACACAGTTACCTAGCCAAGTAATTATTTGTGAGAGATATGACATGAAACAGACATCTTCTTGTTTCATAAACAAAATGATGGAAATGATGATAGTATATCTGTATAATAAGCTATTTCCCATAACTGTTGATTTTAGCAGATATCTGTTATCAGTCTTTTCCCACTTCATAGCTTTGCTGTGTTGTATGATATCAGCATGTTGTCTTATGTAGATATCAGCATGCTGTCTTACATAGATGCAGTCTGAGTTGAGTTGAGGGCTACATTGTCCGAATAATGGCCATGCCAGAGTTGTGCTGATTCTGGGCTTCACAATGCTCATTTCACATTTCCTTACATGATAGTGTGATTGATTGTTCATCAATCACCTGTAGGTACTGTACATACTGTACTTTACATACTGTATACCTACTACTGTATGTACTTTTAAAACTGTTAACACAGAGATCACACATGTAAGAAGAGCTTTAATGTTAGAATATACTGTAGTTTTGTGAGTCACAGAATGAAATACTACAGTACTGGATACTGCAGGTTGCTTGTATGTTGATGTTTTGAGATTTTCTTACCTGAAAACTTGGCTTCAGATTAGTGGAAAAAACCAGAAAAGGTTCTGATTCATTTTCTCCTTTCCCACCTCGCATTTCGATCCTTTCTTTTATTATCACTTCTCCTGTATAGGCACAGTTGTTTATCATGAGACAGGACTGAATGTTTAAAACGTCCTCCAAAACGTTAGTTTATGTATCCGTGGCTTCATGTTATTGCTCAAACTCACGACAGTTCCAAAGCATGTCCTAACAGCACGCGATGCACATACATCCAATCTCTTTTTTTCATTTTCCCCATCTATAGAAATAGTATTGGGACTATATTGAGATAATTATCTTTAAAGCGTTCTTGTATGGTTCATGTTTTTTTTTTCTGCTCATAACATATTTGGGTTTGTGGAAATGCAAGACTGACAAAGGAAGGAAAATAAGATGCATGTGTCAGTGTGTATGTGATCCTGATCTGAGATAATGTTGGGAGTGTGAGATTGGAAGATGGCCATTATAACAGTACTGACATGATAAAAGGATAAATAAACGTGTAGAGATAAGACTCTACACACATGTTAGGGTTTATGAGGATTGCAGGGCAACTACGTTACCTCTTAGCCATGCAGTGAACATTAAGGAACACCATCATAGATCTCACCAAAAAGTGTGAATGGTGAGACATGTAGTGGTGAGAGAATTGGCATTAATATAATATATACTATTTACTATGTGTATTAGATTGTTTAAAGGTATCTAAGATCAAGCAAGGCAAAATCTGATGAACAGTCCTTGAAATGACAGTCCTGTAACTCCATGCCTGGACAGGCACTGATGGTCAGAATAGCCTGACCCAGAGGCAGTGCTGAGATAGTTTTGGGAGACCAACGGTTCTCATGGTCGTGCACAGCACCCACACACTGATCCAATTACCCAAAACACAAAAGGAGGAGGTGGGGTTGAGAGGGCAGGAGTGGGTTGAATCCCAGGCCTGTTTTCTCACTGCAAATGTTTGGCAAAGTGCCTCACGTGCAAGCAAAAGAATGACTGCCTCTGAGGGAAAGCAAGATGTAGGGAAGAAGCAAAAGTTATGTGCATCTTCATTCCCAGGATAGACTGCCAAAACACTGAAGAGGATTGTGCAGGAAGTGATGAAGCAATGAACATTTGGTCTTACTGGCTCTAAAACTTGTTTATTAGGGAGTTAACGCCAGCACGCAGACATTTTCAAGTAAAGTCAATTGTGCCTTGTTGTTATTCCTCCAAATAACTTCAATTCACTCAAACGACAAATTGTTTCTTCAGGAAGATGGTGTGATACAGTACAGTGGGGCGGTACGCGAGACGTCATGAAACAAAATATACAATATATACACAGGACTTGCTAACTAGACACAACAACAGAACCGCACATGAAAGAAACCAGTGCAAACTATTCTCTGTAAATTATAGACTACACTGTAATGTGAAGGAAAATGAGGAAAACTGTCCCAGTAACAGCAGGATGGGAAAGCATGTAATAGCAAGATTGTTGGTACAAAAGTGCCACACTTACATTGCAGTCAGAGATTTTTTTCACATACCTTTTCATATATGTTAAACTCTTACTTCAATATTCATCAAAAAAATTTTATTACCATATTTCCAGTAATTACTGGACTTATAAATATACTATGTGACGTATGAAGTTTGCAGTGTGTATTTAAAAAAAAAAAAAACAACAACACTTGTATTACATTATGTGCACTTGCTGCCACCTAGTGGTGGCCTTAATAATTAAACTTCTCTTTTTTTCTTTACCCCCAGGGTTGTTCAGGTTCATCATGTGGGAAGTGTGACTGCAGTGGTGTAAAGGGGGCAAAGGTGTGTACATCTCAATGTTTCCATTCTTACTCTCCAGTGCATTGTTTTTTCTTCCCCCCTCACAATCATTGATAATGTGTATTATTTGACTTTAAAAGGGTTAAAGGATATGTAATGGTGATGTAAACACACAAGTGTAGAGTTTTGAAGTTGTTTAGATAGTACTGCATGTGAAATGTTAATTAATTTTTTTATTTGTTTGTTTTCCCAGCATACGCTAAAATCCCAGTCACAAAGCATCTACCGCATGATACATTGTGTGATAATTGCCAATGTGACAATCTCATGATGACATGATAAATAATAATATGCAGATTTGTAAAAAAAAAAAAAAAAAAGGATGTATATTTGCCTTTTTAATCTTTCTTTATTTAAGCTTTTAAACTTTTACACCTCCATATGTATGAAATATTTAATTTTTTTAAAAAAGTTTGTTAATATAGTGCAAAATATTTTTATACTTTTTGTTAAACACATTTTTGAAATTGTATATGGTTAAAGTTTTCTTTAAAAATGTAAAAATGTATATTATGTAGTTTTTTTATGAACTTTTATTATTATTACTTTTAACAATGCATGGTTATAAAAATCATTTTATGATACATAGCATGTACACATGTAATTTACAGTACCTAAACAGAGTTGCCTTGGAAACAAAACAAAAAAAAAAGGAAAAACCATGAAAAAGATTCATGATATAAAAGGGATTGGAAGTTTGAAAGGAAAGCTCTGTTGCTCCATCTAATGGTCTCCACGGGGTACCTCTTCCTACTGTAAATCTGATAAAACAACAGAAAAAAAATCTGAGACTTTGTATTCTATATAGAAAACATAACTTCTGAAATGTTGCATATGTCCCAATTTAGTACACTCTCCTATGAATTACATTTAGGCTTTATATACATACACTCTAGTATGTCACACAAATGATAATCTTTTTCATTGATCTTTTCTTGGAACAGGGTGAAAGGGGTTTACCTGGCTTACATGGCAATATGGGATTTCCTGGTGTGCAAGGTCATGAGGGCCCCCAAGGGCCAATGGGACCAAAGGTATGCAATAACCAAAACTCAGATAAATCACACAAATCATTTATGCAGCCTAATGCATGACAGTGTACAAAATGCCTTGTTATTTATATTAATTTATATTAAACTATAGTGCCTGAAATAGTAATGTACAGTAGCATTATTCCGCACATAAATAACCAGAGACTTTTAACCTGAGAAGGCTTTCCAGTACTAGGGAAAAAAATTAATTGTAACATAACTTCTGTGTTCTTATAGGGAGATCTTGGTGAGCCAGGGGCTAATGGAATGAAAGGAATAAGGGTAAGTGATATTTCTTTTGGCACATGTAATATTTAATGTATACTTTGCATAATTATATGTAGCAGTAGTAACAATAATATTCATGGGTAAAATGTACATATGTTGATGTTTGGCTCAATATATTGAGTAGAATTTGTAATATATCACAATGAATTTTAATCTCGTAAGGGATCTTTATATGAGATCCTAAAATTCTTTTTTATTGTAAATTATCATAATTGTATTTGTTTATTTAAATAATAATAAATAGTGAAAAAAAAAACATTTAATGCCAAATATCAATGTCTTTGTTTTAGGGCCCTCCTGGTTTACCTGGTATTCCGGGAATTCCTGGGCACCCGGTAAGTTCTGCAATTTTACTCTGCTTATTTCTGAGTATTTCTGCCAGACATTGGTAGATGTCTCCCCGATTGCACTGCATTATAAATTCATTTTACATTTTGTTTGGTAAACATCTGAATGTTGCTTGAATCTAGCTAAATAACAACTTTGATTGACGTTTTAGATGTCTTTAATTATAACACATGAGCTTTGACATTATTACCAATTGCTTCTTTATACTCAGTACATGCTACCATGGATGTTTTCTACTTGATTTTAACTAGCCATTATAACATTTATGATAATTTAGCAACTTTAAAATGAAAATAATATCAGATAGAATTAAGTTGAGGAGTCATTAAATACAGTATGCAGTCCTCTATGCTCAATTACCCGAAAGGCACCAATCTGATTTTCAGTATACTGTAGGTACATTAGTACACGAGTACCTGCTGACCTGATCTCACAATAAATTCTTCGTTCTGTACCATCAGGCACAGAACAGCAGATGGCAGCATAATAAATATCCTCAGAGAGTCTACTATAGGCCTTTTTTTAAATTCCTAAATGGTTTTGATCCATTATTTACTTGATTTGTATTTCTTTCTATATTGTAAAATTATGCTGGACGTATCCAAAAATATGCAGTAATGTCCTGTGAACGGTAAATTATAACCATCCACCATATTATTGATATTAATTATATTAAGTGTAATACATTTCCTGATTGTGAAACAAAACAAAACTGAGGTTGGTGGATTTATAGTATTTTGGCAAAAAATCCCACTGATATGACCACAACAATTTTGACATAATATTTTGCCATTTGTGCATTACTTTTTGTAAATCACCATACTGGCAGTGGTTCTCCCTGTTTATTTTACATAGTTTTTATGGACTAAAATGTTCCTGCAAACTAGATCCTGTCAGGGCCACTCATGTTCAGAACAAATGATAATGTAATGTGACATTATCGAGCAACGACCACTCACCATAGAATAATTTATATTATTATTTATTAGTTTCAGTATTATAGGTAGGTATAGGTATTATCAGCATCAGAATGCTTTATCATAGCAGCTGCTGCTCTGTGGTGAACACAGCTGAACCATCAACTTTATACTGTATATATTGAATATAGCAACATAAAGCAACAATAAGAGAATCTAGAAATATATATAAATCTACAATTTTATATGTGTGTGTGTTTGTGTGCAGATAATAGGGAAAAAAAGCACAGAATAATGTATTTGTGAGATGTATTACAAGTAAAAGGTCTATCAGGATGATTTAGCTTGATTTGCAGTGAAAACTATCAATATATCCCCATTCTCATATATTAACTGTTAATTTGTTTAGATGTAACTTGATTGTGTCTAACATTTCCACTGTAGGGTATTCCAGGTCAAGATGGCCCGCAGGGACTCCAGGGGATCCCAGGCTGCAACGGAACAAAGGCAAACACTACAAATTTATCTCTTTGTTACTTTTAAAAGAGAATATGTGTTTTTGCCTGGAGAATTTTATAAAAATCTGTGTATTTGACCACAGTTCAACAAGTTCAAACTTAAAGTTGATGGAAGTGTTTTTGTATTGTAGGGGGACCGAGGTAGAGATGGAATTCCAGGTATACCAGGATTGCAAGGACCACCAGTAAGGAACAGACAACTTATATTTTACACAAGTAGAAGCTTTTTTGACTGATTGGCTATGCAGAGGCCATGGATTCAATAATTATCTGAATTAGTTCCCCCAATTCAGCTGCATCTGGTTGTTTGATTGATTACAGCTTCCTTTTTTTTTTTTTTAGGGTTTTCCTGGTGATCCAGGAGCAAAGGTAGGGAAAAAAGGCTTGATGTTGACTAAATATTTAGACTTTTTTCATTTTAATGTCTAATGCTTTTATCTCTTAAATACCTTTCAATGATTATATCATGTAAACCAGCCATTAACCTTGTGCCTTTCTATCACAGGGTGACCCAGGTGGTATCATTGGTGGGTTTATTCCTCAGAAAGGAGATAGAGGTTTTCCAGGAACTCCAGGATTGCCAGTAAGTATGGCTTTCATGCAGTTTTATATGCTCTCATATTTTATATCCCTTATGAATACTGTATATATCTGCATACGTGGTCATAACAGGATAGTATTGAAATTTCTTGCTTCTTTTCTAAGGGACAGGCAGGAAACTCTGGACTACCAGGACCAGTTGGTCCACCAGGACTAGATGGGCTTCGAGTGAGTGACTGCATAATTCTAAAGACATATATAGCTTTTTTTATAATAC
This sequence comes from Clarias laeviceps, assembly GCA_030014305.1. Classification (NCBI taxonomy): domain Eukaryota; kingdom Metazoa; phylum Chordata; class Actinopteri; order Siluriformes; family Clariidae; genus Clarias; species Clarias laeviceps. The sequence goes on along the minus strand of JAQMYJ010000036.1, from coordinate 13,436,880 downwards.
TGTGTGCTCCAGTGAATCAGTGCCTGATTAAAATTCTTATCAGTTCAAATGACAACATTTTTTCTGGCCCCCTTTTCAGGGACCTCCTGGTGAATCCGGACCTCCCGGCCCTCCTGTAGGTTTTAATTTGAATGTTCATTTATTAACAAATAGTGTGTAGGTAAAATTCAACTCATGTGTAACTGTTTCATTTATGTTGCAGGGAGATAAACTTTCTTTTGTTAGTCAAAAAGGTGAAAAGGTGAGTAAGAACACACACACACACACATTTACCTGCTCTTCATGACACTAAAGTAAATACTGTACCACTTAGACCCGTCAACATATCAACATATCTATGAACATATTAACATGCATACGTATACATTTCTGGCCAAGGATGATACACTTATCTGATTCAACCCTTACATATTGTTAATTTTCTTACTAACAATTATTGACTACCCAGAATAGGTTCTTTTTGACCTCACCCAAATTTCCCTTTATAATTAGTCACTATACTAAATTTTGAACTACTTCAACAGATTAATATTTAATTGATATTTAATTTATTGGATTCAGTTGGTGACTGATAGACAGGTTTCGATTGTTGCATTGCCCTACAAAGTGCTGCTGTGGATGGTGTGCATGGAAAATAGTGCTGTCTTTGCAAAGCAAATTGCAGATCAGGCTTGTTTGTCCCCATAGTATCAACCATGGTGAGATTCCAAGTTTCTGCCTAAATTCACAAGATGTAACGTTATCATAGCTATCATGATTCCAACACATCAGCTACACACAGACCCCAGCCACACATGGAAACCCACATTCACACACATACTGTACCAAAATGTATCAAAATGCAAAATACATAATATACAAGTATCTCACAAAAGTGAGTACACCCCTCACATTTTTGTAAATATTTTATTATATCTTTTCAAGGGACAACGCTAAA
>JAQMYJ010000036.1:13399159-13425048 GCA_030014305.1 Clarias laeviceps | reverse complement strand
CCAAATACCAGCATAACCAATCAGAAAGAATGAAAGTAGTTTAATTGAAAAAAATGCATTTTTAGAGCCAATCGATCATCAGTTTCATGCTCGATTGTCGCTGATGGGTTCGAGTAATCGAGTACTCGTGCACATCCCTAATACAGACTAAGAACTAAACACACAAGAGTTTAGTACACACAAGTGGAAACACAAAAGGCTAATCCTCCTAGAGGCTAATCCTACTAGGAGACACAGAGATAAAGAGACATACTAACAATACATACTAAATTAAAACAGATGTAAACTTAACAGCTCCATAAAACAAATGCCCACTTAACATAACCATAAATAATGCTCGACCCTGTTTCCCAGAACAAACAGCTATTTATAACGAAACTAATGAGCTACCTCGGTTCAGGTGAGCACTCTCATCACCTGACCGAGGTGCCTTCTGGGAAACTGAGTCTACCAACAAAAACTACAAAAACAAGACTCTGGGCACAGTGCCCTCTAGAGGTGAACCCTCACAGCCAGTGATTAATGCAGCTGAGACAGCATATATATTTATGCATTGTATAGATATACCTTGCATTAACATTAACAAGTGCATATCCAAGTCCTATGTTATTGGACACAGACCTGTCAAGTACCACATATTGCAGAAATTTGTAGCATCACCTTGGCTCTCACAATAAGACTTTAAAATAAACAAATGCATTTATCATTTTCTGTCTGAACATTTGGAGCAAATGTTGAATCTTTTTGTGCAGTTTTTGAGTTGTAGTTAGGCTTAGAATTGTGCAGCCTTTCCCTCAAGATCTGGCAGAATTTGTCCACTGAAGGGTCACATTAAAGAAAAAAAAACTTATGCAACGATTTTTTTTTTAGACTGAACAAAATACACAAACACATTGTCTGTTTAATATGCATGATGTATTTATATTTGCTTATAATTTTATGTAGGTTTTCCTGGACAAGCAGGTAGTAAAGGAGAAAAGGGTCAGACTGGTCCCTCTGGACCTCCTGGATATCCGGTGGGTGATGAAAAAAAACATTTTTGATTATGGCTTGTACGAATGTATGACTATGGCTATAACCAAACAAGCAAACTAGGGCTAACCCTAGGTACTTTGCAGCTTCTTTGATTTGACAAGAAGTGTTGAATTTTAGGATAATAACTGACAGGTTTGGCACTTGGCAAAAAAAACATAGACAGCTCTTTATGGCATGATTCAGAGGTTAGATGGCATTATCGTATGACAAACTTTCAGTTACATGTTACAATTTTGCTGACAGCTAAAAAAAGACAACTGGTTACCTTTCCCACATGACAGAACATTCATATACACACTTTAAGACAATTAATTTTCCCAGTGGATTCACAGTGGACAGTGTCATTGGTAACGGAGCACTAAATGTGTTGAGCTGCACACTGTGGGCTGGTGCATTTAACAATTCTGTATATAACAACTGCATAATAAAAAAAGATGTCTTGTCTTTGAACAACAGGGAAATGATGGCTCCCCGGGTTTGTTTGGTGTTCCTGGGCCAAAAGGTGAACCTGGTGACATCTATATATCTCCAGAGCTAAAGGGAGAGAAGGGTGCAGCAGGCGTTCCTGGCAGTAGGGGATTACCAGGCGTAGACGGATTTCCTGGGAATGATGGATATCCAGGTAGACCAGGACAGAAAGGAGAGCCAGTAAGTCCTAATGGCTATCATATCTTAAAAATAACTAAATAAAATAATGTAACTTCCTCTACATGCATTCATACTGCTGAAATACAGCTTTATCACTGGTATAGATATTTATGTCTAAAGACCTACCTGTTTCTTAGGCATTTGAGTTAACACAAAAATTCCAACTTATGGTACTTCTAGTCAGTAACCCACTAAACAAGTGTAAGGATATATTCATTGATGGAGACTTAAAAGCATTCAGTCTAAGCACCTAGTCGCTCTGGATAAGGGTGTTGGCCAAATGCTTTAACTGCAAATAAAAATGTAAAAATCTCTACCAAGAATTATTCTGTACAAGCTAAAGGTTTGATCACATCCTCTTGGGAGCTACCTCGGTAAAAAAGGCCACTCCTTTAAAATTATAGTTATCTTCTTAAAGAATATCTTTCTAAATGAATACAAACTGTATTAATACAGTATTAAACTATTAATTCAAAGGCTAGAGAGGGTGTTAAAGGTGAACGTGGTCAGGATGGACAGCCTGGAGTAATAGGACCCATTGGTGAAAGAGGACCCCCGGGTCTTCCTGGAACTGGCCGATTTGGAGAGTCTGGAGAAAAGGGTAGTCCAGGAATTCCCGGTACTCCAGGAAGGCCAGGATTACCAGGCCAGTACTTTACAAAACTTTACATTTGACATTAAATGTAATCAACTGTCATGTCAATATACAGTACATTGCATATTCACAAAATGCATATTTGTAAAAATCAATAGCTAGTAATAATAAAAAATAACACCAATGGTCCCATTGTTACAACAGGACCCAAAGGTGAACCTGGAAAAAGTCCACCAGGACTGCCAGGTCCGCCAGGACCTCGTGGTGAGACAGGTTTCCATGGCCTTCAAGGTAACTAAAATGTTGGTTTTAGTAATATGATTAATTATCTAATTGTTCTAAAATGATACAGTACAGTACATTGAAGTAGTAATTATATGGTTATTTGCTCAAATACATTTTGGGAAATAGTTTTGTTTTCTTTTTACATGCTGTAAAGTGCTATGTTTCATTTTATTGCTTCTTAAGGTGAAAGAGGTCCTGCTGGGGATCAAGGATGGCCAGGGGCACTAGGTCAAAAAGGTGAACCTGGTCTTCTAGGCATTGGACTTCCAGGTTCACCAGGTCCAAAAGGTACCTTATAGTTCTGCGTTAAATAAAACATGCTGCTTTAAATCATTATGACAATAAACTATTTTTGTAATGCCAGCATTATTTTCAGAAATGTCATTTTTTCTCTTCAGGTTACTCTGGATTACCAGGTGCACCAGGATTCCCTGGAGACCCAGGCAATTCAGGCCAGGACGGTTCTCCGGGACACCCAGGAACACCTGGACAAAAAGTATTATTGTGACAGAAGTATTAATTTTGGAAGAGGTTCAGATTAATTTGCTCCTATTTTAATTAACTACTATTATTTTTTTAAAGGGTGAACCTGGCATTGGCCTTCGAGGACCCAAAGGCTCTATGGGGCCGAGAGGAGAACAAGGGTTTCTAGGTGAAAAGGGTAATGTAGGAATGCCAGGATTCCCTGGAGTTGAAGGAAAATCTGGACCACCTGGTCCTCACGGTGTTAAAGGTAAAATATATCAGTATCTTTAGTCTCTTAGTCTAAGGCTCAGCATTAGTTACCACTTACTATATTACCAGAAAGTCAAATGGAACCAAAATATCTGTGATTTACCTTAATCTCGCACTTTCAGGTGACGCTGGTCCTCCTGGATTCCCAGGTTTGTCAGGACCACCTGGATCCGCAGGATTTGGTGAGCCTGGACTACCTGGACCGATGGGACCCCCTGGAGATCCTGGTCCTTTAGGTAAATTTTATACATTAAGTAGACATGTTTAACCAGTATATACAGTGAACACTTGTAAATCAAAGCGAATTCCCCCCATAAGAAGTAATAGAAACTCAGATTATTCGTTTCACAACACAAAAAATAAATATATAAAAATGATTAATACAAAATATAAAGTAAAAATAAAACAAATTAACCTGAACTTTAATTTTGAAAAAAGTAAAAATAAATCCATACAGATAAGTGTTAGGGTTTTAGGGTTTGTGCATGCATGGGCTGTGTATGTGTGAATATTTGTGCACGCACGTGCTGTGTGCGTATGCACACACTGCGTATGTGTGTGTGTGTGAAGCTAAAGTAAGAGGAAAGGAGGAATGACTCCCTTCCCTCTAGTGTTAATTTTGTCAGCTAAGTCTTAGTCTTAGTCCCCGTTAGTTTTTATCATTTTTAGTCAATCTTATCCTATTTTTGTTTAGTCAAGTTTTAGTTGACTAAAAGTCTGGACATTTTAGTCTAGTTTTAATCAAGTTTTTTCGTCTAGTCAATGAAAATGTAATCTTTTTGCAATAAGATTATTATTAATTAACTCTACAGTCAATCTAGTCTAGCCAAAACCCTTTTTTAAAGGTTTTTCCACAAAATAATTATCTTAACATTTTAAAATGTATCTTTTCATCTAATGTTTTCAGCTAATTATATTTATTTTAATGAAACTTCACTCATGCAAATACACATGAGACACTGGCATACACATACGCTATATGAAACAGTCACACATACTACTATACTACTAACTGCTTAAACAACTACATATGAAATGCATGCACACACACCTAAGAGACGCGCACACACAAACTCTTTTGTGTGTGTGTTTGAGTGAAGTTTGATTTAAGCCGTATACAGTGCCTCATAAAAATGAGCCAAAATATCGTCTCTTCTCTTTGGCCCGAGTAATACTGCTGTAATGACGAAGAGTTAAAGATGACTGAGCTTGTAACACGGGATCACTGCGTGCGTAAATTACTCCTGATCTGCCGCGCGCCTGTGACCCGGGAAACACTACTGCTCGCGCCATAATGAATGAACACCGCATTGCAGTGGATTGGGATGAAAATTAAATGTTGAAGAAAAAATAAAGACAGATATTTATCGTCTCGTCTAAGTCCCAGGAAAAAAATGTCGTCAACAAATATTTTTTGTAATTATTTTTGTTTACGAAATGAACACTAGTTCCCTCTACCCCCTCGAGTCTTACACGGTAACCCTTCCTCCTCTCTTATTTGAGGGGGCTACTGTGTGGGACGACTTTCTCACACACACAAACACACACACTAACAGAAACACTTTTTTTATCAGGAAAATAAACAAGAAACCTCTGACACTCAAGTGCGCACACACACACACTAAAGGAATCACTGCTGTAAATTAAAAATAAAACTAATTAACCTGAACTTTACCTTTTAAAAAAATCACGACAGAGCAGTGTTTCTGTTAGTGTGTGTGTGTGTGTGTGTGAAAGTGAGAGGAGGAGTTGATACTGTAGTTGATACTTCACCTTGTATACATTGACACCCAAATACAGTACACTGATGTCTGCTATATTACTGTGATGTTGTAGGTCGTATTGGTGAAAAGGGTGAGAAAGGTCCTCAAGGTCATCCTGGTCCTCCAATGCCTGGCCCTCAAGGTGACAAAGGCACCCCTGGTTTACCTGGAGCACCAGGGCCTAAGGGGTTGCCAGGAGAACTAGGAAGACTGGGTAAAGACGGAATGCCTGGGGAGAGAGGTGAGAGCTGCAGGATGCACTGTACTTGTCTGAAAAATCTCCTGTAAAAAATGTTCAATAATTAAGCTTCTTTATACATTTATAGGTACCAAAGGAGATATTGGAATAATGGGAATTCCAGGGTCACCTGGATTACCGGGTGATCAAGGAGCCCCTGGAGCTATTGGATCAAGAGGTAAGGAACTAAAACTTGAACCGAATTATTCAATTCTAAAGTGGATTTATGAAATACTGGTATCTTAGTAGGACTCGCACTAGCGTATTCAGCCAGTCTTCACTAATTCCTCAGCTGAATATAGTAATTTAAACAGTTGAAATTTAATTAAATTTTCTGTTTATATATATATATATATATATATAAATGATATTGACATTTGTAGGTGACCCTGGTCTGCCTGGGCCTAGGGGAAAGTTTGGTGAAGAGGGCCCTAAAGGAGAGAGAGGCGATCCAGGTCTTCAAGGACCCCCTGGTAATATAACTGATGTGGAAATGGGGCATATGAAAGGAGATAAGGGAGACAGCGGAGATAGAGGTTAGAAATTAAAATTTTAACTCTGAAGTTCTTGTGTCATGGCACATAAGTACTAAATGGTGAGTAAATTATGTGCGTGAAATGCTTTTCCAGGGGATCCAGGTTCTACAGGAGAGAAAGGAGTTAGTGGAACACCTGGAGAACATGGAATGGCTGGAAAGGATGGAATGCCTGGTTCACCAGGAAAGCCAGGTAAAGTTCAACAATATGTAAATATGAACTAACCAATTTTTCAATTACATAGTTGATAACAGGAACGAAAAGAAAATCTATCTGTTTCTTCACCTTAGGTGAGAAAGGTGATCCAGGACTCAGTGGACAAACAGGACCAGATGGACAGCCTGGAGTAAAAGGCAGCATTGGAGAAATGGGATTGCCAGGTACAAATGAGAAAAATCACTATGTGTAGCACTAAATATCACATGTTGAGCAATTAATATTTGATTTATAGCACACTATTAACCATATATATATATATATATATATATATATATATAAAGTATTTGCATTGTACTGAGTACCATGAATGATCTGGCTTTCCATAACCAGTTCAAGTCAGACGCACAGTGGAATAGTGCAGAATCTAGTAGGGACATCACTAGTAATCATATTTTGATAATCAATAAGTTGAAAATTTCCTTCAATCAGTTATTAAGTAGTCAGTATATTATGTCTTATTAAATCTATTTATTTAGATTGTTTTTAGGTTGTTTTGTTCTAAATAAATCCTACATAAATATTATTTGTTTTACACTAAATTTTAAGAAAATACACAACAGTTAGGGTATTTTTCTAATTATATAATGATAATAGAAAAAGAAAAAAATATACCAATGTGAAATTGTTTATATTACAGGTAGTTATACCATCAAAAATAATGAAGTTACTTGAGTAAAAGTATCTGTAAATGACCAGCAGAGGGTGGCAGCTGCACACAATGCGGTTTAAATAATTAGCTGAATAAGCTGGAAAGGCTGATGAGGAGTAACTTGTATGGTGCGGCAGAGTGACTTAGTGGTCAACACTGTTGCCTTGTACCTCCAGGGTTGTGGGTTCGATTCGGGTCTGTGGAGTCTCCATGTTCTCCCTGTGCTTGGTGAGTTTCCTCCCACAGTCTAAAGACATGCAGATTAGGCTAATTGGTATTAGCCCAAAAATTGGCCATAGTGTGGGTGTGTGTCTGTGTATGCCCTGCGATGGATTGGCACCCTGTCTAGGATGAACCCTGCCTTGTGCCCTAAGTCTCCTGGGATAGGCTTCAGGCCCCCCGCGACCCTGTACACAAAGATTAAGCATTATAGATGAGTGACTGAATGCAGACACCTCTGAGCATAAAGATTCCTTGTTTGAAAGTGCTCTAAGCACATGCTAAATGTTTATTTTTCCTCTATATAAACTCTATATAAACCCTGGTTGCCTATTTATTTAAACCTTTTTCATTTTTTTTTTCTTACTGTACTGTGCCATATCAGTACGATCACTGAAAAACTTTTTAGTATACTTGAGTGAGAAAGTATCAAATTAAACTATTAAAGATTTTTGTTATTTGTTATATAGGAAGTGTGACATAATGCTGAATGCAAATAAATGTACATTCACATGTACTGTATTAAGTCTTATTTTATTATACATACCCTGCCTGGTCAACAAAAAAACTTTACACATAAGATTTTGTGGCACATGAATGTGGCCAATTCATGTGTGTAAAACTCTCTCAACCACCCAGAACTCACTTTTTTTTCACAATTTGAGTCCTGGAATATGAAGAAAAAAGTCCATTAATGCTATAACCTGGTCATTTAGTATACAGTGGAACCGTGGATTATGAGCATAATTCGTTCCGGTAGCGGGCTCGTGTTTCAAAACACTTGTAAACCAAATTTTCCCATAATTTCCATAAAATAATCTAATTTTTTCTCAAATTTTTCTCTAATGAGACTTTCTTTTGCTTTACACGCGCACACACATGTGTTATAAGAAACAGTACACGCGCGCTGTACACACACGCTTACACAAAATAAAATATGTTTTACGAGCACACACGTGGTCTCAATGTTATAGTAAACAGTACACACCTGCATGGATGTTGATTGTATCAGTGACAGACGCGCACTAAGATCGAGCATTACCCACAATTTCACAGCACGCGAGAGAGAAAAACCATTGGTTCAGTTGTGATCATGTGACTCTCGGCATCAAAACAAGAAGTGTATGCGTGATACATGACACTCAGTACTCGTAAACCAATACTTGCTAATTTTTCAAGTAAAAATTTATTAAAAATCTTTGTTCGTCTTGCGGAACACTCGCAAACAGCGTTACTCGCGATCCGAGGTTTCACTGTATTCAGCTGACTTCTTTTACTGGCATGCAACATTGCTGAGCCTGGATATGACCAGAGGAAACAATGACAGAACACTGCATAGGCAACGAACACTGCCTTAAGAGGCTTGTACAGTGGCCACTATGCATGTTGAGTGCATGACTTCATGCACTTCCTATCTCATCCTGCCATTATGGTCAGTCTGGACTCATCAGACCACATGACCTTTATCCATTTCTCCAAAGTCCAATCTTTGTGCTGAAGCCTTTTTTTCTAATTTATTTCCAAGCGGGTTTTTTTTCAAATTTTCTTTATTTTACTTATGACTACATATGTGTATGTATTTTTTGTTTCACTAATAAATATAGATGTGATTTTCATCTTTTTTTATAATTGTTTTTTTTATTGATGCAAGCCAATCATTTGACCCCCTTTTTTTTGGCTAACTCTCCTGAGTGAAAGCTTCTTCTGCTGTGCTTATAGTGTTTAGCATCACAGACACTAGGGCAAAAATAATTATACAGTTTATCAAACTTAATTATTATAATTTTATTTAAAGTACCTCTGGTTGCCTTTGTTGCAGTAACAATTTTTGACCACTAAGTACAATAATAACTGGAGGTGGGGTGGGAAGCCCCGTAATTGTACGAGTGGAAAGTCGAGCAAATAAATGGAACATCTGTCAAATAACAACCTTTTTTGGTCACTTAATTGTAATTGTTATTTAAAAGTAATTTAAAATTACTTATTAAATTAAACATATTGTATTAATATGTGAATTAGATCTATAAAGATTAACATTTGTTAAATGGCTGCCCCACATGCCCCTGTGGAAGAGCTACCACGGGTAGTGACTTAATGATGTGTGTTTTTGCAGGAGTAATTGGGCCAAAAGGCAGTAAAGGTATTTCTGGTCAGCCTGGCCATCACGGATTTAAGGGTGATCCAGGATACAAAGGTGAAAAGGGAACAGCAGGTCTGCCAGGATTAGGACTTCCTGGCCTTCCTGGTGAGAAGGTACATAAATATACTGTATGTTGGCATGGGTTGCATTTTTGTTTAGAAAAGAAAGTTTGATTTAAAATATTAGAAGTTGTGATTGTGTGTTTATGGTGTATTCATTCTGTATTTTAAATATATAGGGTGAAATGGGCCCACCTGGTTTTACTGGGGATTCTGGACAAAAGGGAGTGAAAGGTTCCATGGGAATCCCAGGCATGCCTGGAATAACAGGACACAAAGGAGACATAGGCCTGACTGGTCACCCAGGCAAGTTCAATTTCTCTCTTTAAAGGGAGTCTTTTATCTTATCAATATGATGCTGCATGAGAAGTCATTGTCATAATTATAACTTAAACACAGCATAATACTGTAATCTTAAATATGATGGTTAAATTATTTTTTAAAATAAAGAAGAATTGATAAATGTGTCTAGACTCAATATATCACTTGCTGATATGTGAGTGAAATTACAACAAAGTTGGTTTAATTTAACAATAATAAAATGCTGTGCAAGAAAAATAGACTTAGGTCCAAGGTCATAATCAAGGTCAGGGTCAACCTATATTTAACCCTGCTCTATTTTCACAACGTAATTTCTGAATAGTGCTCAAGTGTTTTTGGCCTTTCTGATGTCTAATAATGCCGCGATCCATTTTAGTTTGAATTCCTTACAGTATGCACTTAACTCACCATTCATTGTTTCCTATTAAATGTACTTGCTTTCATCAAATGCAAATATTTTTGCTGTCTGAACAGGTAGCCCTGGGGTTCCAGGTGAAAAAGGGTTACCTGGGTTACCTGGATCATCAGGACAGCCTGGTCTTGAAGGACGGCCAGGTGAGTAAAAGACCTTCTATCTACGGATAGTTGCGTAACTATATTAAACTTTTCATGCAGTTATTCTGTTCATTATTCCAGCATATATCTTTTCTGAGATTATGAAGAAAATACACTTTTCAAGAACAGTTTTTAACAGGGTATATCCAATTATATTACTGGACACACCACAAAAAATAATCTTATTGAAATATTTTTCTGTGACCAGGTGAACCTGGTCTGCAGGGTGCCCCAGGGCCACAAGGAAAGAAAGGAGAGGCTGGAAAAGACGGATTCCCTGGAGCCGCTGGAGAGAGGGGTGAATCAGGTTTGTGAATATAGTTTTGACTAGTTTCAGTAGTTATTGGGGTCTTGCATGCAAATGCAAGCACACATGTAAGCAACTATATACACCAATCAGCCATAACAATAACATCATATATAACATTAACTCATCAACAATAATTATCAATTTTATAACAGTAAACTGGTGACAGGATCATGGGCACACAGGGCTGCACCAGACCCATGGGATGCACCAGACAAACAAGTCTGATCCAAAATCCTGGTGCCAGACACCACACAGAGCCACACCCTAAAGGGCTGGAGCTGTGCTGGTGGCACAAGGGGAACTTATCCAACACTGGACATAATGTTTTGTGTTGTAATGTTATGGCTGTTCCATATAATGCATGTTAGAAATGCTGCATTGATCAAAATTATACTAGAATTAGCAGCAAGATTAGTGTGTAATCTCAAGTCAAGTCAAGTAGGCTTTTAATCTTTAACGTAAACTTGTGTTTTTACACCTGTATATGCAGTGAAAAAAAATATTTTTATTGATTTTTTTTGTTTTCTTTAGGTTTACCTGGTAGAGGCTTTCCTGGAACCCCTGGGCAAGAGGGCACAAAAGGTCAGCTTCTGATCTACCTGGATGAATTGACATATAACTAAATGTGCATAATTTTGCATATATTATGTTGAGTATTTTTTTGGCTTTTATAACACACATGAGCTAAAACATACAGATATATTACAGTAACACATTAGGTCCACCCTTTCAGTAAAGTTTAATTGTTTCTTTTTACTTATTACTTCATAGAAACCATGGTTAAAAGCTCATTTGATTTAAATGCCTTTCAATGCCTTTAGGACAGAACACATACTGTATTAAAACAGAAAATTGTTTGTAGGCATTTATAACTTAAGCAAATTCAGCAAATGCGTCATTCAATTGCAGCAAGAAATTTTGAGATGTAGGACAGGCTGTGCTTGCTTTGTACTCAAAAACTCATCTTCTGTTTTTAGGTGCAAAAGGCAACCCAGGTCCACCTGGCATGCCTGGAGTCTCTGGTATTCCCGGATCCAAAGGAGAGAAGGGCCTGTCAGGATTCCAAGGTAGTCAGGGTCGTCAGGGTGAAAGAGGACTACCAGGGCCATCAATGGAAGGACCTAAAGGCGATAAAGGATCTCAGGGAGAGTCTGGAGAATCAGGTATATCTCTTCTACTGTACTATGATGCTGTTACAGAGAGTTGTTTATAGAGTTTACAATGATGAATACTATAATTTATATATTTATAAAAAAAAATTCCTTTCATACTTGTAGGGCAGACTGGTGCTCCAGGACCAGCAGGTGTTCCAGGTAGCGCTGGATTTAAAGGAGAGAGAGGAGAAAAAGGTTATTCAGGCATACAGGGTATTGAGGGTTTGAAAGGCGATAAAGGCTACACAGGCCAACCTGTAAGTTAAACTGTGGGAAGATTGCATGAAATACATTTAAAATGGGGTTCAACAGGAGCAACATATTTTATAATTGTGTATTATATGGTGTTTAGGGTGAACCTGGCTTACCAGGCTATAAAGGAGTAAAGGGTGAAATGGGAGCTCCGGGTCCTCCTGGCTTCCAAGGTAAGAGCCATATTAATAGTTGATTTGAATACATACACACACACACCACACGCACACACACACACACACACACACACACACACACACAATCCTGTGAAAAAAAGTACTTACCTCTTTCTGATTTTTTTGCATATTTGTCACACAAAAATAAATGATTGTGATTATTTAATAAATTTTTATATTACACAAAGATAACGCGAAGATAATAATTTACCTGGGCCTAAATGAAAACCCCAGTAATTTTGAATGAACTGTGATTTTTGAAAAGCTGACATGAATTTCACTTGCCACACCCTGGCCTGATTACTGCCACACCTGTTGAATCAGGAAATTACTTAAATAGAACCTGCCCGACAAAGTAAAGCATGCTTAAAGATAAGTTTAATGAAAGATTAAAGATCGAAAACAGATGAGAAACAAAGTAACTGACATGTATGAGTCTGGAGAGCCATTACCCACAAATGCAGAAAACTTGGAAATGATTGGAAAAAATATCTTGATTATCCCCAAGACTTTTGAACAAATATTCTGGACTGATAAGACCAAAGTTGAACTTTTTGGAAGGTGTGCATCCCGTTACATCTGGCATAAAACTAACACAGCAGTTCATAAAAAGAACATCAAACCAACAATCAAACATGGTGGTGCTAGTGTGATGTTCTGGAACTGTTTTGTAGCTACAGGACCTGTATGGCCATAATTGATGGAAACATGAATTCTGTGCTCTACTGGGGAAAAAATCATGAAGGAGAATATCCAGCCATTAGTTTGTAACCTCAAGCTCAAGTGCAGTTTTTTTTTATTATCATTGACCTACAGTATGTTGTGTTGCCATCACAGATCTGTGTCGCTTAGGTTTTAAGGGTTTTAAACAGACCATTCATGCTTGAAAACCTTCCAGTGTGGCTAAATTAAAAAAATTAATTCCTCCTCAGTGATGTGAAGGACTTGATTACAGTTTGTGCCACTAAGGGTAGAACAACCAATCATTACGTTTAGGGGGAAATTACGTTTACATACTGTAGGGACAGGTAGTTTTGGACAGCTTTTTTCCCTTAATAAATGAAATCATTATTTAAAAACTGTATTTTGTATTTACTCAGGTTATCTTTGTGTAATATTAAAATTTGTTTAATTATCTTAATCATTTGAATGTGACAAATATCCCAAAAATTTAAGAATTTATCACGGCACTGTATCTAAAACATACATTTCTGCAGTGTTTCGTACTGGACAATTACTAGAAAAATGCAATTTTTCAGAAAAGCAGAACAATTGCCATGTTTATTATTAAATATATTATATTATTGAGGAAATGTTTCCACTTTCACGAAGGTTGATTCTCTTGTGCATGAAAGCTTTTATCTTGTTGCTCATTTTGTATTAATTTTGTGTCAGGTATTGATAATTAAAAAAAAATAATTTTCTCAGGACTAAAGGGTGACCATGGATTGACTGGATTCAAAGGAGAGGTTGGTGACAGAGGATTTCCAGGAGCAAAAGGTGTGTGAGATAAAACTATTTGAATAATCTGTGAATGTTGTTTGGTTACCACTGCATTACATGTGCTGTACATACTGTACCTACTGACATCAGTGAAACAATCAGTGATTAACATTTTAATGTCTGTCTTATAAATAATTTCTTTCATGGTAATATCTAATATTCCAGGTAACGTTGGCCCTCCTGGACCCCATGGAGAAACTGTCCTTATAAAGGGAGACATTGGTTTGCCAGGACCACAAGGTCCCCAGGGTTTCCCAGGGCTTCAAGGGTATCCTGGAACAAAAGGACTGCAAGGTAAACAAAGCTTTTAAGCAACGTTGTGTTAAGAGTTAAGAAGTAAACAGTGATTGGTCTGTCTTTTGACCATTGACTTTCCCCATCTTTTATTCTCTCCCCTATTCAGGATTGACTGGTACGCAAGGTTTTAAAGGAGACGATGGTATACCAGGATACAATGGGGTTCCTGGAAATAAAGGAGAACCTGGGCATGCAGGACCTTCTGGTATATGAGTGTGCATCTTCATATACATTGAGCAGTTTTGACCATGTCACACTCTCCCACAGTCATTTGTTTTGTACTCTAATTCCTTAAGGTCCCATAGGATACCCAGGTCCCCCAGGTCCTGATGGTACCCCGGGTCAGGTTGGCCCTCCTGGACCCTCCTCCATGGACCATGGCTTCTTAGTGACTCGGCACAGTCAGTCCATCGAAGTGCCACTGTGCCCACAAGGCACCTCTATGATCTATGATGGGTACTCCCTTCTGTACGTGCAGGGAAATGAGCGATCTCATGGCCAAGACCTGGGTCAGTGTTACATGTACATTCCTACTGTGGATAACACAAAATAAGGACCTGACAAATGAATAGGAATCTACATAACAAGATGTTTTTTTTTTCTTATTAAACCATTAATTGTAATATATATTTTTATCTCACAGGTACTGCTGGTAGCTGCTTGAGGAAGTTCAGCCCCATGCCGTTCCTCTTCTGCAACATCAACAATGTGTGCAACTTTGCTTCTCGTAATGACTATTCCTACTGGCTCACGTCTCCTGAGCCCATGCCTATGAGCATGGCTCCTATCACTGGCGAGAGCATCAAACCTTTCATCAGCAGGTTGGTCTGTTTGTGTGTCTGTCTCTGAGAGTGGGCAATTGAATTTTTTGTTTTAGCTAGCTGTAGTGATATGTGTGTGTTCATGTTCCCTGCTCTATAGATGTGCAGTGTGTGAGGCTCCTGCCATGGTGATTGCTGTGCACAGTCAGACTATAACCATCCCAGCCTGCCCTCATGGCTGGGTATCTCTATGGATTGGTTATTCCTTTGTCATGGTGAGAGAAAACAATCATGGTGCCAGTTCTAGCTTATAAATACAATATGAGCTCTGAAAGACCAAATGCTGATTGTTGTGCCATTTCTGTCTCTGTTTCAGCACACCAGTGCAGGTGCTGAGGGCTCTGGTCAGGCTCTGGCCTCTCCTGGCTCCTGTCTGGAGGAGTTCCGCTCAGCTCCCTTCATCGAGTGTCATGGCCGCGGCACATGCAACTACTATGCAAACTCATACAGCTTCTGGTTGGCCACCATCGAGGATAATGAGATGTTTAGGTAAATCTTTTGCTCAATATATGCAGGAACGGACACCTCTCAAAATTCAACGCTGCAATTTGGTTTTCCACAATCACATACAACTAACTTTTTGATGGATACAGTTTCTTATAGAATAGATCACTTTTTGGCATGTGTGTCTTAACCGGAAGTAAGCCAGATCTGTTAATATAATGACACCCCAGGGAATGCAGGATGAAATCAAATGTGTTTTTCAGTCACTACAGGGTAGCAGAACACTTGTTTATGCAAACCCAGGTGTTTTGTGTTTGTCTTGCACCTGCACTTCCAGGTTCAGTGCAAGTTCCAAGTTCAATGCTTATTAGTGTATCTGATGACTTATGTTATTAAAGCCCTTCCTTTAGCCACTCATGATATAATAAAATATGATTTGTCATAATGATATCTACATTTGTCTGAAAACGTCATGAGAGAAACATTATGTCATTGTGGGCTAAAGGCATTGATTTGCTCGCACCAATTAGAAACCTGCCAGTGTGAAAGAAAGCTTAAGGAAAAAGAGTTCACCCAAAGTAATTTTCCCAAACTCAGAATATTGTGTTTTAACAAGAACTTCATTAAAATACTAGTGTTTAAAGTATATGCTTTTTCTTCTTCTTCAACTTTTCAACTTTTGCCTGTGATGGTTGGGCACAAAAAAGCACAAAGATATTTAAAAGCTGTATTTTCTAATGGAAAATGCTTTGGTTATAAGTGTGAAAGATCCAAATCTTTTATTTAACATAGAAAAGATGACTGTTGTAGTTATATACAGTAAAGTTAACAAAAGAAAAAAAATTAGTTTGGCAATAGATGGAATCGGATTCATGGCTGATTAGGCCGGGCTTAAAAAAGATCAGCATGTTTTTATGTATGATTTTAGTCAGGCCTGTCTGTACTGGCTAATTGTCTGTAGTCAGCTTAGTGGTATGTTGTCAAGATAGATCTAAGAGATTTCCACGTAGTTAGTCTCTGTTGCTTGGAGAATCAACTTAGACACGTTCTGTTAATTGTCTCTCAACATAATATTAGCAATCTATTTTTTTGTGCTTTGGTTAAGTTAAAGTCCCTTGATTCATTTCCATTTCTCTTTGCAGCAAACCTGTGCCCACAACGCTAAAGGCTGGAAATCTCCGAACTCACATCAGTAGATGTCAAGTGTGCATGAAGAGGACTTAGCCTGGCCACACTTCTTCTTCAGCATTTGGCTTTTATGTTCCAGTTTTACAAAAGAAAAAACGCATGGTGCTACTTTGCAGAGAGAGAAAGAGAGAGAGAGAAGATGGACTTAAAAAGTGTTCTTTCAGAGTTAAGAATGCTAATCGTACCCAAATAAGAAGGTCCAAAATGATGGGACCCCAAAACCAGGTGCTTCTGCTTCATATAGAACACTATATTAATATCCTCATTGTCTTTCCTAAATAAATGACACCTGTTTGCAATTGCACTGAATACATCTATTAGTAAACAGGCTGCCATTTTTTAAGGCAAGTCTTCTGTATCATGTTGTAATGAATACAATTATACTCTCGGTTCAAATGCTAAGTACTGTTTAGCCCGGTTTGCTTAACAACACCAAAAATAATTATCCTGTTATCTCTTTCACTTAGTTTGTCATTATCATATACTAACTTCTGAGATTTGGGTCTTCTTCTTAGTAATACACCATAAATTATGTCTGTCCTTTATGTAGTCAAGAAGCCAGGATGTACTTTGAGCTCTGTTGTAAATATACAGCTTTGTTTAATAATTAACATCTTGTCAACGTAATCTCTTCAGGTAAATGCATTTAATTTTGTCAGCATTATTTATGAACGCTATAAGAGTATAATGAGACCAAGAGCGCATTTTGTATATGGCCATTTCCACTCTATTGACCAAGTCACAATATAATCTGTAATTTGATTAAGGCACATAATGATGAATTGTAGTATTTAGCACTACTACATGCTTATTAGGCATATACCTGTGTATAGCTTTGAAGCGTGTGATTATATTTGCAGTGGGGGAAAAACACGTTTACATCAACAAACAGTATCAGCATTTTTGCAATCAGTGGGCACTGCGTGTGTGCATTTGGCCATCCTTGCCAAAGTATCCAAGGTATCCAAAGCAAGGTATGATATCCAAGGTATCATACCTTGCTTTTCGGAGAGGACAAACAGTAGTGTATCTCAATGATGTGAGTCCTTTCAAGGCACAGACTTTCCTGAGCAATTTTAAGTCAAATAGTTTTCGTACACCTCAGCTTAATAGATAAAATATTTCATTTAAATAAACACTTCCTGCATTCTTCACTAATATGAATCTGAACATTTATGTAAGTATGTGACTAGGTGCGCTTTTCAAGGCCAGCCTTATTATAGAGTTACGCGGTGCACTTGATGACAGTGAGGACTTGCTAAAGTGGATAATATGGCTTGGTATGTGTCATCATGTCTGCATGTAGCCCAAACACTTTGTTTCCCATCCTCTTCAAGACACTAGATTGTTTATCTTGCTAGAATCCATGTGCCTTACATTTCTTTTGCTGTCAGGAGGTCATTAAATGCTAGACCAAAGAATATGCACATATACACGTACCTAGTTTTACACTGAATATACTTGACTACAAGTTTTTTATGTTTTTTTCATGATGCCTTATAAATTCCACAAGGAATATATTCAGTTAAAACTATCCCACTGTTTCAGAAAAGGCCCAGCATCTAATATAATCACAAAGGGTTAACTTTTATGTTTCCTCTTGTATTTTATAAGGATTTAATCTACACTGTCCATACAGTGCTTGTCCTGATTTAATCTCACATCAATCGCTTGTATTCTTTCATGCAATATCACTGATCGCGCTTTTTCCTGTGAATGTTCAGCTGCAGTATTAATGCACTTGCTTGCCATTGTATTTCATGGAAGAATACAGAGAAAAATGGGATTTCCAAGCACATTCCCCCCTAGTTTAGTGTACTTTGTGTTTTTCTCCTTTCTATATTGAAAACATACAATAAATTGGTTTGTCTATTTGCACTGTCTGTTATTTTCTAAAAGCTATTTTCCAACAGGTCAATACAGATAATGCAATGAATTTGCATGCATTCATTCACTGACCACTTCCTTAGGTACACCTGGTCAACTGCTCATTAATGCAAATATCTAATGAGCCAATCACATGGCTGCAACTCAGTGCATTTAGGAATGTAGATATGGTCAAGACGATTTGCTGAACCATGCATCAGAATAGGTAAGAAATCTGTTGAAGTGACTGGTTTTGCTGCCAGAGGGGTGGTCTGATTATTTCCAAAACTGCTGATCCAGTGGAATTTTCATGCACAACCATCTCTACACATGAGACATGTCCACAGGATAACATGACATATTACATAGCTAAAATAATTTGGTTAACCGGTTTCTTGAACATGACTATGTGTTCACTGTACTCAATTGGCCTCCACAGTAACCAGATGTCCATCCAATAGGGGACCTTTTAATGTGGTGGAACGGGAAATTCGTACCATGGGTGTGCAGCCGGCAAATCTGCAGCAACTGCATGATGATATCATGCCAATTTTGACCCAAATCTCCATCCAAATCAGCACCTTGTTGGATCTATGCCA
This sequence comes from Clarias laeviceps, assembly GCA_030014305.1. NCBI lineage: Eukaryota > Metazoa > Chordata > Actinopteri > Siluriformes > Clariidae > Clarias > Clarias laeviceps. Next base: position 13,406,441 of record JAQMYJ010000036.1, on the reverse strand, counting down.
TGAAAAATTAAGGCAGTTCTGAAGGTCAAATGGGGTCCAACCCAATACTAACAAGGTGTTCCTTAGTGTAACCATTGAGATTAGCCTGTTCATGTTTTGAACCTATGTCTGAACAAGAATGTCTTATTTTCCATAACTTAAGATTTACAGCTACACAGCTGGCACTACAGCAGCAACACACACACAAAGTTAGCCATCTCATATTGTCTTCATCATAAAGATTGCTACAAAGAACAAGCTTCATGAAAGACCAAGATCACTTACTGTAAACACTGCTGTTATCTGGGGTTGGTTCATCTGGTCAGTTCTAGACCTGCAACCTTATTGTGGCAATAAAATGAAGCCAGCTGATGACCTGAATGTATTTAATTAGCAGGTTATCACATCAGTGGATTTGTTTTCTTCCCTGAAGGTGCAGGCATATTCAAGGACATGAGGGATCATTATAACACATGAATTGACTACCACAGAGTCTAGAGCATGAGCCAATTGAAATACTTCATAAAGTAGTTTGACTCTTCCATCCATAATACAGGATCTCAACCAAACATTTATGCACCTCTGGATGTTTTGTTGCACACATTTGTTAAAACAGTGCCAAATTGAGTGTTTGTCATAATCAGAGCTAAAGGCAGTCCAACACTAGTCCACATATAAGAGTGTGTGACTTTTTATGCCCATTTAGTCCAGAATATTACATTATGTGTTTTATGTCTAAATATATGGGAAAATTTGAGCAGAAAATTGCTTATCAATCAACCATGTCAGATTATTGATATTTATAGATGTCTTTTACCTTTGGCGTTGTTTACATGTTTGCTGTTGTTTAATTAAAATAAGCAAGCCTTTAACGGGTCCTGTAAGGGGGAAAAAAATGCTAGAATAAACGATTCATAATCTGACACATGACTTTTATTGGCAATGGCTATGCCTCATTTTTCAGAGTGGTCTTTTGAGGTAATTATAATTAATGCACTTTCATTTACTCCATTTTGAACAACTCTATGGTTAATTTACATGAACTCACTGTAAGAAATGATTAGTGTAGCCAACATACTATATTGGGTTTTGGTTCTTTTACGTTCTTGGAATAAAAGGGCAGAAAGAGTAGTTTACAGTACCTATGAGCTGTTTCTCTTGTGAAATAATTTTGCTTATTTGTTTACAATTGCGCGGAGCAGATGAAAGAACAACAACAATGCTTACAATTGTTTGTGCCTTAGAACTCATGCATAATAGTATTGGGTGTAATAGCATGCCCTTTTTTGTGGTGGGGTGTTGTAGGGGACATGATAAGTATTTTAGATTGCATACAAATACATCTTTTTCTAACAGAAGTAGGACAATTTCCACAGTCTTTATTAATCAGGAACTAATATCAGGTTTATTCATATGCTGTCCAAGATTTTGAATCAGATAATCATAATAATAAAAAAATAAATAAAAATAAAATAATAAAATAATAATAATAACAACAACAATAATAGGGATATACAATGTAGAATAAGAAAATAGAATAAGAAAATAACCTCAATCAATGTAAGGTGGGATTAGGTGTGTTTATTCATTAACAAGGAATTAAATGAAATTCTATTGTTTTATTAACAATATTTTAATCTCAACTCTTTCTTAAGAAAAGCATATCATGCCAGTTTCTGTTTTAATTTTCTACTCAGCACTTATATTACTGATAGCAAACAGCTAGTGTAAAAGCTGACATTTATAAGTCCCATATAAAGGGTAGGATCAGTAAGTCTATATACAAGGTTTGTATGGTAGTCTGCAACCTGTGCAATAGGTAATACTGATTTTCCTTTATTGATCAAATTCTGCAAATGTGTAATTTGGGGTCTGCAGTTGAAACTCTTACTTTAAATCACACACCCAAATCCATTTGTATTAATGAGAAATGAAGGCCTCCTGGTGGCTCAGAATCACTACTGCTTATTTATCACCAGAATTAGCAGTACATTAGCAGTACCTTCAAATTGCAAAGACTTGAAAAAAAAAAGAGTTTATTTAAAATGTCTCTATACAAATGCTTTTAAAATGTCGGAATATATTACACATCTGTAGAATTAAACTCTACATTGTTCAACCCACTATCTGAACTGTTCCATGTATAACAAATGTTACACACACCAGAGACTGTTGCATTTTTGCGCACCACCCTCACTTTCAGTCATCCAGGTGTGCACCGCACTGTCGCATCAGTGGTGGTTGTTGAATACAGATGTGGCTCGGTTTGTTAATAAATCTACATTGAAGGCTTAAACAAGATCTCCTACATAGTTCCCAGTGGGGTTTCTTGAACAGATGTTTATTGCTCAGTAACTGTTCCCATCTCCATCCAAACTTCATTACTGGATGACACTGTCTCTGGTTGGGGCACTTAGTTTACTTCTTGTGTATAGAGATTCTTATGCTAATAACTGACATAAGCGCTAGCCTTACCCCTATTTGCAGTATTGTCTCCAAGTGGAAAAACTTGCCTAAGAGGTCATTAGGTTTCTCTGTACACACTGCATCAGGGCCGAGATGTTTAGAGTCATTTCCTTCCGTGGACATACCAAAACCTTTTCATGATTCAGTGTTTGCTTTTTTTAAGCCTCTTTATTTTCAGTGGTCAGATGTCCATTTTGATTGTACAGCTGCGGACAAGTGTATGGGAAATGCACTCGATGGAGACACATACAGTATGTGACTCCAGAGGGCGATACAGCACTACAATTTATGTAAAAGAGGAACACTGCCAAACTGGGGAATGTAGCAATGTTATAAAACATTTCTTTACCACTGAGACCTGTTGCACTTTCTAGGTTCTCTTCTTTGGTTTGCTTGATTTTGCATTTTATACTGAATTACTGTACTGTTGAGTATTGTGATTACTTTTCCTGACTTAGTAAATATATATATATATATATAATTTTTTTATTTTCAAATATAACAGTATTTTGCTGACATGGAAAAACAGTAGTCTCGCACCTCCAAGGTCGAGGGTTTGATTCCCGCCTTGAAAAGGTCGAGTTCTTCCTATGCTTGGTGGGTTTCCTCCAGGTGCAGATAAGGAAAACTGGAATTTCCAAATTGTCGGTAGTGTGAGAGAGTGTGTGCTTGTGCCCTGCAATGGACTGGCATCATCCAGTGTGTACCATGTCTAGTGCCCAGAGTCTCCTGAGATACGGTCGATATGGTCCAGGCTTCCCATGATCCTGTATAGGATACGTAGTACAGAGAATGTTTGAGATGAGAGATTAATATTTTTCTGATTGTGTCTCTGGTCAGACACTGTGTTTGGACATTCTGTGTAGAAATGAATGTAATTGTAAAGATATTTGTGTCTATATACTACAATTTATCTAAGTAATTTAGCTAAGTCACATTTACAGATAATTCCCAAGAATTAGAATGACTTTCTTCTATATATCTTTACTGGAAACATGTTGCTTGTTCACTACACAATGGAAATGCAGATGAAAATATAAATGTATTTAGATATACGCTTTTGTAATGGATGACTTATTAGAGTCCTATCCTTTTTATTTTTTCTGTGAATCAAGAAAAAACATCCAGCACATAAAATGTCATTGAATGTGCTAAACAAGACCCTTATTTTAAAAAATATCTAAAATGTAAATAAATGGGAGCAATTATGGATATCATAAAATATGTCTCAAAGTAATTGTGAAATATTCTGTAAATAATTTTGTCAGATGAGGATAAGCAAGAAGGAAAGATATTCACCACTGTAATAGGATTTTATATATTTATGTATGTATGTCCTTGGGTTCACAGTTGTTATAGTGTGTGTTTATGCAGCCTTTGGAGGACTTGAGCAAGGTTGTGAAATTCCATTGGAGACACTACACATGAGCAGGAAGAGCAGGGTTCACTGGCTAGACATCTACAGTAGGTGAGGGGTCAACTTGTCAAAAAGTCAAATAAGTAGATGAGTTTGCAGCGATCCCATATTGTCTTAACTGAGCTGAATGTGATCATGGATGAAACAACATGTCCATATGATTATACTTTTTTTCCCCAGGATACTCAAATAATTAAACCACACAAAAGAAGATAAAACCTAAAAGTGATATGAAGCTTTATGAAGAACATGATAAACATAACTCAGATAGAGGCCAGTCCTGGTAATCTTTCCGACGTGCTCCACACTGATATCAATGGTGGTGGAATAAACATGCCTCTTGGCAACCAATCAGCTGAATGAGCATAGTCTCGTGACTGAGTTATGGTAGCATGGGTAAACATTTGTGAATGCATGGTTCAAGGTCACATGGGAAAAATGCCTTCATGGAATCCACTCCTATAATTGGCTATATGTGCTTACAGATGAGATGTGAAGTCACTAGAGAAACAAACTGCATTGGCGCTGCACGTCCTCTTCCTGCCGGTTGTACCATAAAAGAGAAGGTTTATCATATTATATTTCTAACAGACATTAAATCTTAAAACTTATTATAATTAAAACTTTTTTGCTGTATTATATTTATATGTTGGGTTATACCTTACTTATTATTACATTTGCTGTGCACTTTATATGCTTTTAGAGTGGAGAGATTACTGATACGTACAATCTCCCAGGTGATTTCTTCTTATTCTTATGTGTATTCTCACAAACACTCCAAGCCATTCTAAAACAATATTGTAACACCACACCGCACCACACCTCCCTCTCTTGTTCTTACTCCAACACTCATCCTTTGCCAAAAGTACACCGTGAACAGATCTCATCGTATTTTTCGGCAACATCTTTTGTTTCACCCTGTTTCTTGGAGATTTACTCACGCTGAGTGTTATGTGGCAGGTAAACAAAGAGCTGATTCTGGTGCCTGAGGCTCAGTGTGAAAAATCGAGAGAGGTGCCTTTCCCCAAACCATTGCCTAATCTCACCTAGAATTTGAGTGCACCTGCTAACATGAATGAATTTACACCATACATCAAAAAAACAACAGACGTACTATTTACCTCTCAAGGGAACATTACCTCAGGGTGTCTGATAATTAAAGGTATCACATAGTCGCACATTCAAACCCAACCACAGATATACAAGATCAAAGGCTGTTTTGTCACTACTGAGTGTTTGAGTGACTGAATGGCTGAATACATCCACCCACTCTCCCATCCACCAACACACACACACACACACACACACACACACACAATTGAGGACTGGAAAAACTTATACAGCATTTTTTTTTTAACATTCAGCTGTCCACTTTCTTTAAGTCTCTACCCATAGCCTCAGATCACGTGGCTGTTATTGCCTGACATCAGATGATTTTTACAACCCAACCACCTCAAAGTTCAACTTGCTGAGTTCTGAGATCTTGTTACTTAATGCTTACCATGGTTGTTAGGAAGTGCTTATTTGATTTAGCATAGCTTTCCTTTTAGAGGTCACTGTTCTCTGGCCTTTCTAGTCAACAAGGTGTTTCTATCAGACTGAAAATGTAAGAGAAAGATGGTCAAGGTTACTATCTTTTCATTTAATATTTCTCTGGTTTACAGTTTACTGGACTATCTCAGTTAACTGCTTTAAATGCTGCTCCTCACATGCTCTTCAATATTAGCATCGTTCAGCAACTTGCTCGAGTGACGTGCCGTAAATGTTCTGCGCTTAAATATTCATGAGCTATGTCTCATTGTGTGCACATAGCCTGTGATAGACTATTACAATTAAACCTAATTTCCCACTTCATAGTAAAAACATCACTTTTTATTGCATTTTCTATAAACCCTTTTAAAGCCGGAGCAGGGCATTGCTGGAAATTTCGGTAACACGGTGTACATGTACATGCTGTACCCTGCATTTTAGAGGCTCTAATAAAACAAGTGCCAGCTGTTACAACTCCTGAATGACGCTTTCAATTTCAGGAAGAAAGCAGCATAATCTTCCAAAATATGTTTGCTTCCTGCTAATATTACTGTAATTAGTTTGGATACTGGGATTAATGGCTCAGTTCCAGAATGTTGCAAGACAAAGCCAGTACCACATAGCTGGTGATTGCACTGTCTTTATCCATTGCCATTTTCCGACACAACTGAACCGTTGGCACTAATGAATTTTATTAAAAAAATAAAAAAAAAAGAGTAACAACTGTTTACTGGCTTTCCTACAGGTGAATAAGGACAGACTTAGAAACAGTACTCTTCAGGTGGGTACAAAAAACAGACTCATATAATGCATGTGCCTTGTGTGGTGCCAGGCTGTGTGGAGGCATTTTGAGCATGGTGTGCCACGAACAAGCATGCTGTTCCAGCACTGGAAGATGGCTCCTGGGGCTATTAGAACACTCTCCCAATGCCAAAGAACGCCTTTTCTGCCAAATAACATTGCTGCTGGCTGTATTTTAGGATCTATTCAGAAGAGAAAAAAAAACAACTTTATACACATTCTCTCACAAGTATTCTTTCAATCTCACATGGACAAATGCATTAGATGAGGACACCAGCTCCTGTTTTAAAGACTCATGGCAGCGGCTCAGAATGGCTTGGACACACACGCACGCACGCACACACACACACACACACACACATACACACACTATTAATGACTGTTGAGTATTCTAGCCATCAGGACAATAAACAGCCTGTTTAGCTAGCTGTGTCCAGTGAATTTATTCTCTTGACATAGCTGAGGTTAAGTTGCCCCCAGCTTTTTTTTGTGGACACATTTCAAGTTTTTTTTCTTTCTTTTTTTCTTTCCTTCCCAAAAAAGTGTCTGTGTGCATGCGTAATACACAAGGTCTACAGTATACATAAGTTGGAAAGAGCAATAAACAATTATACAAATTCATTAATTAAATAAAATAAATAAATGAAAGTCTGATAAAAAAAAAAATACAAAAAACAAATGTAAAATAGGCACAACAGAAGAATTATTTCCCCTGCCAGAATACTGGGTAGAAGATTTTGAAACTCCATGAATCGGAGAATGGCATGTTTATGTTTCTGAACAGAGGTGATGAAAACAGATTATTTTACATAATATTTGTTATTTAGATTGGAAATCAGTTTGCTACATTGATTATAATACGGTTATAATGATTTCATATGTTGTATGTATATAAATATATACATCGTACACATGCACAGTGCATACAGCTTAGTCACCGTGTTTCTGACCTCTGCAGGAGTGATAGATTGGATTGGGCAGTGATGCCTGACCTGTTTGAAAGACTAACTCATTCTTTCAGGTTATAACCTACTGACAGTGATGAACGAGGAGGATGGATGAAGGATAAAAGGATGAACCAGCTATTCT
>JAQMYJ010000036.1:13379707-13399130 GCA_030014305.1 Clarias laeviceps | reverse complement strand
GGCTTATATTGGACGATCTTGGTATGAATGTGTTTGCAAACTCTGTCTGTCATATCTAAACACTAACCCATGTTACACACACTAACACTTGGTGCATTGCAGAATTACAACCATCTTATTCCTGGCTGGGCCACACCCTGCAGTAAGCTTGGTGCGTATCATTCAGCCCCAGTCTAAATGAATAAAACACTAAGCAGATAATCAAGATGATTCCAAGCATATATATCATCTTCATCATCTGCTTACTGTTGGTGCAGTTCCACTTATACTGTATATATGGTTTGTTTATATAATAACCATTTATTTGTTAATTCATAGTTAAAGTGTGTGGTGTGTTTGAGAGTGAGAGAGAGAACACAATAGCCTCAGGGTTTAATTAACTTCATTATCAAATTATCAACAACAGAGATCATTTAAGTCCATCTGAACACAAACGAACACTGCGGGATTGGATTCACTTCTAACAGGCTATTGTGTGATGTGTGTTCAAGCAAATAAAGCAAACCACATCATACAGCGTGAGTACAAAGCCACAATTTAATGTCATTTAAATGCCATGAAAATCCAAACTAACGCTTATACGTACGTATACTCACTAACGCAAAGATATACCCATTAAGCGCTATAAGCCTACATCTATTTTTTTTGTATTTTCTGTCAGCATAACCTCAGTCTAGATAAATAGAAAGCAAAACGGGTCTGGATCTCACTAAATGCTCGGTCAGGCTGTAAATCAATTTAATTTGAACAATTTGATTGTACGGTGTAATTGTGTGGCACAGTCCCATAATGTAATACAATGCTGTCTAAAAAAATGAAGTCCCTGTGTACAGTTCATTCAGTTTAAGATCTATTTTTGTGAACTTCAGAGATCATTTATTTTCAAATGAATTATTTTTTTCTTAAAATATTCACTTAGATTTAATCTGGCCTGGTCAAGGTCTTTAAGCTGCGAACTCTTGCCAAAAATCCTTCTGTTTGAATACATTGATCAAATGTATAGTTATGTGGAGTGTGGAGAAATTACAATAAACACAACACAGGAGTCTGGATCTCAGGTTAAATGAAAGACTGCAGCAAGACTGTGGGAATGAAAACAAACCCATGTGAAATCACACAAGTCCCTGTTTGTTCATCTCTCTCTCTCTCTCTCTCTCTCTCTCTCACACACACACACACACACACACACACACACATACACAAAATCCTCGGAGGTAAACACCATTTAAAGAAGAGTGGATAAGCTGGGGCGGCACAGTGTCTTAGTGGTTAGCATTGTCGCCTTGCACCTCCAGGATCCGGGTTCGATTCCGCCTTGTGTGTGTGTGTGCATGTAGTTTGCATGTTCTTCCCGTACTTGGTGGGTTTCCTCCGGGTACTCCGGAGCCCAAAAACATGCAGATTAGTCTAATTGCCATTCCTAAATTATCTGTAGTGTGTGTGTGCCCCATGGCAACCCCTGATATATTGGACCTGGAGAGACCCTGTATACAGAATAAAGCGATATAGATGGTGAAGTGAGGCATACATAATTTAAGTATTAAATAAAAGATTTGAGAGAAGTTATTTAATTCCACTGTTCCAAAACAAACATCTCTGTGTCTGTTGTTTGGAAGACAGTGGATAGGCACTTTTTTATGCATTTACTGAAGGGTAAAAAAAAAAACAGATGGAGAGATAAAAAATTATTTATGAATAATGGTCTAGTGCTGTCTCACACTTATTCTTACTGTTATCAAGCCCACATGGTACTGTGAAATGATAGTGATGAACTCAAATCTGCCAGACTCAGATCTTAATGAGACCATTTCTCGTGCATACTATGGACCAGAGCTTTAAATCCTGCACAAAGTTCGATAAGATTAGTTATATTTGTGAAAACCTGTTGTGGCTAATCAATTTGGAAGTGACGTACTTGTTTTAAGTTCTAAGCCCTATGAGTAGTTAGTTAAGTATGCATCAGGGAAACCAATAGAGCCAGGATAAAGGTACGTCCTGTACATTCTTGATGATTCTGTAGTTGAAAGCATGTTTATGCTAGAGGGAATCTCCTGTCAGACAGATGAGCAAAGAGATGGTGACATAAAGTTCCCATTATTTTACAGGGTAACAAATAAGAAACGTAAGCACTAAAACAAAAATAAGTAACGTATTTAAACAAAGTAAGTTAACAAATGCAACCATATTGACTAATCTTTATACCTTCCATGGTTAAAAATAAGTCCAAATACATGAGCTAGAATTAATGTACCGCATGCTCCTAACTGTTGGCAACTTACTGAAGTCTTGGTACTTGCTTTACAGCCAAATTACAGCAAACACAATTAATGTTTGTTCAAATGAGAAATTGCAGACTTTTTCATATTGATGGAATATCAGTAGTGTGTATGTGCATGACCCACATGACTCACTCTTCAGCAGTTGTGAGTCAGCCTCCCTGCAGCACAGGTGAAAAAATTACTAAGGCTATCCTGTTACAGTTAAAGTTGTTATAATAACTCTAGAACTGTGCACAAACAAGTCAGCTATAACATTTAAACCACCTGCCTAATATTGTCCACATTGTGCAAGCAAAACATATCTGACTTGGTATGATATACTGAGGTATGGTATACTACAACCGAAAGTGTACTGAAGTATTGTGCAACAATTTGTTACCAGCTGAAGTATTGTACTGTATGTTGACAGGTGGGGCGTCTATGGATCTATGGAACTGTTTGTGCAACACAATCTAAAGATGGTTTTCCAGTTTGAGATATGGGGAATCTGGAGGCCAGGTCACCACCTTGAACTCTTGGTCGTGTTCTTCAATCCATTCCACAACCATTTTTGCAGTTTAGGAGGGTGCATTTCCCTGTGAAAAAGGTCACTGCTATTAAAGAACACTGTTGCCAAGAAGGGGTGTACTTGGTCTCCAGCAATGGAGCAAACAGCATTTTTGCATTTATATACAGAACCTGATATTATTTAGGTTTTACAGGTTTTGTAAATACCATGAATGATGAATAACAAATTTAATATACTATATCAGAGGTTCTCAAACTTAATATTCAAAGGTCCAAATCTGATTTCTATACAAGGTCAAATCCCCGGAACGAGGATAATCAGACAACTTGTTTATAATTTACAAGCCACATACATACAATATATCCTGCCCAGGTGGAAAAATGCCACTGTTTGACTACAAATGCTTAATCCAAAGCAACTTTAATTTTAAAGCAACATATATTTAAATGTCAAAGAGTTTCAAAATATTTTCCAAATTAGTGAAAAAGAAATGGCAAAAAGTATAGTTGCAAAGTATAGTTTTAGAAGAAATTTTAACTATAAGAGAAATTATTCATTGATTTTCTTGACTAATTTTCATGCCTAAACAATCCAAATATATAACACATTTTTTCAAAGTATGAAACACTCTTTATTACATATCCTGATATGAGGTGTGGGCTGGGTCTGGACCTATTTGCTATTCAGTAAGAATCCAAACCGTGGTCCTGTTCCAGATTTAGTACAAGTAAAATGAACGAATTCAGGCCTGTTTTAATTTTGATGATTACAGCTTAAATGGAATTAATCTAAAATATATAAGGTTATGTTTTTGAATATAGTAATAATAATAATAATAATAATAATAATAATAATAATAATAATAATAATAATCATTTTCTTTATATTAAATGTTTTTAAAATACATTTGTTTATCTATTAAGCCAAACCAGGAAAATCTTTATACAGATACGTAGAAAATGTTGAAAAGCGTTTCCCCACTTACTTTTCCTATATTATTTCTTTGTAACCGACAATACATCAGTAGTGAAGCCCAATTAAAAGCTCTTAAGCAGCATGTGGCAGAACCATGCGTGCACACTAGGAATCTACAGGAAATACACTGGAAAGTAGCTGCAATATCTGTTCAAGCTTGTAATCGTTTAATATGGGGTGGCATTAATATCAAATAATAATGAATAATGGTGCTATAATCCAACTCATTGTGTAATGGTAATGGCACAGGAGGCTTTTTCCCTGAAAACATTTTAGTCTCCATGGAAAGTTTGATGTGTGTTTTGAAAGGATTAGGAGAGACCTACGGAAAGTGCTGTGACTCTGGGACCAGTTGAAATACGTCTGGCACATCAGCTGACTATTCCTACATGGAGGTAACATTAGGACAAAGTGAACCTGAGAGAAAAAGGTGCCTAGGAGCAAGTCCAGCATCGTGCGCTGAAACTTAACCACTGAATTACAATAACCCAGTACTCAGGTCATTGCTATTGCAAGTTGTTTTTTCTTTGGGTTTCTCAGCTTGAACATTGAGAGAGAGAGAGAGATTGAGATAGAGAGAGACAGAGAGAGAGAAGAAATGCTGATGCCATGTTATCTAGCATCCTGTGTTCTCCCCATCACGAATCACAGCCCGGATCACACCTCTGAGACGGGAGTTCATTGAGAATGGGAGTGGGAGCTGGAGAGAAAGAAGGAGCAGCACTATGAACAGAGGCGTATGGATGAATGGGTGAGCAGACGCCCACGGCCGAGCGTGGGGGATTTGAGTGGACGTCACAGGAACAGAGTGTGTGTGGGATGAGAGAAGGAAGAGGAAAGTGGGCGATGAGTGGGCAGTGAGCCATCACAGCTTGCTTTGTATTCCGTCTCACTCTCATCGCTCCTTCTTTCCCTCCACCTGTCTGTGCTCCCATGTTCAGCTAGTCATGCTAAATCTCTTCCTTTTCTTTACTCATCTTTTTGCCATGGACAGCATGATTCTACATTTCATTTCTTAAATTTTTCATTTGCTCATAGTTTCTGTCACATTTGGGAGTTGAAGTGGACACAACGATGCATGTTCTCTGTCAGTGTGGAGCTGATAATGTCTAATCTCTTTTGTATGCTGAAGGTCTGCTATCAGATATAAAATGCATGAGGGCCTGCGTGCACCTCCTGCTGTTCCACTACCATCAGATGGTTGAGAATCCCTTGCTCAACCAAATGCTTTGGAGTAAAACAAAAAAAAAGCCACACAAGTCTCACATGTCTCAGCTAACAATTTCAAGGTAGCAGAAAGTTTGCTGAAAATATTAGATTTTTGGTTTGAATAACATTTAATCTATCAGGATTTCCAAGTGTTCCCTGAAACTTGTGAAGATCTGCTGTATGAATAGGTTACCTCAAATTGTTGTTCACACAATGTTCTATATCAGATAAATATTAACATTTGGAAACATTATTGTAGATGTTTCTTCATCTAAATGCTGCAGAAAAGTAAACAATAACATTTCCATATTTTTGTATAAGTTTTTGGTGTGTTAAATGATTGTTAAAGCAGACAGTTTTGAGAACATTACAGGAACATTACTTCTGTAACATCTTAGTTTAAACTTATTAGAACCCATACCTTACCTTCACTCACTCACTCATTCATTTTCTTTACTGCTCATCCTGTACAGGATCGGAGGAGGCCTGGACTTGGGTATAAGGCAGAGTACACCCTGGTTGGGGTGCCAGTCCATTACAGGGCACACAACCATGTGCACTCACTCACACACAACAGGCAATTTGGAAATGCAAATTAGCCTAATCTTCATGTCTTTGAACTGCGGGAGGAAAACAGACAACCTGGAGGAAATCCACCAAACACTTGGGAGAACATGCAGACTTTATGTACACAGGAACTAGAACCATTGACCCTGGATGTGTGAGGCCACAATGCTAACCACTAAGGTACCGTATACTCCTATGTTTTTTTTATTAATATTTGACCTTCATCCCATCGCTGGCATCTCAGTATCAAGTCCTCAGTCAAGGCAGTGCACAGTTCAGAGAACAATTACCTGAGAAAGTAAACAAACACAGTGGGGCAACTCACAGGAGGTGTTGTAATCCCCTGTGTCCCCAATGTGTGTATGTGTATGGTGTTGTAAAGGCACAACCATAGGGCTGCACTTTAGGAGGCAGCTTTCTGTAAAGCTAGGTGTTGGGATAATGAGTCTTAATACTACTAAGGTGCTAAAGTTAGCTTCTTGTCCTTTCACATAAGGATCAGACTATGGTCTAATGGCTGAGTCCACAAATGACCTCCGACCCACATATGTGAGTAAAGCACCCAGTGGGATAGACTACATAGACTACTAGCATAGACATACAGCTCTAAAGATATGGGGTCATGGAGAGGACAAGCATTAAGGACTGGGTAAAAAGAAATGAAATGTAAGGCCAAGTTTAGCCTCATTGTTTTCCTTTCTCTATGGTCAGCAGTCATGCTAAAGATTACTGCTTTTATTATTTAGATAATAGATTATAGTAATAATTAAGATAAATGGGATATTTCTTCCTCAGATTTACCCACTGTACACACAGTACATGATTTTCCTCATTTTTAAGATTTTTTTTTTCTAAAGCATTATGCTGAACCCCCTCCCCCTCCCCAAAGAAAGCAGATGAACATAGTAAAAGTTAATGCGGATATAATAATAATAATAATAATAATAATAATAATAATAATAATTTGGGAACACCAATTAGCCTAAATATCATGTTTTTGGACTGTGGAATGAAACCCATCAAGCATGGGGAAAACATGCAAACTCCATGCACAGAGAGTCGGGAATCGAACCCGGAAACCTGGAGGTGTAAGGTGACAGTGCTAATCACTAAGCCACCATGCCATAATAATAATAATAATAATAATAACAATAACAATAATAACAATAATAAACATGAGAATATGTTTCTTTAACAACTGGTCGAGTCATGTACACGATTGTTTTTATGTACAAAATCAGACAGTAAAGCAAAATCGTCACCTTGTGACATCATAGGGTAGCATAGATGTTTATCTCTGTTCATTCTCATTTATCTGAGGGATCAAGGTGTCCGGTAGTTCTCTGTTTCATTCATAAATCATTCTTACTTTTTACAGTTTAACTTTCCAGTTGCTTATGTTCTATATAGCAAGTGCAGCTTTCTTCGAAGCTAGTAAAAATCACTTCAAGGATCATAACACTTCCTGGTAGGTGTACCAGTGTACCTGCCAGACAATAACAGATAGCACTTGCAGTACTGATAGGATTTCTTTTTTTAAGTATCCATACTGTTTTTTATTAAGCATGACAATCATCCGGATTCACCAAAGAACATGGTGGGTGCAGTGAATCTGGCAAAAGTAGATGCTGTCATTTAACGAATGTCTGGAAGTGATTCTCCTCGTAGTAGCCATAGCATGCATTGAATGAGGCTTAATAGAAGAAACACTGAATATTTTAAAAGGAGGCACCTATAACTAATCTGGTGACTTAAACGACCTGTTCAAGTACTCAAGCACTTTCAAGCACAGGTTGAGCAGTGTGTTCCTAGCTGTTTGAACTGAACAGACCTGTCTACTTATTTGCGTTAACAAATCCAGCCATCTACTGCCCTTCACAGATCCCACTGCTTGGAGTTCTGCCTGAAAAAAATCTGTGTCTCCAGGCATACTGTAGGCATTATGTCAGTAGGGGCGAGGAGCAACTGTGTCAGAATCGTATGAGATATAGGCCAAGTCTTTTTGTTCTTGCTGGAACAATGCAGCAAGTGAATCTTTGCCTTTCCCACAATAAAGGGAAAAATAAGGAACTGGTAGTGGTATTGTAATATACACCACACTGCAGATTTAACAGTAAGAGTCAGACAAATGAAGTCAGAAAATGTCTATAATGTGTATTTAGTATAAGATTTTATGCTGTTTTACCCCCCGTGTGTTGAATGATAAAAGACTTGTGTATGTGAGGAACCTCATTTTAATTCCCCTATACTGAATTTACTAATACTGAAACCCCAACCCGCAGCACTTTTGAAAAAAAATGCAAAAATAAAGAAACTCCTTATATGTGTCTGTCAGTTAAAACATTTAATAGGCTTTGGTGCTTTAATTGATCTTCTGATGCACCTATTCTTAATTAAAAAATACATGTGGGGATGATATTGGCTTAATTAGCATTTATACAGGGGGAACTGTCTGTTACAGATGCAGAGACAGTGTTGAATTAATCTTCACACACACCTTCCCTCCCCCCTCATAGTGTAGTAAAATTAAGCACTTTGCCAGAAAAGCAAAAGGGGATTTCTTATCTGTGAGTATTCTCAGTAAGGGGCAAACCTAGACTAAGTGAAAATCAAACACACACACACATGCACACACACAATCAGTGTTTATCTCTTGACAGATTGTGTGGTTGGTGAGGGATTGTAACTCTAGCTCAGCATATCTAGTGGACATTAGTATTGGTCATGCATGTGTGTGTGTGTGTGTGTGTGTGTGTGTGTGTGTATTTATGGGGGGTTGTACGCATACTTATGCTGAATTAGCACAGTGATCTGCTGCTTCACACTAATGGCCTCAATCTGTAAAGATTAATCAAGTCTACTTTCTCTAACTCTTTGTACTACATGTAAGGTTTTGCTGGTTTTGCTTTAGGTTTTCATGCTAAATTATGCCAGTTAATATCAGCAGTGGGTGTATGCATGAAGTGATATGGTAATATGCCCCAGGTTTAGTAATCACTCTGTCTGGGTACTAACTCACACAAGCTGCCATGTCATCACTCAACTTCAACCAAGCGCTCCTGCTTCATTACAGAAACGGTTCTCTTTAAGGCAGTCCCATTACGCAGAGCGACACACACGCATGGCCTACTGATTAACACTTATAACCCTGTCTGAATCACACTGCTCCACACACTAACTACATTCCTACACCGCTCAGAACTTACTTTAATGCAGTGAATAGTGCTGATTAAAATAATGCGATGTACAACACTTCACTTTTGGATGTTGTTAATATTATCTAGGCATTCACTTATTGATATGGTGCAATCCATCAAGCTGTTCACAAACACAACCAACAATTAAATCAAACCTATTTGTCAGCCTTACACTCTTGTCTATGCACAATGAACGATTTGACAGCCTGTTTTTTTTTTTTGCGATATAAAGGGAGAAAAAAAAAACACGCTGGATGTCAGATGGCTAGGTTAAATTGCAAATGCGATCGTTTCGGTAGTGAACCAATTCTTCAGCTTTTCAGTCCTTTATCTTTTCACTCCTCCACCTCTGTCATCCAAGGTAACACCTTGCCAAGTTCTGACCTTGAACTAAAGCAAAACAGAATAGAAAATATCAACCAAGTTGGTGGTGGTGGTGGCGGGGGGTAGTTGAAAAGTAGTTGACAGCCGGAAGACAAAGGTGCTCTGTGAGTAAGAGAGAGAGACTGAGTATATCTAACATGATCCAGCACTTCTCAAACCTCTCTCTCTCTCTAAATGCTTGAGTCAGGGATATAGGCACACAATTTATTAGTGAGCTTAAGGCCCATTATTTCTAATTGTGGGTGATATTGAGCCAGAGAGACAAATCCAATAAGGCTGCAGATGCTAACAGTATGCAGAGGGATTATCTCCATAGCTTTACAACCATTAGCAGTGTTTCTGTAGCTGAGCGTCTACTGGGGAAACGCCCCGGACGTAATAATTAGCGCTTAAACCCTGGATGTTCAAGAATCCGTGTCACCGTGGCACTGCAGGGTATATATTCATGTTTCATATAAAAATATGGAGCCATGAATTAGGACAGTTCCTTTTTCTTGACAGAATAGGTCTTCTGAATTGACATATGTGTAAGTGTGTTATCATCTGTGCTTAGAGGGTTTCAATGTCTCATGAAGACCTAGTCAGAATGTTTTAAGAGATGATTAATCCAAATAATAACTTGAACCGTGATGATCTACAGTACGTACATATGACAAAAAGAATTGTTATAACTGTATCTTATTCATACATTGTGTATTATTTTGGATGTGCTTATGTAGCCATATTTAAAGATACGTACAATGTGTTCAAGGAAAATCACATGATTTGTTACACAAGGTTAGTGCCCTAATTATGAGTTCATAAATAAATAGATAAACACCCTCACTGCTTTTTGGCTGGGGATGACATCTAACCATTAACCTTTGCTTAATTAAATTTATTACATAAATAAAAAATATTGTTAAAAATATTCCCCCTCCCCCGTGTTTAGCAATTTAAACAATAAAAATTGTTATTAGTTCCAACAAGTGAATGATTAAAATAATTTTACTTGTGATTTTTTATCTACCTGTAAACTCTTTACTAGTGACTTTTTAAGCAACCTGATCTACATTTGGAGATGCCTAAACTGAATTTTATTCGGTTATGATAATGCGGTTGTTTTTATTCATGTACCTGTGGAATTAATGGACTATATTTGTACACGTGTTCAGAAGTGGGTGGTTCAACAAAAGTCAGACCAGCATTTGTGTTAAGTTCATGTCAGATAATTGAGTTTACAAAATTCTGAGTTATAATGCCTCTACTAATTTATTTTATAATGCACTTAAATTATTGTGTGTATGTGTGTGTGTGTGTGTGTGTTTTAAAATTGAATTGTACTATTTATTGTACTATTTATGTAAAAATGTTTTGGAATACCTTTAAATTGGGTTGGAAATTTTGTCTGAGTTTATTGCATGATCATTCATTCACAGAGAAAATGGAGCCTATCCCATGAACACTGGGTGTGAGACAGGAATACACACTTGATGTGATGCCAGAGGCTCTTCAACCACCACCTGTTCTTTGCATTTAAATGCTCTTTTTCCTTAAATGCTCCCTTGTGTCTAAGTAAAAAGAAGGAAAAAAAACAAATTGGCTGTTGATTACAATGTGAATCATAAATTAGACTGTCTGGTAATGTGCATCTTTCCAATTCCCAAGCAAACAAGCTTTACCCAGTTTTCTGTCAAATGATGATGGAAATTGTTTTGTTGATATGCACGAACCTGAATGAATTTTCCATGCACTAATGTGTGTGTGTGTGTGTGTGTGTTTTGTTTGCAGTCGGGTGGGGGTGTATATACTTATGTGTGTGCTCGAGTGCCTAATGCTGCAGGGTGGAATGCCAAGGGCTGGAAGATTCCAAGGTTAGGTCATGAGGTCACGATCATGGCATGTCCCTGTCCTCAAGGCAGAACGTCTGTTTACTACATAAATCAGTCAAGGGGTAAACACAGAAAAAAACAATGTTTTCTCTGTAGAAAATTACATTTTGCAGTTACTCAGGCTGCATAAAAAATACCATATAAAATTATTAAATAATAAAATAGTTTCATCATTTAGCTTTGATTACAACACACAATGTGGCGGTCAGTTCATGTGTAAAAATAATTCCTCATGCTCCCAAAACCACTCTTTCACAATCTGAGTGCTGGAATATGCCTGTGCCATCAGGGAAGAAAAACTCCATTGATGTGATTAACCTGGTTATTCAGTACATTCAGGTCGTCAGCTGACTTCATTTTATTGCCACATAACGTTGCTAAGTCTAGACCTGACCAACTGAAGCAACCCCAGATCATAACATTGCATCCAGAGGCTTGTACAGTGGGCACTATGCATGATGCATCGCTTCATGCTCTTCCCTTTTTGCCCTGATGTGCCCACCACTTTAGAACAGGGTCATAGGATTTTTCCATTGTTTTGAAGTCCAGAAGGCTCTTGGTAGATTGAAGCCTTTTGCCATTGACATTTGATGATTCGGCAGTATCCAGATTTTAATAATGATTCGAACAGTTCTTAACTCAATTCCAGTAATAGATGTTTTTTAATGAAGGATAATAGGTTGAATTATTATATATTTTTTTAATATAACGAAATTTTTTGTGTCTTGCAAGATATGAGTCTGAATCTAATCTTTTCTGTTCCTGTCTAAACAAAAGATCAGATCATAAGACTAATCAATCTTGTTTAGATACCAGCTTGTGATTATTTTATCGAATTCCAACTGGGATTTCCATTTAAATATTATATGGGAATTAAAAACTGGTAAAATGGTAAAATGCCATTTTTGTTTGTTTATTTATTATATTTATAATTAATGGCTCAGTTGAAGTGCTTGTAAGACTTGTAAGAGGCATTATACATGTAATTTCTATCAGTTTTTACAGTATACTTGCTAGTGTGGATCATCTTAGGTAAAACCCACAGTATTTTAGTCACTGAAGGGCTGACAGACAATCCTGTAGACCAACCTATCTGAGAAATGGGGGCCAAACAGTCAGTCTGTCATCTGGTCCCAAAAAGTTAAACCCCAAAAAACCTACAATAATTACAACTAAAAAGGAATCCTTTCCATTGCGAGACCATGAGACTATGAGACTCTTAGTCTTGGTGGTGATGGTAAAAAGACAGAAAAAATTTTTGCAAATTGCAATTCGGAAACATTTAAAAGTATTAAATGCATTTAAAAGCATTAAAAGCATTTAAATGTTTGCAATGTTTAAGTGATTATACTGTACACCTATACAAATCAAAAACCTAAATATATTGTGTATTTATTTAAAAATATACAGTAATATTGGAAATGGAAATATACCGAACAGTAGCAATATTGCTATACTGTACATGATTACAGTGGAATGATAATGCCAGTGGCCAGAGATGCGTGTGGTAGTCTAAGGCATGTAATTACTTGCAATGACTACTGGATGGGCTGGACTCAAACTGACTCTGAATTAATAATGGCTGTAAACTTATGTCTTACATAAAATAGATGTTATATTATATAAAAAATATCTAGGTGAGGTGTCTTAGTGTTTAGCACTGTCACCTTGTACCCCCAGGGTCTGGTCCCATGCTTGGTGGGTTTCCTCTGGGTAATCCGGTTTCTTTCCACAGTCCAAAGACATGCAGACAAGGTTAGTTGGCATTAAGTAATTGTCTGTAGTATGTGAATGAGCATGAGTGTGTGTGTGTATGTGTGTGCCCTACGATAGATTGGCACCCCATCCATTGTGTACCCAACTCATGCCCTAAGTCTCTCCCTAAATCCTCCCACCCTAACGACCCAGTATACAGGATAAGTGGTATAGATGGTGATGGAGTGAGTGAATGAGTTTATACATAGCAGTTGCACTTAGACATAAAGAATGTTTTTTTTTTTTTCACTACAATTTTCTCACTTTTGTAAGATTTTAAAATTATGATTGAGGAATGTGCAAAGGAGAAACACTGGGTCTGAAATACTGGGCTCCCAGGAACTCCTTTAATGGCACCAACATATGGAAACAGCTTGGAGCCAAGTCAGTACTCTACAGGGGATGGGAGATTATTTGACAGTAAAGCACAGTCAGGTTCCTTTAATGTGGCATTCATGAATGATTGTGTGTACAGTTCCCACAGACACATGCATCTCTTCTGCAAGATGGTGACAAGTTATTCATTATTTTTCAAGGATCAGGCATTACACGCTGAACATTTAAAGGAATGACTGCAGTGGGCTTAGACCCAACTCTGCCGAGATCATCATTCATGGACATACATCCTTCTTTAAAACATTCACACCATTCAAATGTTTTACTGCGGCTAGGAGTCTCATCAATTCTTTAGTAAATGTCAATCAATGTAAATGTTTAAAAGCCTCCATCATAGCAAGTATCTCCAGTGAGATAACATCACAATTATTAAACATCCTAAAACTAGCATAAAACAGAATCCACTGTAACAGTAAACAACATCAACATTTCATTCTGTGGATGTTCTCCGGTCACCATACAAATAGAAATCATATTAGATGGGCCATGGGACCACTTCAAGCTGATTTAATGTTTTTTTTAATCACATCTGACAAGAAGAACTTTCATCCAGCTCCAAAAACTAATGAAAGTAATGTGAGTCAGTCGGGCAAAGGCGTCCAAACTTGTTTTGATTCTCACTGCTGCTGGCATGTATTGCAAATGGTGATCTGCATGATGTGTATGTGGTCCATTATGGGCTCAGGCATGTGAGCTTCCACAGTTTAGTGACTTACATAGCTGTTTTTTTTTTCTTGATTATTCCATTTGATCTGGTGTGGGATAATGATGTTGTGTTTGGTCTGGGTGTTATGGGTTGTTTGGGTTCCATGGGGACAAACATGCCTGTTCAGACACGTCGCTTTGCTGATGTCAGCTCTGGGGGATTTATGATTGCTCCATGCTCACCATGCTAGTAGGAGCAATGTGTCCAAAACATCTCATCACTCTATGCTTATAATCTATTCTAAAGAAAAGTAATGAAAATAATCTTGTCTTGGGTGATCGGTCAAGTTCTTTCTTTTGTTATTAAATAAGGGTATTCTTTTGTGCATAAACAGTACATAGACTACATATTAATTGAATAAAAATGGTAAGCTAGCATGGACGTTAAATATTTGATGTTAAAGAGTGAGATCTCTCTCTCTCTCTCTCTCTCTCTCTCTCTCTCTCTCTGTTCTTCATCAGTGTTTCCTAGAAAACCCTTGTTAAAACAATCAAATAAATAAAATAAAAAAACAAATAAAAAATTACTAAAGAGAAAAAAAACCTTCAGTGCTCTGAGCTGTTCTGAGTATAAATTAAATGGTGATGAAGCTTTAGGGAAGAAACATAAGCACTAAGGAGACGCAGCATTTAGTCTGGCTTTGCTGACCACAGCAACGCACTGTGCTTAGGCTGCAATCACAAACTCAGCCCAGAGTTGTCAATCACACTCTCATCTCAATCTTCAAATAAGCATCTGAACCACTCTAGACTATGTCTCTTAGGGTGTGATTTGAGCATTTGAGTTTCTGAGTGTGTAAGGTAGAGGCCATAAAATATGTGATATATTCCCTTTCATTCCTGAAAGCTAACAGGATTTGGTTGATTTGCCAACAAGGCTTTAGTGGTCTATTAGCACACAATGTTAAAGACCACAGAAACTCAAGACGGTGGGAATGGTGGTGAGGGACGGTGGAACACCAGGTAATATGCTTCAACACACCTGTGCATGTGTGATGATGAAATTTTAGATGCTTTAGGTTTAAAATAGGATATAAGATGAAAGGATTCAGTTGCTCCCAAGGACAAGAGGGCAAAACAGAGGTGTTAAAACCGAACAAGATACTAAGAGGCTTCCCAGCATTTCCCTCTTTCTTTATTTAAAAACACACCTTACTTTCAGAAAAGAAGTGAGAAAGATGGAAAGAGAAATTATATTATGCATGGGGTCATGTTTCTCCTGTAATGTGCATGGACTTGTCATTGACTTATTGTAAACACACTAAACAAAACATATCAAACAGTCTTTCATTTTGTATTTATAAGTTAAGTTAAGCCTTTATTCGTCACACATACATTACTGCACAGTGAAATTCTTTATTCTTCACATATCCCATCTTCTTGTTAGTAGGCAGGGGTCAAAGCGCAGGGTCAGCCATTTTTACGGCGCCCCTGGAGATTTAGAGTGTGTTTATTAATTGTTACTGTCACATTACAGTACTCCTGTCTCACTCTCCTTTTATTTATGGACATAACATACTGGTAGTGTCACTTTTAACATTTTAACGTTTTAACACACTCACACACAAAATAAACAAGAGAATGCTTCTCAAAAATCTGGAACAGCAAATCCATGGGGCTTTAATGTACTGTACCTTAAAACAGCAACAAAAACAGTGTGTAAGAAGAAAAGATGAACCGATGTGAACTTTTGAATTTTATGTTCTCAAAGAATGAAAAGAGGGCAGATTCCACCACAAGTCACATCATTCCATTTCATAGGAGTCCCTGAAGGGATGGGACTTGTGCCTGCCATATGACCCAAATGTCATTCATTCTGCTACTTTTCTAATCACATCCCAGTACCAGGACTACACACTGTGTAAGAGCTGTAGTTCTTGGCAAACCATCATGCTGACTAAAGCAAGTGACCCAAAGAAACTATTTCCCATTTAGATGAATGCTATGTTGAACACGGTATAAAGAAACATATACCGTAGTATACGTAGTATATTAGTATACATAGAAAGAGCAGTTTTCTTCCAGTCAAGAATCACGTTCCTTTGAACTCTGTTTTCTCTTTGCTTTTGTTCCTATTGTCACATGGTTAGAGATGAAGCACTCTGAGCTGCCTGTGACATTACTAGCCAAAGATTGTGTGAGTTACTGGTGAATCTCAGGCATACAGAAAAATTCCCAGTGTTGAATTAACGCTCAATGTGCCTTATCTGAACTTGCTGTAGCCACGCCGTAGGATTATTATTTCCCTTCTTTGGAACTAAAGGGGGGATTATAATATTCTTGTGTGCAAACTCAGGTCAATAAAGGCATAGTTTGCCAAAGTTAGAATGGAGGAATATGAGTGTCCTGCACATTGTGCCGACCTCAACACCAGAACACCTTTGGAATGATTGGAACCCCGACTGCACACCAAGACTCCTCGTCTGATATCAGTGCATGAACTTGCCAAAACTCTTGTGGCTGAACAGGCAAATCCCCATTCCTCAATCTCATATTTTTTATGAACGAAACAAATTTATACTCTGTTCAGGTTTACAGAGACTAAATATCTGCAGAGATAGGGTTGGTGTAATAAAATGTGACTTTAAAATTTTGGTTCAAATGTGGCAAAGACCCGTAAAAAAAAAAAGACACATTGGCAAAGAGGGTAGTGCTGCCGCTCCACAGCGCCAGGATTTGATCCTGAGCTTGGGTTACTGTCTGTGTATGCTGCCCCCCCTGCCCCTATGAGTCTCCTCCAATTTCTACAACTTCCCCCTACCTCCAAAAACATGCCAGGAGCTGAATTAAATGTTCTTATTTGCCACTAGATGCTAATCTGTGAGTGGATGGAGCCCTCCACTAGACTGTCATCCATTCCACTGTGTATCCAGTGTTCCCAATATAGACTCCAAGGCCCGTATTCACAAAGCTTCTTAAGCCTAAAAGTTGCTCCTAGTGACAAAAATTATAAGAAAATTCATAGAATTATGACATTTTCTTAGAATTTCCACTTAAATTTAGGACTAAATCTTAGTAAAGATAAAAATTATTCATGAAACATCTTAGCCATAAAAACAGCTCCTACGGTAAAAATTGTTAAGGGTAGAGAGGAGGACTTTTAAGAGGCTTAGGAGTTTCTATAGCAGAGGACAAAATGGAGGAAAGAAGAAATATTCTCTAAACACTGAATGTAAAGCTAAAAGTATACACTGCTCTTCTGTCCAATTTGGTTTTCTTATTCTTTTACTTCCTTCCATCTCTCTTGGATTGTTGGCTACATACCATCTAAAAGTGCAACTTAAATACACTGTCCTGCGAACATGTAAACTGCTAAAACCTGAGCCATTTTGCTCCCATCAATTTGAAATAGATCACAAGTAATAAAATCAGTATGGTAACATTTTGGCTGCTTAAATTAACTTTAAGATATATAGCCTATAACACAAATGTTGCATGAAGTAGCCTGTATTCATGATTATACAATTTCTTTGAATAATTCTATTATCATATAATCTATTTTCACAAAGAATACATTTTAAGACCTTAATCTTAAGACAGATTTTTTTATCAACCAATCACAGTCTTTAAATTGCTGGAATTGCTGTGTCATCCCTAGTAACGGGGTCAACCACACCTTCTCACTAAGATAAAGGTTTTTGCACTTTCCTTACTCAGAGTTTCTCTGAGATATTTCCTAAATCACTTTTAGTCTAGGACTCCCAGCTAGGACTTTTTAGTATAAGATAGGAGCACTGAGAATTTTAAGAAGCTTTGTGAATATGGGCCCAGGTCTACTGTGACCCTGACCAGGATTATGCAGTTACTACACTCCTTGGAACCTCCTGTACCATCACTGGTGTGGTTGTTGAATGCTCATGAGCTTGGTAAATTTAACATTCTTTATTCTCACATCCTTGTTCTGATGCCAGTTTAACTCATCTGATGCCGCGTTGCTCTTCAGTGTTAGTTTGAAAAGCAGCTGTGCTGCAGTCAGACTGAGTTCTCGGTAAGAATAACTGATAGGAATATGGGAACAACTGCATTCTTCATGAATTTTTTAGCATAAATTGTGACAAGGTCACTTAAAACATTAAGAGCACATAGAGTTATGTTTTTTTAAAATAGTAGAGCTATATAGATTTAAAGCAGAGAGAATATTGTTTCTTTACCAACTTTTAATGTGTGCTATAAACACAACATTCACTGATATGCTCACTGCCCTGTGATCTAAAGTTTTTTGTTTTGTTTTTACGTGATATATTTATTAACTCTGTGCTACTGTTGGTGTACATGTAATGATATAATAAGCTACGATATCTTGAGAACAAAGTCACAGAAAGATTAATTAATTATAGGGCAAAGGTTAATTATAGGGCAGCCCATATCCTGGCCTCTTAAGCTGATGACCACTTTATCCACATCACTACCCACAGATCAGAGAGAGAGAGAGAGAGAGAGAGAGAGAGAGAGAGAGAGAGAAAAAAGCAATGAGTATTTGGTTTCCAATCCCACATGCTACCTCGTATAATTGTTCATCTTGAATATGAGAGGCTTTCCAGATAGCCTCAGCAAAAGGGCTAGGTTTCACACATGACT
This sequence comes from Clarias laeviceps, assembly GCA_030014305.1. Lineage (NCBI taxonomy): Eukaryota > Metazoa > Chordata > Actinopteri > Siluriformes > Clariidae > Clarias > Clarias laeviceps. The sequence continues at coordinate 13,380,706 of JAQMYJ010000036.1, read as the reverse complement.
TATCTATGTGTTGGTATTGAGCACCTTAGAAATGTTCCCACAGGTATAAAAGATTTTTCCCCAGAGGGAGTAGCTCGATAGAATTCACTACTTAATCCATATTTTTCATTTCTCTGACATTACCTGGTTATAGCTGTGATCTGAAATTAATGTAACTGCAGAGCTACAACAGCAAAGCTCAGAATAATTGTCACTGCTGCAGGCAAGCATCATGAATGTTGAGATGGTTTAAGCATGCGCAAAATGCACACATGCACACACACACATACACGCACACGCACGCACACACACACACGCACGCACATTTCTTACAGTGGCAACTGTACCAAAAAAATGCTACATCTACTACACATGCTATATCTACTAAAAATTATAAATTGATTTTTCACAGTTATACCAGGGAAATGGCAATATTTTCACAGTCATGTGTAAAATGTGTGCATCTTTTAATTATAAGTTTTTTTTTTGTGTAAAAACATAAGAAAAATCTGATTGTATCAGGTCTTAGTATTACGCAAATATAACTTCAGCCAAACGACAACATAACTTTTTCATTGCACCATTACAATATACACTACCGTTCAAAAATTTGGGGTCACTTTCTAACTCCATGATCGTTGGATCATGGAGGAAGCCCAATGAGGAAGAAGAGAAGTGGGCAGAAGTAACGAAGCAGCCAGGGACATAAATCAACTAAAAAGAAAAAAAAAAATACAATGTTGCATGCGTTATTATGGAACTCAGTGAAATTTTACAGTGAATGGTATGTTTTATCTTCCCATTGTTTTTTATAGATCAAAGACTTAAAACAGACGAGATAAGCATATAGATTTATTTATTTATTTATTAAGAAAGATAAGAGTGATTTTTTTAGCATATACAGGCCAGATAAACTGGCAAAGGAATTAACGCTTTACTTTTATTTATACATACACTACCGTTCAAAAGTTTGGGGTCACTTTCTAACTCCATGATGGTTCCTGATTTTTATTTCTTTCT
>JAQMYJ010000036.1:13334539-13376432 GCA_030014305.1 Clarias laeviceps | reverse complement strand
AGTTTTGATGCCTTCAGTGAGAATCTACCAATGTAAATGCTCATGAAAATAAAGAAAACACATTGACAGATAGATGAAGGTGTGTCCAAACTTTTGGCCTGTACTGTATGTCTTTTATGTCTGTATTATTATGTCCAAAGCCATTCATTATTTCCAAGCATACACAAAAAAATAATAAATAAGTAACATTACAGAAGAATATTTGCAAGCCTGTAAAGAAAGCAACATATTACATGTACATGACAGACCAGTTCAGTTCAGATGGAATCAAAAACCTAATTTAGTTACCTAAATTACCAAATTACTTAAGGAACTCATATTATCCAGCACACTAAGTAAAACCAAACTGCTGTTTTACTTACAGTACTGTCAAAACTTATTGGGAACTTAGAAACAAAATGCTATAAAAAAGATATTTTTTAAAACATTTCTGAATGTAAAAAAAATCTCTTCTGCATAGAAAAACTGAATAAAACCCCATTCCTTACTATATTTTTTGCTATGGCATCCAGCTTGCTGTGGTTATGACACACACTGACCTCTGTACAGTGCATCTGAAAAGTCTTTACAGTGATTCACGTTTTCCACATTTTGTTATATTACAGCGTTTTCCAATATGAATTAAATTAATTATTTTCATCAAAATTCTACAAACAATACCCCATAACGACAACATGAAAAAAGTAGGCTTTACTTTTTTTTTTTCAAATTTATAAAGCAACAACAACAACAAAACAAAACAAAACAAAAAAAACATTCTCTTTTCACTGATCATTCTACAATTTGATAGGAGTCCACCTGTGGTAAATTCAATTGATTGGATATGATTTGGAAAGGCACACAGCTGTCTACTGTATATAAGGTCCCACAGTTAACAGTGCATGTCAGAGCACAAACCAAGCCCAAGGAATTGTCCGCAGACCTCTAAGACAGGATTGTATTGAGACACAGATCTGGGAAAGTGTCTCAATACAATATAGAAAGTATAGAAACATTTCTGCCACATTGAAGCATGGTGGCAACCACCAGGAATCTGAACCTGATGGTCACTCTGAAAGAGCTCCAGCATTTTTCTGTGAAGAGAGAAGAACCTTCCAGAAGAACATCCATCTCTGCAGCACTCCACCAATCAAGCCTGTATGGTAGTGTGGCCAGGCGGAAGCTACTGGCACCTGAAGGACTCTCAGACCATGAGAAACAAAATTCGCTGGTCTGATAAAACAAAGATTGAACTCTTTGGTCTGGAGGTAACCAGGCACCGCTCATCACCTGGCCAATACTATCCCTACAGTGAAGCATTGTGGTGGCAACATCATGGTGTGGGGAGGTTTTGCAGTGGCAGGAACTGGGAGACTAATCAGGATCGAGAGAAAGATGAATGCAGCAATTTCCTTGAAGAAAACTTGCTCCAGAGTGCTCTAGACAACAGACTGGGGTGACGGTTCACCTTCCTACAGGACCTAAGCAACGACCCTAAGCTCACAGCCAAGATAACAAAGGGACAAGACTGTGAATGTCCTTAAGTGGCCCAGCTGGAGCTCAGACTTGAACCCGATTGAACATCTCTGGAGAGATCTGAAAGTGGCTGTGCACTGATGCTCCTCAAACAACCTGTGCACTACTTAAAGGCACAGAAAAGCTACTGTATATGGGAGGCCACAAATGATCATGGATAGGCTTATAGAATATACAGTGGACCAGTAACAGTCCTAAAAGCTCTGCCAAAAATAGTTTTTAGCATTTTATAAAAATTAACGGCTGGCAAGCTGTTCACTACAGGTCACTCCAACAAACCCAAGTAAGCTATGATCTTACCTTAGCAAAGATTGTGAATGTGGGAACTGGTCTTAACTCTAGCTGGCTAAAATAAAGAGTAAAGAGCAAAGAGTAGAGAACAAAGTCATTTCTGTTGGCATGCAATGTGTTGTTTTTTTCTTACAGTAGTTGTATGGTTTTCCAATTTTAATATGCATGCATACATTTCTAGATACTGTATGTCATGCAGGTGGCTTGGTGGCATAGTGGTTATCACTGGGGCACGCACCTCCAGGGTCAAGTGTTCAATTCTTGCTTCAGGTTTGTATGTGTGTGTAATTTACATATTCTGCTTATGCTTGGTGGGTTTCCTCCAGGTACTTCATTTTCCTCCCACAGTCCAGTGTTTCCAAATTGTGTAAGTAAATGTTTATGTGCTTGTGTGCCCTGCGATGGATTGGCACCGTATCCTGAGTCCCCGGGGATAGGCTCCAGGCCACATGAGAACCTGTACAGGATAAGCGGGATAGAGTGAGTAAGTGTATGTCATGCATATTTATGGACGTGGTGGAGAAACGATAGTGTGTATAAGTATGAGAGAGAAAAAATGCTAGTATGGAGGTGTAATATAGGTTTCAACTGTTACCAAACCAACAGTAGCCTTTTCCCTTTTGTCAATGCTTTATTATTTTAGCTGTCTTTAAGTCCTTATCTATCATTATTATTATTATTATTTTATTTTATTTTTTTTTCAGATTGTCTTCCTGATTTGGTTGTGTCCAATTCTCCCCTGTCATTAGGGCACTCCCCCATCAAGGCTCTACTACCAGTCAGGGAGGTCTGAAGACTATCACATGGTTCCTCCGAAACACGTGACGCCAGCCAACTGCATCTTTTCGAACTGCACGCTCATGCACAGTTGGGAGCGGTGAAACACACTAACTCTGGTAAACCATTGCTATCCGTTCCTTCCGCTTTCAGGAGCTCACAGGTGCCCTTGATTGGCTTAGAGCTGTGAAAGATTGCACTTTACCATTGCGCCACTCAAGGGCTTAAGGCCTTACCTTAAAATGATCAAAGAAATTGCAAATTGATGCTAGTTAATAGGATGTGAATACAAGTGTGTAGAAGTATGTTTTCCTCATACACATAAAAAAATATACTCAGTAATAAAGCTATCAAATATACTGATGAAAAGTGAACCAGACACTGTGGTCATAGAAATATTACATACCTTCATCCATCAATCTAGGAACCTCTGTAGTCCAGTCCTCAGTGTCTGGAACTGTGGAGGCTAATGGTGACCACTGTATATATTCCCATTTGCACAAAATGTGGTAGGACCTCAGATCAACATTCACACACACATTCACACACTACGAACGCCAAATAGCCTAATCTGCATGTCTTTGGACTGTGAAAAACAAAAAGGACAACCCGGAGGAAACCCAACATGCATGGATAGAATATGCAAACTCCATACTCACAGACCCTGAGGTGGTAATTGAATCTGGACCGCGGAGGTGCAACGCAACAATATTAACGACTACACCACTCTGCCACCATTATATACCTTCATTTATTAAAATGGTATGAATGCATAAATAATTTTGCCGCCAACACCTCAAATATAGGTATAACTGAATTCTGATAGTTGTTTTAAAAGATTATATCTAATGTAATAATGCACCACTTTTGTCTCTCATTGATAGTAATAAGAAACTAAATGAATTAACAGTATTGTAAAAGTCTTATCAAAATGATTCACAGTCACAGTAAAATAAAATATTTTCAAAGTTTAGAGACCAACTGGACATATATAAACACTGTAAGGTCTTAATTCAACACTCTAGATGTTAATTCAGCACAGATTTTACCACAGTGGCCACCTTCTGAATTCAGCATTAGCACAATACTACTACTACTACTACTACTACTAATAATTTGGGTAAGGTAAAGATATCATATTTAAAAAAACAATCAATGCAATATATATTAATTCTTTTTCATAAAACGAAAAAAGTAAAGAATAAAATGTAAAGAATAAGCCGACATTCTTTAATTAAACCTCGTCAATGATTGAGATGATTAGAGATAAAATCAACGTAAATGAAGAACTGTATGAATAACTAGTGAAAACATCCAATATAAAGGTGTATGGCAAAATCAACATAAAAAAATAAGGCACTGTATACTGTCCAATAACATGGAATATAACATCACTTTAATAGTGTTTTATAACAGTGCTATGGTTGTAGCCTTCAAATACACACTGGTAACCTTTTTACTCCTCTCTGTTTTTTTTTATTATTACTCTAACAATAACTATGAATTTAACATAGTAAATATTTAATTTTGATTTTTGAAATCTATATTTGCAGGGTGAAAAGTAGGTGGAGCTTAAACAAATCAAGAAAGATTTTTCAACAACATTACTCTTATTTTCATTTTCAACCCATAACTCCGAGGCTTAAGTTGGACATTCGCTGATTTGTAGCTGAAAGTACAAGAGGCACAAGATGATGAGAAGACCTCAGGCAGCTCTACAAGTAGTTTGGGTGAATCAGGGTTCAGGTGCATACCAGGTCCTGTCTGTTCCACTACCATCTATCTTTGGTGGGTGAATAGCCCAGGAGGATAAACAGAGGGCTTATTCCCATTAATGGCTGCTGCATTCCTGGAAAGTTCTTGCTTTCCCCTGGAGCGTAAGATTCTAAAAATACACCTGTTTTGATGAGAACAAAGATAGAGTATTGGATGTTTTTGATGGTCATGGTTAAATTCTCAACACTTTTCTGTGAATCTAGTTAAAAATTTACACTGTTTTGGCAAATGCCTATAGAATGTTTTCCCTGCCTATGCACAATCCTATAACAATCACAGCTAACCTCTGACAGTACTGTAGTTTCTGTGTGTGAGAATAGGTATATACTGTATCCCTATCCATGTCTGGAATCAACAGTGTGGGAATATGTCAGTAAGGCTACTGTACCCACATGCAGTGCTCTTGTTGGAGGTCTGAGGCTCTGAGTACCCAGCATCCTCTGGAAAGCAGCCCAGAAAGCTTCACTCCAGCCTGGGTAAGAGCATGAGACCTGTCTCCCACACACTCACACACAAAACCTCTATCTTCCTGCCAAATATGGTCTGTGTGTACACACAGCCTCTAAATATAGTCTGATAAACACATACTGTGTCATTTACAACAATCAATGGTCCTTGTTCTTCCAAGCATGTCACAGTGTATGTGATTGACATGTCTGGGGAGTGCAGAGCTGTGTTCGGTAGAAGACAGGAAGAAGAAGCAACTTCCTGCTGGGATCTACCTTCAAATGATGCAGTTGTCTGACAAAAGCACTAATCCCTATCCCACAATAGCTTATAACATAGTTATTCAGAATCAAACTATTATTTGTCGTTCATACAAGTGTATATTACAATAACAGAGGCCAGATCTTTTTTTTTTTCTTCTGCATACTTTTAAAATCCAAACTAACAAAAGAGCACTTAGAAGCTCTCCAAACAGGACATTGAGCTCTATTGGGTTCATTCAATTGTAAAGATACTTTGTAGGTGACTTTGAAGTACTGATTGTATGTGAAAATGTTAACCCATTCTTAGATATCTGCATACAGTACATTATGCTTAACCTTACTACTAGATGGTTTATTGCAGGTCCTGACCTTGGAGTAATGGGGACAGAGGATTTGGATAGGATGACCCTCGCCAATCTCTCTGGGTCAAAGTTGACATTGCAGATTAATGACTGTTTTAATGGCCGTGCCAAGAACTTAATATCACTGCAACAGTGCAAATTGCATTCATAGCGTATCTCCACCGACAGCTTAATTGACTCTGCCTATGTCCAAAGTCTTCTCAGCTGTTAACAATGCAGCTGCTTAATAACCCTCATAATAAATGAAACTGAATATGGTAATTTTTCAGATGAGTTGCTTGAGTGGTGAAGCATGGGGTCAAATGGATGTGTGGGAGCATTTGGTCTACTATTTCCCTCAGTTAGGCAAAGAGGAAGTCCATGCAGGCCATTATATTTCCTCTCTTAAAACAAATTATTCAGCCTGACTCTGTGAATGAGTAATAGTCTTTAGTAAACATCAAAGCCTGTGTCTTCAGCAAATAGTGCTGAATTAAAAGTCAGATCATAAAATAAAGGTGTGTGAACGATTATAGAATTAATTTCTTTGCTCACACCATGCTTTCATCCCCTTTTGTGAATGTTTTGTTCTGAAAGAAAGAAAGAAAGAAAGAAACAAAGAAAATGGCGTGCATATAGCACTCAGAGATAACAGAAACCCTCTTTCTTATCCAGAGGGCTGGCAGATTGTTCATCGCCCATTTAATTAATACCCATGTTCAATTAAAATATATTCATCTACCAAAATCATTCCTCATGATTAATTTAGTCGAGTGTACCTTTATCAGGGCACCATCTGCTTTTTATGCATGTTCTTTTTTACCTCTCTGTCTGTCTCTGCCTCGCTGCATCTCTCTCTCTCACTTATCTCACTCACTCACTCACTCACTCAGACACACACCTGGATAAATTTAAATTTATATTTATGCACTTTGGCAGATCATCCTACAGAAGTGTTTTGATGTTTCTATCAATAAATGAATCATAATACTGGTTTTCTACAAATGTTGGGAAGGTAATATAGTAAGTAAAACACATACAGTAGACAGCACGGGTTTTTATTTTATTTTAAAATACACTACGTATCTATGAGATGCCTGTCTACCTCACTCTGAAAAAGGTTTCTTCCTGGGACAAAGCACAGCTTTGTGGGAGGTGTTTGAAAAGAGTTGGGAGAAAGATTCAGCCTGGAGTGACCTCCTGAGATGAAATGGGGAAAAAAAAGAAAAACACAGAAGTGAAAAGGGCTAAAACAAAGAGGACTTGTGTCTGTTGTGAAATGCTTAATTACATCCTTTCAGTTCTAATGTTACAGACACCATGGCTCTGTTGCTTTAGTGTAGTGTAACAGGGTGTCATTGGCTGTTGTTGATGTTTTTAAAAGCTCATCTCTCTCTCTCTCTCTCTCTCTCTCTCTCTCTCACACACACACACACACACACACACACATAAATACCCCCATATGTACACACCCAGCAGACACACCTCTTTCTTCTCTCTCCTGTTTGAGTCCTGTTCTGTCTTCTCTCGGTCTGGGTACGCCTCTTGTTTGTGAGAAGGGTAAACAAAACCTGTCCGCAGGGACAGTTACCTCTAGCGGACATAATGCATGGGCACAGTAGTCATCTACTAGATTAAAGAGGCAATTATGTCAAATCATCAGCGCCTCTGTCTGAGGCACTTACCACAGCTATGAACCACCAGTAAAGCATGCCATCACATTTTTGCACTTGTATACTACTCCTTCTGGATCGTCTGGAAGACAGAACACAAAAGTGTGCTTGGACAAATGTCTGTCTGGTGTGAATCCTCTTCTATGTCCTTTTAAATCAATCTTTGTAGCATTATTTATACCCCTCTGTAGAAAAGCATTGCTTTATGTAAACACACTGTATGTATGTATCTTAGTTCTTTGTATATGTGGGAGTGTTTATAGCTACTGCATGTGTATGACTAACATGCATATGTGTGACTAAGATATTTCCAGGCTACTGTCTGTGAGCCTGTCTGGACATTGCCTGTCTTACTTCACTTGTTAAAAATGTCATAGTTGAGGGCTGTGTTTTTCTTGTTGCCATGTTTTTCTTGTTTCAATTGGTTGAATCTTGTGAAATGTTTATCTCACTAACCCAGTAATAAAAGGCTTGGACACTGTAATGGTTCAGCGTGAGATGACTTGCTCAGATCCATATCTTATGCCTATGAATTTCGCTGTACAATCTTAGACGATTGTGCAACCTAATTAAAATATGTGTTTGGCTTCGTCAAAGACTCAATGGAAAAGTGGCACAGGGATAGCGTGATCCTTGGGACTGCACTAAAATATATATATATATATATTTTTTTTTTACAAAGAGGAGGGTGGAAAGGGGGAGTGGAGGATGGGGAGCTTAAAAGGAAGCCTGTAAAACCATGAGATAGACGGAAGTGTAGAGGTTAGTGTGTATGGAAGGGGGTGAATTCGGAATTTATACCTTTTTTCCCTGAGGGTGCCTTCATCCCAGGAGATCCCAGATGCTGTCGTATATATACGTGACTGACAGTCTGAGAATGAAGGAAAAGTCTGGTCCAGCTGTGATTACCTCATTGTTACCACAGGTGTGTGACTTTGCTGTGCTTTCAGCCAGTGCAGTTTTATTTATTGCAATTTCCTTTCCAGTCAACTATATACATACTGTACAAAAATGAGAAACAGACAAACACATTCCGTCATGAACAATGATCACATCAAATAGTTCTGCTAAACATTTAATTCCTATAAAACACCTTCAAATTTTCACCTTCAATGCTATGTACACTGGTTTTCAACCCATTGCCTGAATAGTTTTTGTAATTTGGATTATTGAATAGTATTTGACTACATGACCCCAATTAAAACTATGCCTAAAACAATTAAAATCTAAAAATAAAATAAAAATGCATTCGATTATTGATCAATGCACAGGAAGTTGGCCAATTTCACATGATATGGGCACTTTTGAATTGTACCATTTGTAAAATATGTGGTGTTGAGTAAAAAAAAAAGTGATTGAGGCTCTGGGTTGCTGATCGGCAGAGAATAGGTATTCAAGCCCTGCCACCGCAGGGACGCTACTGTTGGGTCCTTGGGCAAGACACTTAATCCTAAACCCATAGAACCCAGGCACTAGGGCATCAGATGTAAAACCTTTGACTTGGATTCTAGGAAAAAGGCTAGGAATAATAATAATTAAAAAACTGGTGACGGGATAATGGGCACCCAAGACCACCCAGCCCGATCCTATAGGAAAGCCAATGCAGAGTAAACTGCTGAAAAAAAGTCAACAGAAAGCATCCATAGAATGTGCCAGACAAGCAAGTTCGATCCATATAGACCCCACACACACCACACTGCAACTCTTCCCATGCCAGACACCACAGCACCCCCCCCAGAGGTCTTGTGGAACTATGCACTGAGGGGCCAGAGCTTCTCTGTTGGCACAGGAGGATCGTACACAATATTATAGTTTTGTGCTGTAATGTTATGTCTGATCATTGTATATAAAATTGCATATACTTTGAAAAGCTTAATGGATTTTCCCTGGATATTCAAGTATGCCAAAAATCTCTTTTTATGGGACTACCGACCTCTCACAGAATCTCCCGATTTGCTTCAAAAAAGCTCCAAAGTTGTTGCGTTCGGTACCAATTTGCTTAATTTTAAAAGCGTAGCAAACCTACATCGAGCCATTAACAATTTAAACATTTGTAAGGACATGAAAACAACACTACAGCAAATTTTGACATGAGGCAAGAACGAAGTGTTAGCAACATGATAACATTTCAATAGTGAGCCATTAAAGAATTTAACAATGTTATACCGAGCCCTAAAGAAAAGATAAAGAAACTGTACTACCACTACCGAAGCAAAATTAAAATGACGCTACCGACTTTTACAAACTATTACAGAGGTGTTAATGATAAGACACCAACCTCATATCGTCCCATTAATAAATAGATGCCGACCTATAGACACTGGAGGAACGGTGGGACTATGTCCCATAGTCCCACCTGCTCTCTCACATACACAGGTATACTGTGGCCGGACTGCACAGGCACAATCTGCCCCTTTGCTCTCTCCAAGTGAAGAGAAATAATATTCACTTAATCTCGTTTAAATTTAAATATTTACAGCTGCATGAGGCATCAATCAAGTAATTAGAACAGTCATAATAATATCAACAACATAATAAAATAAAATTTTATTTAATGTTAAACACCAGTTGGAGCATTAAAGAGTAAATAAGGGGAGTGACATAGTATTATCCAAAAAAGGGGAAACACGTCAATATTTACAGTGACATTAAAAAAAATGCATTGAGTTTAATTATGTAGCAATTTTAATATGACTACTCAAAGGTTTACCAGCATGATTAGGAGAAAATTGCATGTTTATGAGAGAGAGAAACAGAGAGAGAGAGAGAGAGAGAGAGAGAACCCTAGTGTCACTTTATGCAGGAGCCCATACACTCTCTTTGTTCTGCAGCTCCTGCTGCATTTCAGATGACGTTGCATGTTTTGTTGGATTCTCTCTTAATCGAGTGTGCTATCTCCTGAATGTTCTCATGAATATAAACAGTGATGCACTGTTTTGTGTATGCGTAAACTCAATGCATATATTGTAATTTTCTCCATCCTTCTAGAGTATACAGAACCAGAGCCACGCAGGCTAAGGTGAATGGTTAGTGTAAGACAAAATGCCTGGGCATGTGCTGTGGGAGCGTCGTGTGCATGTATGCGCAAATTTAATGCGTTTATTTTCAGAATTTTGCTCTAAGCTTTTTTGAAAAGTTGGCAGCTATGATTATTACATACATTACATATATTCAGAAATAAAAATTATATGGTAAATTTGTCATCAGACTAACCGAAATTATCAAACCACAGACATTTTAGATTAAAACATTTCTACTGTGCATCAGACTTTAACATGTAATATATCATTCAATCGTGATCAATCATCCCTATTATTCTTAAAATATTATTTTGTTAATTTTGTCATTACTTTCATTTGCATTGAATATGTTAATTTTTATCTCCTTTCCAGGAGTTTTCCTGTAAACTGCTCTCTCTGACTGGCTAAAGTATAATGAACGGTCCAAACAATTAGACTAGCTTGAATTAAAGTAATGTCACTAAACATTCACTGATCAGGTTTTAGTGTTCAGTTACAATTCAACCAAAATCAGGGCATTAGTCCTATTCAGTCACTAGTTCGCAATAAACCACCTGTGTAATAGGTTGATGTGATTCTTGATCATGTTCTCCATTAGAGAGGAACCTCACCACTCATTGTAAACCAAAATAAACCAGAGGTAAAATTCTGTGGCCTGTAAAGCCTAGGGTTCCATGGCATGGATGTGGCCATTCATGTGCCTCTATACTCTGCCCCTTTATCCAGTCTCATCCCTGAATTCAAAAATTCAATCTCTTCAAGAAAATGCCAGAGACTGAAGGTTAAATGTTATTATAGGTTATTAAAGGTATATAGACTTAACCCATATACACATATTCAATTCAATTTTATTTGTATAGAGCTTTTAACAACTGTCATTGTCGCAAAGCAGCTTTACACAATCAAAAGAATTATTTAAGTTTGTATGGAATGTGAATGTGTATGTGTATGAATCAAAATGGTCAGATAGCGCTATACAAATAAAATTGAACATATCTCTCTTGACAAAACTGTCTTCTGTATTTCTCCAATTTTACACTCAATGCATCCACCATTTCTTTTACCTTTAAAAATCTTATCCTTTCTCCTTCCAGGCTCCTTAATATTTTCTCTCTTTAATGAAAAATAGGCAGTTTCTTGTGATGTCAGATCTGAGCTTGCTCATGTGTAGGATGATTTGTGAGAAGGTGAGATGTAGGGGACAGAACCTTGGGTCAAGCTTGGGTTCCATGAACTTGCTATCCATCATCTGACATTAATATGCATTGTCTCTGGTCATGTGACCCTAAATGAAAACAGTTGATTAATGGCTTTTATCGGCATGATGACCTCAAGGGAAATAGAAGGGTAATTCTAGAGGCAGGATGAAAAGACAGCAATGCCAAACCATGTTTGTTTAACCTTGTATACATTTATATCACATCTAAATAGTAGCTTTAGGCACAGCAGTGCCACTCTAGTGGCCAATTAGGCATTATATTGCAAATTATTCCAATCTAATTAGGGAGATACAATAAACCCTATTACAAATGCCTGACTGCAGATTGTATGGTTGTTAATTTGTATGGTTTTATCTTCATCTACTGGAAATTTTGCAATTAAAATGGTGCACTTTAAAAATCTGTACACTCATACCTTACGGCTTTCCAAATTAATAAGTGTTTTGACATAACCAGCTCACCAGAAAACTAACTTTGTGTGCTTGTGTATTTATTCACTGATCTTTCACTTCTCTCTCATCGACATATACTCACTCCCACTCAGGCCCGCTGACACGTAATGCCTGCACCCGGAAGTTTAAACATTTAAAAAGTTTGAAAAAATACCTCGATCCTTTTCGTCAAATTGACTAAAACGTGTCTTTTCTGTATTTGTCATTTCCTCGTTGATCAGAATGGGACTATGTAGGCTGGTGAGAAGTGAAGAGGAAGAGGAGAGAAGGATAAGTGTGGGCTGAACAGGAAGGCATATAGAAACTCTTGTACTAATGAGTAAGAAAAGTTCAGACTGTTCCAGAAGTTTCCTTGTGTCTGTCTCTAAAGCATTGTAGTTGTGCAGAAACTACCAGATATGATCCTACAACATCACATCAATGGAACACTAGAGACGTCAGTGCTTTTATCTATTTTCCTCCAAACCTTATAGAAGAATCACTAGGAAAGTATGTTTTATTGCTAAAAAGAAAAAGTGACATAAGACGAAGAGAAAAAATGTTATGTTATGTTCATGGTAATGCTGAGTTGAGATTGGCTATCCTGAAGAGAGAGTGATGAAACAAGTGTTTTCTCTGTAGTTCGAGTATGTATTTAGATACTCTCAGGTGCTTTCAGACCTCATACTAAGGGGCCATAAATGAGGGACTTCTAAACAAAAGAAGAATTCTCTTTGTAGATTCCAACGGCTCTGTTGAACATTTTAGCTCAAGCGTCTATTACTGGCTGGGATGCAGTCTGTCTAGAGAGGATAAGGTAAGCCTCGAGCAGCTATGTCTTTGTTCTTAATCAGCCCATAAAATAAGAGCTCAGTTTGAGACTTCAACTATAAACAGGGATCAGGGTGAAGGGCTACAAACATCAGAGGTTATATAGCGGCCAGAGGTAAAACAGGCTTTGAATCGCAATACAGCCTTTTAATGCTTAGTTATTAAATATAATAAGAGCAGCAGGTGAGTCCTGAATCTGCTTTAGCAGGCGTATGTACATAAGGACTATTGGCAAGTGCAGGTGCAGTGTTTTATTTTCTTCCGAAATTCAAATGATCTCTAATACAATTCATCATGGCTATACTATTGATTCAAATCCTTGCTTCTCTGGAGCCACACGACCCACTAATGGGGACATGCATATTGATGTCGGTGGGGCGAATATTTGATGAGGTGAGGAGGGGGCTTAGTACTCCAGGAGCAATATAATTGAATGAAATTCATATTTCACCATGGTGAATTGGGCACTTCGTTGTTCTCTCCATAACCCTGCCCTGATGAGGTGCAAAAACAAAACAGTGGGAATGGTTCCCAAGAATGTCTGTGGATATTCTCAACCCAATGAAGATACATTCACATAGATTAGATTATTTGTAACAACATTCTAACTATGGATAATGTCACTGACAGGAGATTTTTAGGTTTGCCTTGGGGCACCTTATTGCAAAACTACCTTTTCAGCCTTATAATGGTTGGTAAGGTTGGTGACACCTTGCTGCTTTCTTCAGTTTTAATCCCATTCAAGTGTATTTGTGAGAAAAAGTCAATAACGAAATGTGACAAATAATCGAAATAAGTTTAAAACTGGTATGATACAATGATGGATTTAAGATACTGCATGACTAGTGTACAGTGTACACAACAATAAAATGACCTGCCTAATATTGTGTAGATCTCTACTTTTCTCATGTCACCAAAACAACTACTGTATGAACCTGCATGCCATGAACAGCACAAGAACTCTAAAGGTGTGCTGTGGTATCAGGCACATACGTGTTAGCAGTAGATCCTTTAACTCCTGTAAAATACAAGGTGGGGGCATTTATGGATCAGACGTGTTAGTCCAGCACATCCCATGTATGCTCAGTCAGATTGAGGAATTCAGAGGCCAAGTCAATACCATTAACTCTTTGTTATGTTTTTAAAATAATAAGAAAAAATACAAATATTCCATCATTTTCTCAAGGTGTGTAGTTAACAGACAACATGGCATCACATTCCAATACACAACACAACTGCTGTGTAGAAACACACTGACCAAACCAGATACTATCATTTTATCAGGATCAGCTGAATCAGCTGAACAACCAAGCTGAGAATTAACTCAGAATTAACCTTTTTTCCTTCCAGAGAGAGACTGAGATTTAGAGTTTAGTAGTAGAACTATACATTTTCAGATTAATCTAAACTATATAACATCTAGGATGAGGAACTTAATTGAAGTATTCAAGGGTGTAATTACTGGTGTATTGGCTGAAAGCTGCGGTGTGCAGTCATATCCAATACATGTCAAATCATAGACAGCCTCGTTGATTGTATTCTACAGCATTGCTCTGGTTCAATCGAGACATAATCAGTGCAGTCAATAAGCCATAGGAAGGACACTGCTGGAAGTTTGCAGGCTCCAAAGATGTTGTAAAAGATATCGCTTACTGTAAGAGGCAAATCTGTTAAAGACATTTATTGATGAAGCAGATTACAAGTGCAGTAACATTTAGCTTGATTGCTGTGAAATGCCACAAGAAACTGTGACAATATTAAATACTAATAGAAGGTTGATGATACCATGGGCCTATACATGAGCTAAATCAAAGGGAGAATGTATTTATTGGCATGTACATAAAATTGCTGTGATTGTCTTTGACTTCAAAATGAATTGATAAAGCAGAATGCACTATGAATTCATGTATTTCATCAGAGAATTATTCTAAAAGACAGACACACACACTTTAATTTTAAGGCATTAATTTCACATAAATGTGTCTGTCTACCAAATATTAATCCCTGAATTTATTACGCCTGATAAATCTACAAACAAAAAGATATTTCATGTACAAAAAAGCAATAATAAGATGGCATAAAATAAATGAGGAAGCAATAGGCTGTAAATCTGTGCTTGACACTGTGGATACACAGATGTGTTTAAGCTGATTTGGGTAAGGAATAAGATGGCTGGGATTGAAGCACAAGTGTGTCATTGCTCATTTAGAATGGGGGGTTTGTAGTAGCATAACACTTAAGAGGGTAAAGTTGATCCCCATGAATAAACACGCAAACACATTTGAGCTTATCTTGTCAGATTGAATATTCTAATCTTTTACAAGAGAGATTATATGGTTAGCACTTGCGGTATTTGGTAACAGAACTGGGAGCGGAGACAGGCCCTGATGCTCAATGTCATCACCTTACTAGCATATTCATAAAATAATTCACCATAAAAACCTCAGCCTTTTTTCTTTTTTTTTTTTTACCAATCTTAAAATTTATTTACATGAATATATAAAAAAACATTAAGGAATATCAGGACTCCAGAACATCTAGTAGAAATTCTGTTATCCTAATAAGAGACATTCATTATGCAACACTCAATCATAGGCCAGAATTCATGTCATGTTAAAGTCTAAAGGATAGGGGAGTTAGAAATGGCAGGAAACTGGTAAAAGAAAAAGTCATCAAATCAGAAAGATGACTTAATTACCACGGTTACACCTTTAGGTGGGCTACACATAGGGTGCACTCAACTCACAAAAACCTCTTTAATAACCATATAAATAAGAATTTCATTGTTATTTAATGAACTCATTAATTATTGGATGTCTGTCTATAAATCCCAGGATGATACACATCCATCGTTCAGTGAATAACCAACAAAGAAGGAGAGTATGAGCAGATGGGCCGTATGGTGTGTGTCTTAACGTGCTTGCATTTTACAACACATTTCACAGTTGAAAGAATCAAGCACGTGACTGCAATTTTATGGTGGACTTGATTTGCATGTTGGAGTGGTGTGGTTAAAGAGCAAACACAACACATAACCACTCTTTAAGCTCTCATATAGAAAGAGAGAGGTAGGGTGTGTGCTTCTGATAGTGGGGAAGTACTTTTACTCTACTTTGCCTAATTGCTTTACTATTTAGATAAACGTTAACAGACTGTGATCCATGGACCCAACATGCTGTTAAATCAGTCTAGAGAATGTGCAAAACAAATTTAGGGTAAACTATATCAACTAAAAAAATCATGTTTGCAGGATGTAATAATGATACAATCTATTTGTTCAAAATAGGGCACCTAATAATGTAATGCATGTGATATATATAAAAACAGGAAAATAACACAAACGTGTAATTAAACAATGGTTAAATCCCTCAACCCTCAACTGGAGGGCATTGAACTACAGCAGCTCTATTTTCTGCTTTGTACTGAGTTAAGGGTATTAACTGAATCAATCGTTCGGTCATACTGTTTCAAAGTGACAGTTTGAAATATGGATACATTAATAAAGCCTTGCTGGGCTTTGTAAGAACAATGTGGATGGGCAGCTGGTCACTGAATAGGTCCGAACCAATTGAGTTTTTTCATGACTGGTGGAAAACAGCAGTACAGAAAGATGTTGCCCTGTAATTTGATTCCATTTCCACAATCACACAGGCCAAAACAGTGGTCTGTTAGCCTTACTGACCCATACATGGCTCTGGCTCAATTGACCTTCTTGCTGAAAAAGCAGGTGATATGCAGTAATGGATCATTAAATCCAGAGAGTGTACAGAGACAGGGAGGAGGAAGATGGAAAATAATTAAATTTGAGAAGCATAATGTTGTCAAAACTTTAAACTAATCTCTCCACTTAACTAATCTATTTGAGAGACATTTTTTCACTCTAGTCTACAGTACATAGCTATCTATTTAGCCTTTATAAAGTTACTAATTTTGCTATGTTTCTTTTAGGCATTCAGTGTGGCAAGGGATATGGGATATGTGACAAGGAATATCACGCCTGAAAAATATACAAAAAGATACGTCATGTACAGGATAAGATGGCATGAAACCAATTGTTTTTTAAAAGTTTATGATAAAAAGTTACTGAAGACATGAAGGTCACTGTGACCATGCGATCAAACCCTCGATTGGTCAGGCGCATCGGACGACCAGCGTGTCTTTACCTACACAACCTGAAAGCTGGGCAAAATTTGCCATGGTTGTGTTTCCAACAACAACATAAAATCCTCTATATATGATTCATTATACAACAGCTAATTCTCACCAAGCAAGCTGATTGGACAGGAGGTATTACAGGAGCAGTGATAATAGACAGTAACACTCGTATAACCACTGGTATATTTATATTAACTTTATTATTAGATTTATTATATATTTATATTAACTATAGATATCACTCCTCATCCTAGGGGCTCTAATAACTGTTAATGACATTAACTGCAGGTCGCAGCATGGATGAAAGTAGGTCTGTACGGTCCTCCATACTGACAAGAAAACAACTGAGTGCCAAAATTCACATCCAGAACTAGTCATAATGTTATGTCATCTTAAAGAAACACTTAGACTCCTAAATAATATTTCATTAATGGCTACAAAGCTGAATAGCTCCTAACATAAGGCTAAATTACAAATGGCTCTCCAACCCCGATCAAGGGCACTACTTGGTGTGTGTATGTTCTGTTTAACGCTATTCAGGATTTAACCCTGAAACCTGGAAGTCACATAGCTGATATTCTTTACCACCTTAACATACAACAAATGGAATCTAGGTATCTAAACACTACTTTAAACTTCAATATGGCTTATTTTCATTATTTATTATTAAGTTGCTTTGCTTATTCAAATGATAACTTATTCAAGTTTTTTTGTTGAGTCCAAACATTTAACTGGTAGAATACTATACATTGAATTTATTTGCTTGATATTGGTTTTAATATTTTAGCTTTACATAAAGCATTTCCTCCGTATTCGGTACAGGCTTATTTATAGACTTCACTATCTAATTTCCGGAGCATTTTCCCCTCGATTCCTAAGTATAGCGTGTTTATTTAAGATATGACGAGTAGTTCCGGTGAATGTAACAGTCATATTAGAGCTCCCGGTTAAGCATTACTACTAAATGTGGAATAGCAGCGCACGCTGATCTCATGTCGGCGGTTTTGCGGGAAAGCGCTTTATTGTTTGACTGCAATGTAGTCTCTGCGCCCTCAGTCAGGCGTCAGACGGAAGTCCATGATTTGGGGTTCACATGTGTAGAGCCGTACATCCCCAGTCAGTGACCTGAATGTGCCGCGTTTCTCCTGCGCACATATCCAGCTCGTGACGCACTCGGAGCTTCAGCGTCATCCTCAGCATCCCCCTCCAAAAATAACAGACACCTCCTGATGACAGAGATGCGTGACCGTTCAGTATAGCTTTCGTTCAAGCATAAAAAAAAAAAACACCGCAACAACCCTGGGGTGGAGACGCTAGAGGCAGTGGTGTAACGCCACAGATCCAGCGCCTACACACGCAGCTCCGGTTGCGCAACGTCACGAGCGCTCGCTTGTTTACAATGTCTCGCTTGAATGGTTTCTTATGAACCGGGTGCGTCATGATGATTATTCCGGCAGGATACAGCGCGGCGTGGACCGGAACCGATGTGCTTCCCATTCTCAATCCCATGTAGGAACGCCCCGGAGTAGCAGGGTCATTAAAATTATGCTTTCATCCAAATAATCTTATTCATAAAGTCGCAGAGGAAAACTGACAGGCACCAGTTCGTCTCATTTTGTACCTGCAAGATTTCAGTTTTAATCTAGTCTGAATAAACCCAGATATGAATCCTCAATCAGATAGATCAGATCAGATCAGCTATTGAGTATATCGGAAGCATAAAGTGTGAAATATATTTCCCGTTATCACAGCAAGAGCTGAAACGGGGACCAGTATGAAGCAGCATCTTGTCACTAAACCGTTATCACCTTATAACCCACACCAATCTGTAAAACGCTCTCACTATGACTGACAAACCATGCGTTATTAAATTAAACTGTGAGAGTCCAAACCTTTCCAACAGTTTATTTCCATTTTTCAGATTTATAACCCAGTGTACACTGGCCAGTCACGGACAGAAAACAAGTGTAATAAATTGCAATATATTGCAATATCTGTATTTTAGTCATAGCAGTTAGACTGTTGTGTTTTAGTGCACTATTTGGTGCAGTAGTATGCGGGTTCGGATGCAGCCTTCGGCTTGAACGGGAGATGGGCGGAGCATGTTACGCGAGTGGGCGGAGTCTGGTTGTGCCATGCGATGTGCGTTTTACTATCTTTCAGTCTCTCCGGCCAATGAGCCGAATAACCCGATCAGATAGACGGAAACGCCTTCCCTTAAGGTTGCGTGTGTATTTTTTCCCTGCTGTTTTTTTTGTAACCGTAGCTGGATGTGTAGGACGTCATATGTTTTTTCTCCTCTTCACTCCAGTCACTCGGTGATTATGGGTTATTTACTGTTTAACAGCTCTGGATACGGAGCGCGCACCTCAGCGCCGGGAGACAGCTAATACCCGCGGAGTCTTTATAAGTCTAGGCTATCCAAGTTGAAGCAAAGTGAGACTTTATTATTTTTTTTACAGCGCTGGGAGGATGGCGAGTCCGCCGCCAGTGGTCGGACACTCGGTTTCGAATCTGAACGTGAACAACAACAATGTTAAAAAGTGTGGCTACCTGAAGAAGCAGAAGCACGGCCATAAGCGCTTTTTCGTGCTGAAGGCGCAGAGTGACGGCTTCCCCGCGCGCCTCGAGTACTACGAGAGCGAGAAGAAATGGAGGAACAAGGCGGCTGCTAAGCGCATCATACCACTGGACTCGTGCCTGAACATCAACAAGCGAGCGGACGCCAAGCACAAGCACCTCATCGCGCTCTACACCAAGGACGAGTACTTCGCCGTGGCCGCCGATAACGAGCAGGAACAGGAGAGCTGGTTTAGCGTCCTAACGGATCTAATGAACGAGGGCCGGGCGTGTGAGGGATCCGCGTCTCACTCGGCTTCTTCGCTGCTCGGATTCGACGAGACGAGCTACGGTGTGGTGACTCCGCTCAGCGCCGCATACAAGGAGGTATGGCAAGTGAACCTGAAATCCAGGGGACTCGGACAGACACGGAACCTGACCGGGGTTTACCGGCTGTGCTTGTCAAGCCGCACGATTAGTTTTGTGAAACTGAACACGGATGTCGCGTCTGTGATTCTGCAGCTAATGAACATCCGGCGCTGCGGTCACTCGGACAGCTTTTTCTTCATTGAGGTGGGCAGGTCAGCCGCCACCGGCCCCGGTGAGCTGTGGATGCAAGCGGACGACTCGGTGGTGGCTCAGAACATTCACGAGACGATACTGGAAGCCATGAAGGCAATGAAGGAGCTGATGTGCGAGTTCCGGCCGCGCAGCAAAAGCCAGTCATCGGGCACGAATCCAATCTCGGTGCCCGCGCGTCGGCATTTAAATCACTTACCGCCGAGTCAGACGGGACTGCCGCGGAGATCACGCACAGACAGCGTGGCCGCTTCGTCTCCCGGTGCCAAAGTCAAGTCGTGCCGAATGCGCGCGGCGAGCGAGGGAGATGGCACGACGACGCGGCCGGTGTCTCTATCAGTAGCGGGAAGTCCCGTCAGTCCCGGAGTTAACCGGACACATCTGAGCCGATCCAACACGGTGGCAGCCCGGCCTTGTAGGACGTTTGAAAGCTCTTCTCTCCAGCACAGTAAGTCCATGTGCATGCCCGTGTCTCATTCCCCTCCTTCAGTTGATGCCAGTCCCGTTAGTTTGCCCTCCAGTGGTGCCCGCCCAGCCAGCTGTACAGCCTCCATCGCCGGCTCACCCAGTGATGCCGGTTTCATCTCCTGTGATGACTGTGGTTCCAGTCCAGGAGATGCACCGCACACGTTATTAGCTCACCGCAGCTCCACACCGGAGTCTTTTGCCGAGACGCCTCCCTCAAGGGATGGCAATGACTTGTACGGCTACATGATTATGGACAAACAAGGTGTTTTTGCACATAGCATTGGGAGACGTGGTACCCGCATGGTGGAGGAGGGTGTCAGAGACCTAGAGAAAGCCTTCAGAAAGAGGACGTACTCTCTCACCATGCCTCACCAGAAAAGAGTGCAGTCACAGGTATCTTCTGCCTCTCTGGACGAGTACACGCTCATGAGGGCCACTATCAAAAACACAGGTCCTACAGGGCGCAGTTCGCACACTGCATCCCCTAAAGTTGCGTACCCTGAGGATTATGGTGATATTGAAATCGGCTTTTTACAAAGAAGCACCAGTAGTAATTTTGGTGATGATGGCTACATGCCGATGACACCTGGCGTGACACCGCTGGGTAGCAAGATTGAAAACTACATGCCCATGAGCCCCATGTGTGTCTCCGCCCCAAAGCAGATCATCAATCCTAGGACACACCCCCTCACTTTAGCCAACGGCTGCAGGACCAGCTCGCCCTGCAGCTGCTCTCTGGATGACAGTGGCTACATGAAGATGCTATGTAGCTCCAAACTCTCTGTGGAGAGCTCAGATGGGAAACTGACTAACACTGAGTACCTCAATATGTCCCCTGTAGACCTGTGTGTCTCCGACACGCCCCCAGATTACTTCCCTACCACTGTGGGTGGCATAGAGCAACAGCCTCCTCTCAGACATCCCTTCTCTTATAGCTCTCTGCCGCGCTGCTATAAACCCCAGCAGAAGACAGATAACGGAGACAGCGCTCAGTACGTCGTTATGAGTCTACAAAACTGGAAAATTATAGAGGAGCCAGAGAAGGCAGCCCCCAAAACAACTCCCCCCCCTCTGAAGCAAAACAGAGCTGACAACATGCTCCACAGATCCAGGATCAGCCGACCCACACGCCTACCTCTGGATTTGGTTCGAACGCTGCCTAGCATGAATGAGCACCCTTTGCCCTCTGAGCCCAAAAGCCCTGGTGAGTACATAAACATAGATTTCGGCCATGTCACACCGAGGTACTCCCCTCCCTCCACAGAGAGCCCTGCTTCGTCCGTGAGTTCCTTGAGTGAGCAGAGGAGGTCCCTTCTTTCAGACTACATGAACGTTAACTTAAGTTCGGAATCACCCAAGTCTGGAGATGCTGCTCCCTTCAGCCCTTTGGATGCTATGCCTGAGCTGGCAGTCTGCCCCGCCCCATGCGAGGAGGAGGGACAAATAAATGTTTACAGCCTTACATCACAGGTGGAATCCTCATGCCAGCCTAGCATGGTGAAGGACGATTACACTGAAATGACATTCTGTGTGTCTGCTTCTTCTTCTCAGCCTCTGTCTCAGACCACTAACTGTACCAAGCCTTCCAGCCCATCATCCTGTGCACGGAGGTTAAATTTGAACGACTCCATGGGAATTCGACCGATTGAGTCATTCTTGCTGGGTGGCACCGACACACACCAGGTAGACCCAGACCGGGGTGCCAAGGTGATACGCGCGGACGGAGGACGGAGACGACACAGCTCGGAAACCTTCTCCTCCACCACCACTGTCACACCCGTTTTCCCCTCTTTTGCCCATGATGCAAGGCGGCACGGCTCAGCCTCTGTGGAGAACGTCTCCGCTCTGGCGAGAAACAGCGAAGGCTTGGAAGAGGAGTACGGCAGTCCCATGTGCAGAGAGACATCAGCAGGCTTTCAAAACGGACTTAACTACATCGCCTTAAACCTTATGGACGAGGGACTGGCCGGTTGCGATGCTCTGGTTAGATTCAAAGCTGCCAGCTGCTGTAAAGGAAGCATGAGTGCAATACATGCCAGTCTCTATGGATTCAAGGACACAGCAACAGCAGTGAAAGGTAAGATATGTGGGACAGTGTCTGATGTGTGTGTGTGTTTTGTTTTTTGCACAAGTTAATATTGAAGGGCTGTGAGTTTAGAGACGCAGTGTTGAATTTTATGGTGAAAAGAAAGAAAGGAAAGAAAAAAAAACATGTGGGTTATGTGTCAAGTGTTTTCATTCTGAAGTAGTCTGTACATTCAGTCACTTCTCCTGCGCGATTGTTTTCTTAATTCATTTCCTATTGCCTGTATGTTCTGCAAGCTTTTTCAAAGCAAGCGCACCTAAACCATAAGCTTTGGCCATGTCTGTCTCAATAACCTAAGGATCTAATAAATAAAACCTTCAGGCAAATAATTAGAACGATTACTCAGTAGCCAGCAATGTGTGCATCCATTGAGACAGCTCTCCTTATCTGACTGTAGTTTATGTCGCTTGTGTTAAACTAATTCAGGATGTTTTTAATCACCTTCGATTAAGAATACTGGATGTGTATAAAATGCATACGAATTTAATCAGTCAAGCAGGGTAATATTGATGCGAGCGCTCATGTTACTTAACATAACCTTGACTGTGTGGCGCAGTTTTTAATCCTGAGATGACATATGAGAAGGAAAGGACATTTGATTAGGTCCTATGATAAGATTTTATCTATAGCCACACTTTCCAGATGGATAGTTTCTATATATTATGTATACTTTGAATTAGAGATATATGGGTCAGTTTCCTTCTCTTTCTGTGTGTGTGTGTGTGTGTGTGTGTGTGTGTGTGTGTGTGTGTGTGTTAAATGCAGCTTTTATCAGTTGTCAGGTGCCGGGTTTCAGCGTAGGAATGCGGTCTGTTCACAGTGCTATCACAGGGATGGGAATGTCTGCTCGTAATTAAGAGGCAAAACTACTTTCATAGAACAAACTAAACTTTTATTTAATGCTTCAAAGTATTTTAGGCTCATATGCATGACAGCCAGTAGCAGACAAACAAACGACGCATTGTTTACACAGACCAGCTGCTTAAGATGTGAATAGAAGTATTTACGTCTTTACAGTATTTGTGTGCAAATGTGTGTGTGTGTGTGTGTGTGAGAGAGAGAGAGAGAGAGAGAGAGACTACATGGGGCCATCATGTCTGCAGAGAGAAACTACACAAGGTCATGGCGAGTCACTGACATTCTTAACAAAACCTTCGAGGGCTGGGATCCAGTTCAGCCAGTATGCTCGAAGAAAGAAGCGTCCAATACGTGACCGCTTCCAGAAACTGACCTCTCATCAACAACACACACACACACACACACATAACATAATAACACTCATGCGATGGATCAAAGACCCAGACTGCGTCTGTGTGGTGTGTACATGTGGGTGTGGAAGTCTTTGTTGTTAGAAGTGTGTGTGGGTGGATTTTTGTTCGAGTTGGGTTTCCGGGAATAGCAGGTGTACCTGTAGTGGCAGTAGTAGTCGTCTGTTTATTACTGAAAAACGAGCTGATCTAAAAGATGTAGCCCTAGGCAAAGGAACTATGGAACTATGAGTGAAGAAAACAGTAACTAACATGCACACACACACACACACACACACACACACACACACATACGTACATAGACATATATGCACTAATGTTTATCTGTCTGGCTCTGATTGGTCAGAACCAGTATTCTACAAAAACAAAAAGTCAGCTGGAAAGAGAGAAAACAGCGCTGTTCTCTTTCTGGCAAAGCCTGATATGGTAAAGATACACAGCCAATCAGCACACTCCACTGAGAAGCCAGAGACTGTGGAACCCTGCACTCTTATTAGTATGCACACACACACACACACACACACACACACACATAAATACACATGCACACACCCATAGTATATTTTTCATCCTATCTTAGTGAGGAATAAAGGCTGCACTTATTGTACCAATAAAATATTTCCTCATGGGGACCAGCTAAATATCAACCCACTGAAACAATAATAATAAATAACCCACCCCACACACATAGACACACCCCCATACACAATGCTAAATCTCTATGAGGTTTCCTTATGTTTGTGTGGAAAGTATTTTTAAACAAACACCCATTCTGTACACAATACACATTTCCACGAGCATATTACTCAGAATTATTATTAAGTAGGCTTATAAGGGGAGGAATATTTGTGTATTTATGATTCAAGCATTTTATTAGATTCTTTCAGCTGCTTTGCATACGAAGGGCCACTCATGTGCACGTGCACATTGGTAATTGGTTAACTTATGTTAACCTCGCCATGAATATAGAGAGTACAAAAGTTTTACCTTAGGAGTTGAACTAGGTGTTAGGAGATGATTTAGGGCTCACATGTATGAGAAATACACGAGTGATCGTTCAAATTTTATTCTTGCTAATTTTATCGCTTGTCTGTGTAATGTGAGCGGGATCCTCCCTTCTGTCTGATTGAAGAATTGCATAATAGGGTCACGGTTTGGGAATACTTGCTGAGGCTTATTAAACATTTAGAGCTAGGTTCTGCACAGAAGTCTCCTCCATGCAATGTGTGTGGGGTGTGTGTTTGGAGGGGGAGGGAGGGTGGGGAGCAGATGGTGGGGGCCAGGGTCATGCACCTGCCATTCCAAGCAGTGCTCAGTGGTTATCAAGCCCAAACACAGACACTGACAATACACTAATCACTACAGACCATCTGCTCCCTCATGAGAGAGAGAGAGAGAGATTGAGATGGAGTGAGAGAGAGAGTTGGGATTAACGGTTTACTTTCCACAAAAATGTTCCTTGGTGCTTACACACCCCTTTCTTTCCCTGTACTTCTTCTCAAGTCATCCTTGATTATTTTTCTTATTTTTCTTTTTCCAGCACCTCTTGTCCGCTTCAGCGGTTGTTGTGTCACAGCTCGTTCGCTCGGTGTGGGGTTTAGCTCTTCATCTTCTTCTCACAGCGTCCACCTCCTCCACTCTCCTCTCTGTCTTCTCGCTTCACTTTCTTCCTGTCCTCCCTTCCTCCCTCCTCTCGGCCAGTTTGTTATTGTTTTGGTAATTAGCCGTAGCTACACTGATCGTTCTCATCTGTGTGTGTATGGGTGGGTGTGAGCTCCGGAAAGACTAAACTAGGCCAGGAGGTTCTGCTAAAGCGTTCCTGTCTTTTAGAAGCTCCGGTAAGACGGATTATGGATTGTCGAGCAGCTTTGTGTAGTGTCCGAGCAAGTGAATGTGAGCGTGCGCGCGCACACACATACAAACGCCCATCACTGTGTAAGATTCTCTTGTAGACAACACTCGATCAGGTCATTCCCGGTAAACGACCCACATTTTTCCCCTTCCTTCAGTGTCTGTGTCAGTTTAAAGAGTGTACACTGTTTGTTTCCTGTCAGCACATGTAGCTGTGGGATTCTTTAAAGCGGGTACAAATTCCTGACAGAGATTTTATCACGAGGAAGACATTTCATGCTCTGTATTTTTAAGCGTAGTCAGGAAAATGACATTGCCAGCGGTAAGAGAACAGCACGTGCTGGTGCAGTTGAAAGAGACTTTACTGGTTGCTTTTACAAGAGGGTGTTGTAATTGCCTGGCATGTGACTTCAACTAAGAAATAAACACGTGCATTTTCCAGTTCTAACTCGGGCTCTGCAATTTTGTTTGCTTTTTGCACTAATGATGTTGTCAGATCAATTGAAATAGGGCATGTTTAAATGTGGATTTTCCGTGCTGTTGTGCTGAGCAGGTTGTTCATGAGATGAAATGCGTGTGCCAGCTGAGCTCGGGCGTCATTCATAAAATTCCTTTTATGTGGAGTCTGGCGCTGCATCTAAGCTGAACCGACACAGTTGGTTTGAATATTAATGCACTTTATGGGAAACATGGAGACAACCTGGGAATTTATGTCGGGATATTATCTCTTCTATTTAATATTATGATATATATTTTTGTTAATATATATTTTACATTGTCTATATTTCACTCAGTATTTTTTACATGACCTAGTAGCTCAGGGAATCAGTGTTCACCACTCTAACTTCAGATATGTTCAGTTATCAGTTATCGCCACTTGCATAACATTGCTTTGCTTATAAATTGTCTATGGGACTGTGTGAGTGAGTGAGAGCATGGCCTAGTGACTGTGAATGCTCTCTGTGCCTGTTATTGAGAAAGAGAGAAAGAGGAAGTGTGGGATGTGAAGCGAGAGCTTGCTGAAAGCCTTCTTGTATAACAGGGATGTGCTGCTCATTTTAACTGCACAGACAGAACCCATAAACACTCCCATGTAACCTTTATTACACCCTGTCTCATCTCTCTATGTTTCACCTTACAGAATAACTAACTTACTGACATGTTTACGGTCGCCTTTAAATAGGTCTTACACTTAGTATATTTTAGCAGTTGTGTGTTTTGTAGAGAGCAGTTGTGCTCTCCCGGATAATTTTAGCCTACATGATGTACAAATGACCTGGAGCCTGGCTGACTGTTTGTGAGTGTGAATTAGGGCTATTTGGGGGGAGGGGCAGAGTCACTGGGTTCACTGGCTGGTGACTTCTGGTGATGTGTGAGGTTGTGTGTTTGTGTGTGTGTGTGTGTGTGTGGAGAGGGGGTGGTCTGAATCTGAGAAGCTTTAGATATGTGCCTGCCTTGTGTTTTTACATGGCTTCCATGGGAAGTGCATTTATGTGAAGCCTGAAAATTCACACCAGAAGTGACATTTAAGGAGCATGTGTTACATGGTACAAGTGATCTTTTGTCTGAACCACACACTCCTCTCACACACTTATATTCCTTATGTGCTAACAGTGGCAAGAGAGAAACCATGTCTTTTGCTTTTATCAATGAATGTCCTTGTGTATAACAAGGATACAAGCATGGTGGTTGTTTTATTGTTGTTGTTATTCTGGTTCCCCATGTTGGCTCTTTTACTGTTGTTGTTGTTGTTGTTGTTATAGTCATTGTTGTTGTTTATTATGGTTCCTCATGTTGGCTCTTTTATTGTTGTTTATTCCAGTTCCCCATGTTGGTACTTTTAGTGTTGTTGTTGTTGTTATTGTTGTTGTTTATTCTGGTTACCCATTTTGGCTCCTTAGGGTTGTTGTTGTTCATTCTGGTTCCGCATGTTAGCGCTTCTAGTGTTGTTGTTATTATTGTTGTTTATACTGGTTTTCCATGTTAGCTCTTTTAGTATTGTTGTTGTAGTTATTGATGTTATTGTCGTTACCGGTTTTTTTATGGTTTTCCATGTTTGCTTTTTTTGTGTTGTTGCTATTGTTGTTTATTCTGATTCCCCCATGTTGGCTCTTTTACTGTTGTTGTTGTTGTTGTTGTTATTATTGTTTATTCTGGTTCCACATGTTGGCTCTTTTAGTGTTGTTGTTATTGTTGTTGTTTATTCTGTTTCCCCATGTTCGCTCTTTTAGTGTTGTTGTTTATTCTGGTTCCCCATGTTGGCTCTTTTAGTGTTGTTGTTTATTCTGGTTCCCCATGTTGGCTCTTTTAGTGTTGTTGTTGTTTATTTTGGTTCCTTATGTTGGCTCTTTTAGTGTTGTTTTTTCTGGTCCTGTGTGTTGGATCTTTTATTGCTGTTGTTTATTCTGGTTCTCCATGTTGGTACTTTTTTGTTGTTGTTGTTGTTTATTCTGGTTCCCCTGTTGGATCTTTTAGTGTTGTTGTTGTGAAAATAAAAAAAAGCTCTTAACATCTCACCACAGGGTCAAAGGTCCACTGCTTGTGTTCCGCATAACAAGTACCAGTGCGTACACTTTGTACTGGAGAATATGATGTAAAATGCTTAGCATGTAGAAAGTGGGAGTGTGTGGGGGGAAACATGTTTAGGCACAACATAGATGTTCTGCTGTAACTAATGACGCATGATATAAAGCTGGTAGGAATTAAATGTTAGTCAAAATTATATAAGATGGAACTCATAATTGTTCCAAATCATTTCCTTATGTCGATTGTGTATGAATTAAAACTTAAAAACGCCTCGCAACAAAAGATGCCTTTATGATCAAATTCCTGGGGTGGGGGTGTTATACAGGAGAAGCAGATTCTGCCAACTGGTCAACACACAAAAACACATATGCATATGCATTGCCTCTCCATATCACTTCTCATATCCCTTCTTCTGCAGTCCTCTGTCCATTCAGGGTATTATAATGAGGCATGTGTGCACTCACCCAGCTTGGCTCTGCTACAGCTATCAGCTGCACAGATTGGAGTAAAGGGCAGGAAATTGTGTGTGTGTTTGTGTGTGTGTGTGTGTGTGAGAGAGAGAGAGAGAAAGAGAGAGAGAGAGAGAGAACGAGGTAGTAGTGTGTTGTTTTAGCTATAAGTGATAGGAGATCTGTACTTCCACCCAGTGTGCACTTTCCCATATGATCTCATCACTCATTCCTATCTACTCATTGCTTTTTCTGCTTCTCTAGACATGGAAATGTTCTGCATCCTTTTGTTTAATTAGCTCAGTGAAATTCAACCCCCCCGCACACACACACACATAGAGACACACAGTGAAATAACAGACAGGTCACCATCACTCATGACTCTTGTTCCATGACGCCAATAGTGTATGTGTATCAGGGCTAATGACTGTTTATGAGTGCAGCTAAAAAAGTGTTGCGGTGATGTCTGTGTCTATGGGCGGGGCTGGCTCAGTGGTTAGGGTTGTTGGTTACTGATCAGAAGGTCAGGGTTTCTAGCAGTATCAAGCTTCCAGTGTTGGGCTCTTGAGCAAGGCTCTTGACCTTCTCTACTGATATGTTCAGGGACACCTGAACATATCATCCTAACAAGTGCAGAAAAAGATTTTCACACTGCTGTGATGTATACATGTGACAAGTTCTTATCAGCCGTCCCCATATCAGAAACCTTCTTCACCTTGGCTTGATGTAGTCAGCTATTTATTCATAATGCGTTTGTTTGATCTCCGTGCCATCTCGAGGAGACGAGCAGATTCTAGCTTCTCCTTAGTCATTGGGATCAACAAAGATTATGCAAGCTACATTACCTATTTAGCAGTGTGTCACATGCAGGCATAACACACTTTTCAACAGGAGCTTACTATATATTAGAGATGGGGGATTAAAATTGAATTAAGTGTTGTATCATGATTCTTTCATGGCAATTCATGTCTCAGCACACTGACTCCAAAATGGATTTTTTTAATAATGTAATTTTAATTCAAGTGTTAATTATAAAAGACAATTAGGTACAATGTTGCTGTTTCTCTAGAATCCTGCAGGTGGTTTAGAATTATAACAAAATAATTCAGGCAGGATATTTAAGTATATAATTATACTTATAAAATCGCAATGCAAATTGAATCGGCCCTTAGCTATCATGATAATATTGTATCAGATTTCCATCCCTACCATCTATTGCTTGTTTATTTGCTATTTACCCAACAAGAGAGGTTGTACATAAATAAATAAATGTTCTCACCAAGATTTTCCTATTAGTACACATTTAATAGATTTTTACAGTTCAGGGACAGTCCAGAGACACGGTAAACAATTTATCCGAGGCGAGCAGGGGGTATGCATTAAGTATACGTTATGTCTACGTATATGACAGCACATCGCTTGGTGTTCTAACATCAGTTCTCAGATTTGCAGGGAGCCTTGGCAGCAATACAGCATTTCCTTTTGAATGGTGTTCTCTTTTTCAGAGAAGGAGCGAACCAGTTTAAAAGCTGGATAATTCCCTAGAGGTTCCTAATTTCCTAACAACAAACATGTAGATTTCACAAGTACTATATATTTTATTGCCTCTATCTGTGTGTTTGTAACCTCAAGTGTGTTATAGCCCTGTAAAAACAGAGGACGGAAAATAAGCTGGAAATTGAAAATTGGCCGTGTGGCAGGAAGGCGAGGCCAGTTTGAGTGAATCCTCTGTCCACGCAAATGAAAGCATGCTTTTACATTCCAGACCATCAGAATGCTAAATAAAATGGTTATAAAATTCATTCATCAGTTTGTCTCTTATTAGATATCATCCCAATAAAGTGTAGTGTTTATTGTGACCTTTTGTATACATTTATGCCATTGACATTAAATTATCGTGCGTGTGTTTCAGAGACGGTCTCAGTATCAAACTGCCTTTGAGTATGTGATACAAGAGCGTGTTGTATTCCTGTGTTCAGAGACGGAGGAAAGCTCACAGTGTCAGCTGCATAACGCTAAATACCAGTGTCTGTGTTCTCTCAGAGCACCTGCCACTGCAAACGAGCACGCACTCCTTACTTGGTAAAGATGACAGGGAGGGACAGAAAAGCGGTCAGAGTGCGTAACTGTTTCACTCCAACTTCTCAGATGTATATGAATGATCCCAGCAATAGTTTTGGAAAACCTTTTGGTTTTATAAACATGTACATATACTGTACATGTACATGTAGATAACTGGAAAAGATTCACAGCTAATTAGAAATCAGTCCATAAAAGGCAGCAGTCTGTGAGGAGAATGTGTAAGCATTGAGACTTCCTCACGTTTTTGTGTTGGATCAGTTATTGTTCTTAGAATAATAATAAAAAAAAAACAATGATTTATTGCTTGTTAGGTTTTGCTGTTGCTTTTGGCCCAAGTGAACATCTCTTTGGATGTGTTTATGTTCTTCTCATTAATCAGTTTTCTCTCGTCTGCTTTCCCCCCAGACTAAACAGATCCAGACTCCATTCCTGCTCCGGTTCCTCTGTTCTTCCCCGGGACCAGGAGGTACGAAGAGGTGGCAGGAGAAGTGGCCATGTGGACAGATGGGCCACACTGCTCCTGCTGTTGCTGCTGCTTCAACTCTCCCCTGATCTTTGACCCCTGAATTTGTATGAATGGCTATCGTCATGGCAACATAGACACTTGACCTGCTCTTTGCCCCAGTGACGTGGTCCTCTATCTCTGTGCTGCTCTGAAAATGACTCTGGCCAAAAAAACAAAGGATGGACCACACATCTGTCTGTCTCACTCCATACTCACTCATCTGTAGAGACTACACATCTTCTTCTTCTTCTTCTTTTTCTTCTACTTCTTCTTCTTGTTTATGCTCCACTGGTTTTTGTTCAAGTGCTCTGGATGTCAAGACGCCAGTGTCCCCTTCATACAGAGACCTGTGAATGAACACGGAGTTTAACATCTGCACATTTTCACACAAGTGTATACAGACACATACACACACACATACACAACACACACCAATATGGATACATGTAAAACCACACGTTGCACATGGCACGTATTTATTTATTTATATGTTTGCATTCAGATGTGTTTTGTATGTATGTATGTATATTTATGTGTGTGTGTGTGTGTGTGTGCATATATGGAT
Source organism: Clarias laeviceps (assembly GCA_030014305.1). Lineage (NCBI taxonomy): Eukaryota > Metazoa > Chordata > Actinopteri > Siluriformes > Clariidae > Clarias > Clarias laeviceps. Next base: position 13,344,754 of record JAQMYJ010000036.1, on the reverse strand, counting down.
GGTTGCAGCACTGCACAAAGGTGGCATTTCATCACAAACTTCACCAGTTCACTGAAAAACCCTACCTCAGATTAAAGCCAGGTTTTTAGTTGCATATTAAAAAAAAGATATATATAATGAAAAAAAAAACTATTTATTTTCAGTGCTGAATGTCATAAAAAATGCCAATCCAAAGCCTTACTGACTGTCAAACAGTGTTTGCTTTTGTTATGGAAATTTGTTATGGACCTACATACATTAACACAGTGTCAAAGACAGACCGCTCGCCATGGAAACTGAATGCCTCTGAGTGCAGTAGACACAAAGTGGCTTTCATCATAGATCATGACTTCGGCAATCAAAGATTACTTTTATTACTGTTCTTATTCTAAGTATTACACAGATATTGAATACATATTAATATAATTCTATTTATAAGTGTTGGGAAACAGCAGGAGAAGCAGCATTATGCTGCCCACACACGTACGCGCATGCAAAGCAGGCTCTTTGAGAAGGAGATTAGTTTGGAACGAAGTCAGACAAACAGAAACAGATAGACTCGAGACACGTGGAGAAGTGTGCCGTGTACAAGGGCACCAATACAGAGGTTTTGATGGGGAATAACCCGGTAATGACTCCTGCTGCTTCACACTTATTCACCACTAAATATCTTTCCTCTTTCATCATGGCCTTTCCTTTGCTTTAGACCAGGACAGCCAGCTCCACATGCTCAGTTCTGGCACTGAGGTACACTGGTGGAGCAGTTGGTTAATGGGAGAGACACATTTCAGGGACATCATGGGATCCTTTAAAGCATTGCTGCTGCACCGTCGTGTCAGACAGGGACCGTGCCGTTACTAGTGCTTTGTCTAGCACTTACAACCGTTTTCGATTGTAACACAAGACAATTTTGAATGTAGAGTGTTCTGCAGCTCCCTACAAGTGAAACAAAGTGAAACAAAATCCATTCAAAAGTATGACTGTCACAACCTAAACAACTGAAATAAAACTGACACATGTGACTTATTTAAGTATATAAACCATTTGCCTGGAAACTTGTAAATAGTGTATATATAATGATAATGCAACTGATGTGCAGTTGTAACCTTGGATTTTTTTTTTAAGTTAAAGATAATACATTTATGTATTTGTACATACACAGTATATGTTTAAATGAATTTCCCCAAAAGCTAAAGCACTAATGAAGGTACTGGCCAAACACCGATGTTTGACCTGGAGGTTTTCTTTTCTAATTCTTTGCTATGTTTGTAAGTATGTGCAGAACTGCACGATGAATGCCACTAAGGAAATATTTTATACTGCTGTTATATTTAAAAATAATAATAAAACAACAACAAAACAAATGTAATTGAACAATACTTGATATGAGAGCTCTAGCTACATAGGTACAATTTAACATATGGCATATGCAATATTTACATTTTTTAAAGATTAGTTTACAGAAAGAAACCAAATGTATAATAAATACTGTATTGATACAGTTTGATAAAACCTTTAAAATTGATGGGTTTGTTTTGCTGTAACACTTTATTTTCAGCCAACTTTAAATGAAAATTTTGCTGTTTTTTTGTTATTGGATCTTACCAGTGATTTGAGCAGTGTTCTTTTATTCTGATGATTTGTTATTGCTCAGTATGGAAAAGATGACTATTTTGAGCCTTGGTTTAAAAAAAAACTTTTTTTCAGTGTCTTCCATTGTATATATTTCATATACTACACATTGTGATGCTATTAAAAGGATAATTTAATCTTAGTGTAGTTAGTGTTGCTTTTGAAACTGTAATGATTATGAATAGCCACATGCAATAAAACAGTAACGTTATTTAAGAAAGTTTATGTGTCCGTCTGGTTTGTCATGATAGAGGACTCTTGTCTTGTGTGGCGCCTGTATACATGACCTCATGAAAGACTTCATGAGGGCAGCAGATGACTTAATTTCTTAATTCATCTTGTCTTGATAGGGTACATCAGAACTACCCCCCCCCCCCCGCCCACCACCACCAAACCACACCCACAGGTCAGAGCTTTATTCTTTGATTAATATATAGCGCCTAACAGAGTAAGGGCTATAAAGATAATGTGAGATGAAGTCACATCAGATGATTGGGCGTGTCTGTGAAAGCGCACAGCGGGTCATTATGACTTTGTTACTCGGTCTGTCACAGAGTATGTAATTGGTTGGTGGTGGGATTATCATTTTATGTGCTAAACCATATGTTAAAAGATTATTAATTCTCAACCTAATTAAAATGCTAATTTAGTGTCAAATGAGATTTTTTTTTCTTAATGTGGTTTCATTAAGGAGACCACCGTGAGTTCTTGGTAAGGTGGACAAAAAGCACACAGAAGCAGAAGCTTATGATTTTTGAGTATTTTTGGTCTCTGATCCCTGATCCTGCTCTGAATAAGTGTTGGGTGCTAGCGTGACTGGCTGGGATAACCCTTGATTTCTGTATCATATAGCATGTCTGTAGATGATTATGAAGCCACTATCATAAATGATACAGGGGCTGTAACATTTGGTGCCCTCGTGTTGTATTAAATAACACACCCTTCTGTTCTGACGTACCAATCCTGATGTTGTATATATGTCTTTGCCTGCATGTAATAGCATAGTAGCTAAATCTTTTTAACATTTTGAACATTATATCCTAGCCCTAAACCAGGTTTAGACGTGTGACCCTATCTACTAATCAGTTTATTGACCAGCTCCTGCTCCCTATGTGGGAAAGTGAGACATTGACAGAGAATCCAAGAAGGATTTTTCCTCTATAAATGTACCAAAAATGTCTTCATTCATGTCTACTACAATTTAAGCCACTCATTTGGGACAATTTCACTCACTAATGTATTCTATTAAGAGCTAAAAAGTAATATATGATAAATACTCCCCTGTAGTTGATTGGCATGTGCACTTAGAAGAGGACAGTGGATGACTACTAATGTTATATTAGTAATATTCACCTGCAATCCAGATGAACTGAGTGTCACTCATCTGTCTTAAAGCCAGAGCTACTCAGAAAGATAAAAGAATGTCTCTGACATATTTAATAAGTAATCCTTTTGTAAGGTAGGACAGTATACAAGCATCATGAGCTTGAGTGGGTGTACTGAATTTACACATTACCAGTGTAGGTGGGACTTCCAGGCCATTCATACATTTATTCATCTTTAGTAATTGCATTTTTCTTTATTGTAATTAAACTGGTCATAGGCCAACCTGTACATATTACTGGGTCCCCTGTTTAACTCTCAGCTTCCCCTCATGAGTTAAAGCAGCATATGTATACATGTATAACTGGTACTAGTTACAAAGATGAAATTAACGAGCTGTACTAGTTGTTGAAAATAGTTTAGACTACTACCGCAGCCTAATTGGTGTCGCTATTTAAATTTGACATATCTTTGTCTATGTTGTATTTATGTTCATTAACTCTTCAGTGATTGACATGTGGTTGGTTATGTGGTCCCACCCGTTTGATCCTATGAAATCAGATTTGGATAGAAAACAAACAAACAAACAAACAAACAAACAAACAAACAAACAAACAAATAAATAAATAACTGCAATGGATTGGCACCCTGTCCAGGAAGTACCCACCTTATGCCCAAAGTCTCCTGGGATAGGCTCTTATCCGCAACCCTGTACTGGATAAGTGGTATAGAAAATGAATAAATGAAAAAAATTGACAAAAATTGACACTAATCCAATTCCATTTCCAGGTTTGCCAATCATTATGTCGTTGAATCTATTGCTACTGAAAACCTTATTGAATGCTTTTACTTCAAAAACTGGCAACCTTGGAAACATGAGCAACACACACAAAGATAACCTTCTTACACTGAATACCACACACAGAAAATTCACATAAGCAGCAGTGTAGATCATCTTTGAATACATGTAACTGGAGTATCCCTAAATGTAAATGTGGGTGTGTGCATGGTGCCCTGTGACAGACTAAGTCACCCTAGGTGCATTTCAACCTCACACTCAATATTTCCAGGGTAAGCTCCGTATCTGAAACAAAAGTTACTGGAGTAAAAATTAATGAATGCATGAATTAATTATGATTGAATAGGTTTAATGTCATATATCTAATAAGATAGAAATAATTTATATATAATGTCAAAGATTTTTTGTTAAACTTAAATAACGTGACACACGCCATTATCTCATCAGTGTTATAAATCATGTGTAATAACATCCATCAAATACATATGCTAATTAAAAAAACATATAGTGTAAGTTGTACTCAGACTCAGAACTTTGATTGTGTTTGTTTGTAAGACAGAATCCCCTGTCCTATCCTTTCCTCAGGGACCACAGGAGTCATCAGCGGGGGAGGACAAAAGCCAATGGGATGCTTCCTGAAATTAGAGAGGTCTAGTCCATTACATGTGTGTGAGTGTGGGTGAGTGCATCAGTGACAGAATGATGCTGAATTAAAGCAAGGTCTCTCTCTCTCTCTCTCTCTCTCTCTCTCTGAATGTGTGTGTTTCATGCATGTTTTGCTTCACCACAATTCCAGTCCCTCATCCAGAACTCATCATCACCATGGAGATGGCCATGTCTGTGAGATTAGTGCACACACACACACACACAAATATGTAATGTAATGAGTGAATCAGTTGATTAAAATAAAACACAAAAGCAATACAATCTATATATTCTTTATTCGACACAAAAATACGGCAAGCTTTTACAAAATACAAATTTCATTCCATTAAAACACTTTTAATTGCTTTTACCCAGCAGCCTCACATTACATAAACATTCAACCTTATATACGAGTGCAAACTACACCTTCAGTTTATGGTATGTGGTTTGCATGCAAAAATGTTGAAGAGGAAAATAACTGTGAGAACTTTGGCTTTAGCTCTGGGTGGAAACCATTTCGCCCTCGAGTGATGAATCCTCCTTTTTTTTGAAGATCAGAGAATGGAATGTAGGAGTGTGGAAAATAGAGGAGAGCTGGGAAAACAGAAGTGTGAGAATCTCACATAGTAGTAGAATGACATATAAAGTCTATTTCAGAATTATTGGCATAATTTCTTAACAGAATGAAGAGAAACTGAATAATAAGTTATCTATTATGCTTAGGCATATTTGGATACTGTATTTCTAAGGTCAAATTTGAAAAAGAAACAAATGTTTGATAATTTCACGTATATATAGAATTTTGGCTGAAGATAGGCTCCAAACACTTAACATGTTTCTCAAGGCTTGGACACTTATACGTGAACCTCTTATCCTTACAAAATGTTGCGTGCTGCTTGTCCTCTTTAAGACCACAGTGTTTTATTAAGATTAGATTCCAGTGAAGGGCATGTTCGTCCTGTAACCATGGAACTATTTAGCTGTTGTCTGTAGACATATTTTTTTTTCGTCAGCATCATCATGATATCCTGACTTTGTGAAAAACTATTTTCTTTTGTGTCAATCAGACACTAGCCATAACTTGTTCAATAAGACTTTAGCTCATGATAGACATAACCATGATTTGAAATAAAAGAGTTCTTTATTCTAAAAGCTTTTCATATAACAGTTATTTTTCATGGCACGCAGCATTCCATGAGTGCTGATATAGAGCATAACAGCACTGGGAGCTTTAACTATATGTATTTCTGGGCCACTTCACAGGTGTTCTTATAACCCAAGGTGGGAATTGAACCCAGACTCTTTAGGTGCAAGGTGACAGGGGTAACCACTAAGCTGCCAGCCATGTTTGTAGAACTGTTGTATAAAATCAAAATGACACTCGAGGTTGTGCTGTTGTTCTAAATATCAACAAGATGGCAATATCTTGATGCCTACAACTGCATCACAGCCATGCTGATATTCAGTACAACAGCATGACTGCGAGTATCATATTGCTTAAATAAGAGCCCCTGGTCCACTAGGTACAAAACTGTTTTAAGTGCTTGTAATTTTTTTTCATATCCATTACCTGACCTTTGAAGGTCAACAACCATTTGTATCTTTTGTGTTAAAAGCTCTTTAGTTTTCTCTATGGTGGTGATGGATGATAAATTGATTTTAGTTGTGTCCAGTAAAGGGACCAATGGATTCAAGACTGTAAGTAGTTTCAGTACATTATTTCACTATGTTTTACATGGTTTTTAAGAGAAAAACACTACCATTTAATGTTGTAATTGGCAAACTGTAATTGTATTCATAATGCCATTGACGTTAAATGGTGTTAATGTTTTTTTCCCCCAGTGGTTTATTGCTGGAGGAGAAATTTGAATCATTGACTGTCTTTTTTTTATTTTGTATTCTATACAATTACAATCTTTTTGGGCCAGATTTGAGTTATTTTATATCATCATATGAAGATAGCTCAGACACACAATATATGAAAAGAAACAGGGGAAAGAGATGCAACAAACTGGCATCCCATGGAGCAGAAAGTCAGACATAAGGGTGTTTTTCTGCTGATTAGCAAAGGAGGAAGGAAAACACTATATTTCTAAAAGCCACAATGAGAAGAAAATGTGCAAAGAAGGAAGATATTCTAAAAATGTAGACTGCAATATAAAGATTTTGCGTGTTTTCTTTTTTTGCGTGTAGTAGTATGTAGATGGGAGGAAAACAGGCGTGTGTGACGTTTTATGCTCCTCTGCTGATTATCAGTGTAAGGGACACACCTCTTGAATGTTGCGTTATCAGTTCATTTTGTAAGCATTGATGTAACGTAATTGTGTTCTCACTTTTAAACATGCTTTCTCTCTGAAAAATGCTTCAGTGTCACACTCATGCCAACAACCAGCTTCTGAGAAGTGTTATAAAATGACACAAGCAGCCTTACGGTTCTATAAAACTGCAGAAGAGTTTATGAAGTGGGGGACAATAACAAAGAAGAAGCCACTTCAATCCAGCATAGACAGGTACAAACAAAGGGCTCTTGGGACACACATAAACACACACACACACACACACACACACACATACACACCTGAGCAGGTCCTGTGTGGGATGAGTCACTGTCAGTTTGGCAGGGATTCAGGAGGTGAGATCATGCTTGCTCCCTCTTTTCCCATCTCTCTCTCTCTCTCTCTCTCTCTCTCCCTTGCACTGTTTTGCTCTCAGCTCTTTGTTATCTTTCCCAGAACAAGCATCATCATCAGGAAGGGGTGTGTCTGTGCAAGGATTCTCACACACCTCACCTGTGTTGTTCGCGTATGTGCGTGCATGTGTGTGTGTAATCACTGATATGTGGGAGTGTACTTGCAGGTGTGCATGTTTATCTCTACCCTGCATCCCAGTTTACAGGAACTATGTAAATTGTAAGAATATCCAGAAGTTTCACAAGTTAAAGTTGGAAAACATTTTCACACCTCCACACCTGTCAATAAAATTCCAGAGCTGACCACAAAACCACTCATATTTGATCCTTGTACAAGAATATGAGTACAAGACGTCTGTAAGGTCTAAGTTCATGTACACGTCGGTTAAAAGTCATCGACTGAGGCTTTTCTCATTTTGACAGATTTTGTTCGTGGGGGATGGGGTTAGTCGTTGACTAGGATAACAAACAAGCTATTTATCCTAGACTTCACTGGAAGTTGTTCTTTTCTGGAGAAATATAAACGTAACGTGAGAATTAAGCCCCAGCCCTCCCTTTCTTCGAATATGATTCTTTCCCTTTCCTTGCTCAGACAAGCCTGTGGAATGTATCCGCTTTCATTCTCCGCAAAACCAGGTCTTTCCCGCCTTTTAGCGCTTGGTTGCAGCTAAAGGTTTGCTATCTTTCTCAGATGAAGGTAGGTAGGCTATTATTGGGGGGCGGGGTGCAGGGGGGGATGGGGGGGTTATTGGAGGGGACAATCACACAACCTATGCTAGCACTAATCCAGGTGACCAGCTCCTGAATCCATCTTAAAAATCCATCTTAAACAGAAACCCACCCTGAACTCGATGAACGATTTATTTTAAGTAAACACACCATCAGTGGGTAATAAAGCATCTTGTCATGTGTTCATTCTGAATTCTTTTTTTTTTTTTTGTAGTTTTTAAGAAAGCTTGTAAAAGTGGGATATCAAATGTGGGGTGTAGTAGTTTACACACTAACCAAAAGCACAATAGAATGCAGAATAGAAAGATGTTCTGGTGTGGTTTGTGTGATAGAGAGGAAGTTGTTTGTGTTTTGTCAGATTGGGCCAGAGGCCAAAGAGCAAATAATAGGATGACAGTGAAACTTAAGAACTTACTGTTGTTTACCGCCTGAATGGATTGTGCAACTCTTGCATGAGGAATTGGCTTTGTTTTTCTCTTTTTGCTCTGGTTTGCTCCTGTGATTTGTCTCTTCCCAAAAATAGATAAAGATTAAGCATATTCTTATATATCTATATTAAGACCATGAGAGTCTTGAGTCACTATAATTCCCTGGCCTTTGCTATTGACCTTAAATCCTATCACTCCTGCTCTATTTTTCTTCATGTCCTTGCCTCTTTTCATGCCTCTGCACTTTCCTGCTCTACATTTAATCTTTGTTTAACCCCCTCTGTGCCCCCCTGGGATCCTAAGTACAGCATGTTCTGCCTAGACTGCAGGGTTCAGCCTCCAGCGGTTAGACTGCGTAACAGGGAAATAAACAAGTGTGTAAGTCATATGCAAAAGACAGAAAGAGAGATTAATCTTAACGGGTGTGATACTGCACCTGCTCTCCTGCACTCCTACAAGCTTCAGATTTGCCATAAAAGTGATTTCTGATGTCACAACGAGGACATATGTCTTGTTGTGTCCTTCTGAATGGCTATTATGCCATTATCTCTCAGACCTGAATTGGGTGTATGACACTTATTACTAGGAAAACAGTTAGTATTCACTGCTACACTAATCTACAATATTGCTATAGATAACATTCCATCGCATTTTGTGTGTGTGTGTGTTTGTGTGTGTGTCTGCACGCTGAATGTAATAGTGGCTTATAACTATTTTGGTGGGTCAGGATATTAATATCTACATAGCCTCAAACGGTTGAGAGACTATCACACTTAACTTACGTAGGCTATGAGACTATCTAGCGAAATTTAACCCTCAGTACCCCTGAGTAATAGGCAGTTGGGAATCAACCACATATAGTAATCTATCATACTCTTTAGCAGCTCAGTCTATTCTTCTGTACTACGCACACTATCTGAAGTTACACTTATTAGTGGAAATGTATTAGATTTGTTCCTGGTTATTTGCTACAAGATCTCAGCAATTGTGAGAATTTATAAACTAGAGTAGGGCTTTTCAACCTCATTCTTCAAGTGTGTAACACCTAAACACACCAACTGAACCTTGGTAATTAACAGATTAGTTAAATCAGCTGTGTTTAAGCAGAGGAATGACCAAATGGTGCCGAACACTGGCCCTCCAGGACAGGAACAAACTTACATAAAAATACAAACCTGGTGACCTTGTCATTACTCGTTCTGTCTGTTGCTCTTTCTGACAAAACATGTATTTATTGTCAAGGTCTTCAATGCACTTCAATGCAGCTCAATGATTTCAATACATAACTGTCTGAAAATAGAATTTTAAGTTCTTTTAATATAAATGTTAATTTATTTTATGTTGTATTTTTATTTTTATTTTCAGAGACATGGGGACAGCACCGATATAATACAGTACTATGCAAGAACCCCTCATTTCTTTATATTAAATTGAATTAAACTATGTAGATTAAATTAAAGAAATGGGACCAAATATTTTACTGCAACAGGCTGCAAAGTGACTAAAGATATAGTGTAGAATTTGGTTGTTTATGTAAAATCTCCTCAGCAGCAACCTTATTTCCCATCTTGTCTCTTCCAACAACTCAGCAATAAACAGGTATAGGGCTCAGGATTGTTCAGTATAAAGTGACATATCCTTCTTTCAGCAGAAAATAGGCAATATAATGAACTGGATTTTATTTCATTTTAACCAACCTCCCCAAACATGACTGAGCAAAAAAATAGAAACTGGGTCACATAGGTAAAGAAATAGCATGAGTATACACGCACGATCACGTGTTTGGTTGTTTTCGGTTGTTTCTATCAAAAAAAATAAATAATATAGTTTAACATTTTTGCAACTTCATTCACATAATCTGGTCGTGGTAAAATTAATTTTTTATAAAAGTAATGGTAATTTTCGGCTCTACCTGACTTACACAGTTTAAATTCTGATGGCTCCACGTTAACATACAAATATATATATATATATATATATATATATATATA
>JAQMYJ010000036.1:13320122-13334056 GCA_030014305.1 Clarias laeviceps | reverse complement strand
AAGGAGATTAATGCATTTTTTGGACGCCTTCAGCATTCCTTTACAATGTAGAAAGAAATAAAAATCAGGAACAATCACAGAGTTAGAAAGTGACCCCAATCTTTTGAACGGTAGTGTGTATATATATATATATATTGTATATATTGTCATCTACCTATGCCATGTTGCCTGCATGTATCTGTGCCGCTTGGGCTTTAATGGTTAAATTAGATTTTTTATGCTTGAAAGCTTCACATGTGATCAGAACTAAAGCTTGATCTTATTACACTCTTTTCAGGATGTTATGCCTGTCAGAGAGCATTGGCCTTAGCAGGTGTGTGTGGGTGTGTTGGTGTATACCCAGTGCTTTTCCTGGGAGTATTGGGCAAGAAGCAAGAACTCCCCTAGTATTCCCATGGATCTGAATAAAAAGGTTACTGGAGGTAAGTAAATGAATTATGAATGAATCAGGTTTCGTGCCATATGACTAGTAAGCTAAACAAGATGAAATAATTTATGATGTCAAGGATTTTTGGTGGATTTTTACATAAGTAACTTAAAAATGAACATTAAGATTTTCATGATGCGACACAAGCCATTATATGATCAGTGTTATAACAGTTATAGAGTATGTGTAATGACATCAGTTTTAAGCCATATGCTAATTAGAGACAATCTATGCAGTGGAAGTTGCAGTCAGACTAAGAGCTTTGCTCATCTCCTTTCCTCAGGGACCACAGGAGTTATCAGCAGGGGAGGATACAAGCCAATGGGATGCTTCCTGAAATTAGAGAGGTCTAGTCCATTACATGTGTGTGAGTGTGGGTCAGTACAGCAGTGACAGAATGATGCTGAATTAAAGAAAGGACCCTGTGCGTGTATGTGTATGTACACACACACACACACACACACACACACACACACACACAGTGAAGAAGGGGGTTGGGGTGAACACAGCTCTTTAGGGAATTAATGTTTTATTGTGTGAGGTTGTGATGTAGGGGGGAAGGGGGCTAAATAAATAATTAGGCAAACTCAGCCTCCGGCTGCAGCCCCAGTGGGGAACATAAACACATCTACAGATTGCAGTATGAAGAAGTATATGAACAGAAAAATTTATCAATATGTGTCTTTCAGTGTTTGTCTTTTTATTCCAGCCATCAATCATGATAACACTGTCTTTATATTTTGATCCGAGTCTCGGCTGCCATGTTGACAACAATCATATTTTATCTTCTTTTACACTGAAAGCATGCTCCTCACAGACAAGGCGAACAGTGCTCAACTAATCTTTCCCTCTAAAGCGTCTCAATCTTTGTTGAAAAACTTGACTGATATGTGACGCCCTAATAGAAGATAATTCTGCTTTCCAAAGATGCGGTGTTGTTTTCGAGGAAAAACAAATCTGTGTGTGCGAGGACAAGCTCTAGGAAGTTCAAGTTTCTGGATTGAATATCACAGACTAGCACTAGACAGTTTGTTGTGTTGGCCTTTTGTTGCTCAGAAGCACATTGCCCTTTGCAAGGGCACAAATAACAAAACAATCCAAATGAAGCTGTGACTGGAATGACAATAATTATTGTGCTTTCACGCTTGTCACATTTATCCACTGTCATTTTCAGCTTTTCACAATGCCTTGACTTGTCACATCTCCTCAGTCTGTGTGTGTGTGTGCGTGTGTGTGTGTGTGTGTGTGTGTGTGTTCAAGGATTTGGGCGTGGACTGCTCGCCTGACTGCTCTTTGTGGACACAACAGCATGTTCCTGTTGATATTATCTCCAAGTCTGCTCTGTATGGGGGTCACCTGAAAATGTTTGGATATCAAATGGACCAGAACAGAAAAAATAAAGAGAAGGGGTTTCTTTCGCTACACAGATATAGTAACACAGAGACTGCTGATCACATTTTGCACAAGTCACAAAAACAGCCATCAGGTTTTTCTAATAGTGGTGGCAAAAATGAAAACCTTAATAATTTCGTGCCCTTTACTGCCACCTTATTCTTTCCTTCCTTCCTTCCTTCTTCCTTTATTTTGTTATTGGTTCCGTTTGAATCTACTGACATTGGTTTAATTTCTTCCTTGTTCTCAGCTACAATTCTTGCATGTAGGTATACACCTCTTCTGATTTGTTTTTCTAATAGCTAGCTTGTCACTTCAATTTGTTTGTTGTTTGTTGCTTTCCTGTCCAGAAATGTGATTTTGCATTTCTTCTTGGAACACCTGCTGATGTTTTGACACCATGCGTGAACTGTAACAATATTGTTTGCAAAGTCTGAAATAATAAGAATGGGTCAGGGGCCTGAAGAATTGAACAATGTGAAGTGAATTGAAACCCCACATGCTAGTAAATGACTGTGAGCTATGCATGAAGAGAGCAGCAATGATGGAAGAAACAAATGTGCGTCTCTCACTCTCTCAGCTGCCTGTCTCTCTCCCATCCCCCCTCGACTTGTCCATCTGTGACATCCTCAGAATTGGAAGGCAGACAAAAGAAGTCCCATCCTTCAGCCATCCCTACCTGGCAGAGACAAATCAATCTTTCCTCTTTATATAGAGTTTTCCTTTGCTGAAAGGTTTATGACAGCCTGAGTTGTCTTCTCTCATAGGAAATATGTTAGATATAAAGTAAATCTATAACATCCTTTTCAAGAACAGGAAATAGAGATGAAAATCAGTAAAAAAAAAAAAATTGACAGAATCTGTCTTACTTTCCTGAGTAACTCATATAAGTAATACTTTTTAATATGCTTTAGGATGAATAACTGAATAATCACTCGAGAGTGATTAATTCAGAGATAAATGCTGAAAGAGAAACATGGCATCACAGACACTCATTCACACATGTGTGCAACTTAGAAGAGAATTAAGAAATGCAGAAAGAAGAAATCACAGCTTGATGCAGATCTTGTTGTACCATGCTCTTCTCTCCAAGTTCACAGGGTGACGTGACTTCTGCCAGAACTGCCCTCTACAGGAAAAAGCTAGAAGCCTCTGCACTTGATCCTGGCAATCTCCACAATATGTTCTCTTTACTACTCAACTCACCGGCTCCTCCTGCTCCATCCTCTCTGACTGCTGATGACTTTGCCACATTCTACAATGGGAAAATTGCAACAATCCGCCAGACCTTTGCTCCCAACCCAACACATACAGTAAAACGTCTGGACCTTCACTCCCCTTCCTCAGCAGAATTCTCCAACCTGTCAACTGATGAGCTTCAGCACATCATCTTGTCCTCCAATCCCACTTTGTCCTGTAATCCTCCTGGACCTGTCATCTGCATTTGACACAGTGAACTACAAGATTCTATTATCTATTCTTACAAGCCTTGGAATCTGTGGAACAGTGTTGCAGTGGTTTGCTCCTTACCAAGAAGATTATAGGTATTATAGGTTCTTTTAGGTTATATTAGGTTTTTTAGGATTATAGGTTATATGAGGTGACATGGAGGGGATCCACATCTGGCCCACAGACTCTCTACTGGTGTCCCACAGAGCTCAGTACTGGGATCTCTTCTGTTCTCCTTCTATACCTGAGCTCCTCATAAGGTCATGTCATCGCATGGCTTTTCATACCATTGTTATGCAGATGACACGCAACTTCTCGCTTTTACTCCCTCAGACACCCAAGTTTTTACTCGGATCTCAGCATGTCTGGCAGACATCTCATCCTGAATGGCAGGAATTAACTTCCTCTAGATGTCCGGTTCTCCATAAGAAATAAGGGAAACTCCGATGATTCGTTTCACACCCACACCAACATGCTCATCAACCCAAGTTCAATCTCAGTAAAACCGAACTGCTGTTCATTCCTGTTGATTCATCCTCTGGTCAAGACCTTGTGATCTCGCTGGACAACTATCAGATCGCTCCTCCAGCCACTGCTCACAATTTTGGGGTAACTCTGATCAATCAGCTGTCATTTTCTCCACACTTTGCCAACCTTACTCACTCCTGATGGTTTCTTGTTTACAACATCTTTTCAAGGCTGGAATACTGCAACTCATTTCTGGAAGATCTGCCTCTGTCCACCAGTTGTCCTCTGCAGCTGTACCAGAATGCAGTGCATGTCTCGTTTTCAACTTTTCTAAGTTCTTCCACACCCACACTTCTCCACTCTCTGCACTGGCTTCCTGTAGCTGCCCGCTTCAAATTCAAAACCCTGATGCTTGTCTACAAAGATAAAAACGGCCCAGCACCAACTGACCTCTAAGCTCTAATCACACCTCGCACCACACCACATTCCCTCTGATCCTCCAGCACTGCTCAGCTGGTCCCACCATCTCTCAGGGATCGAGGAAGACATGCATCTAGACTCTTTTCTGTTCTGGCACCTAGGTGGTGGAATGGCTTTCCTCCAGATGTCCGGTTCTCCATAAGAAATAAGTGAAACTCCGATGATTTGTTTCACAGCCCAAAAGTATGTATATAAAAACAATTAATACAAAATATAAAGTAAAAAAAAAAAAACCCTGCAGTTTACCTTTGAAAAAAATAGTGACTGTAGTATGTGTCTTTTCTCACCAGACACAGTACATTACACCGAATACACTCACTGATATTACACTGAAATTACACTGATTTGGAACTGCTGTACTGCTGTACTACTGCTTATTATATGGTTTTATATTAATACATTTACGCGACATTCTATGGTTTATATCCATATTCCAGAAAGCACATAATATAGGGTTAGTTCAGCAGTGGTCGCCCACAGCAATCAGTCAGAATTCCTATCTTCATGAGATTGCCATTGAACACAAGGCCAGGAACCTCATGGGACTAGTAAACTTTATTTGATCATTTATAAATGACAAAGCAAAGTTTTATTAATCTGTCAGTCAATACGGACATTTACTTCCTGTATTTGTTAGCCCCTGAGAAAAAGGACGTAACTGATTCTCTGTGCTTCTGCATGACTCATCTGAGTTATTGTCCAGCTAGAACTGAATATCATTGAAAAGTCTGTGTTGTGTTTCTTCAGAGACTGGGAGGAGACTGGGAGACTGTGAAATGTAAAAAATGGGATTTTCCTCCAGTTCATACAAACATGATAAGTAGAAGCATGATAATGAGAAGCACTGCATTGTGTCTGAAATGAAAGTGAGATGAAAAACTATTTTTGATATTTTAAAAAATTGGTATTTGCATTGCCAAGTGATGAAACATAACTAAGTAAACTCATAGTGGCCAAAACACTTTCAAAATGCCAAAAGCACCAAATCATATTTTGGTTTGAGCTGGCAACGAGAAAATCCACAAGCTAACAGAAAGTGCTGTTCTGCTTGATAGTGATGTAGTGTTTGATTCTTACTAAATCTAGCAATAAAGAAAGAAAGAAAGAGAGAAAGAAAGAGAAATTTAAACAAAATTTTAAATTCGTGAATCAACTGAATAAATTTTTTTTTTTACTTCAAACAAAGGTCTACTGATCTTAAGCCTCATCTACTCCTGCTTATGTTGTTTATGTGTGTGTCCATCGACATACAGACTGGCACATCTTTGATTTATATCTGTTGTTTTTGTGGCAGTTATTTACAGGGATGGGTTGCCAGATCGATGCCCTATTGTATCTGAACACTTGTGGGTGAAGGACCTTGCTCAAGGGTCCAACCTCCTGGTCAGCAGTCCAATATCATAACCACAGAGCCAACCGTGCCCCTAAGATAATGAGAATAATTTGTATTTAATGCAATGAAATTGCTATACAACAATATTTATTAAGAAGTGCTATACTCTTAGGAATCTGTTGGATGCAGATGGGTACAGAGTCAAAAAGACATCTGCAGTACTCTGGTGTCACTTGCTCAAAACATGTTTGCTTTGTTGCTTTTTAAAGATCATGTACTGAAGAAGGTTCCTTGCTTCTGCCTTCACCTTTGTCAAACAGTTTTCTGTTGGGTTTAGTTTTGAGGATGAACCAGGCCATGGCTCCAGAAGCTGAATTCCATAACCAGTTTTGCTAGTTTTCCAGTTAATTAATACAACTTTCAGCCAGATTGGGAAGAACTCATTAGTGAAATCACCTGTTTGTGACCAGGGAGAACTTATGGCTTATGCTGTTTTAATACTTTTGGCCACCACTATATTTTGTAACAAGCCCTTTGTGGAAAATTCTGACACTGTGGCAGTTTTTGTGTTGGTCCCAATTAGCAACACTGCTACCGTGTTTTGTGTAAGTACCATTATGGCCTTAAAACACGTAAATATGAGTTAAGTGAGGCACACATGTAGTACATGTCTCATTGAGAGTTTGTGTATTCCTTAAAAATGGAGGTTCAGGAACAAGCTACAGCCAAGAGTCAAGAGACACAAAGTCAAGAAAGAGGGAGAAAACATGTCACAGAAGAAGAGATATACACTGCAATGTGCTGACTATAAAAGTTGTTTATAAATGTACAATTAAGAGCAAACATATGGCAATTCTCATCCTCTCCCATATCTCTGCTTGTTCAAGCCAGGTTACTGATTACAACCTTGTAAATGCTTCATGGAACACAAACAGCTGAAAGGACAGACTGAAGGGGAAACATATGTTCCATATGCCGTATGACCCCAAACACAAACTGAATACATGCAAAAACGACCTTGTGTCCTTGAAAAGGTGTATGTAAAGCAGTTTCACCATTTCACCACCATTTCTGTCTAGTTCAAAAGTCAAGGACACTCTTTAGCTTTCAAAACAATAAACACTGATCTTTTCTTTGTGTGTGTGTGTGTTTTTTTTTTAAAGTTATTTCACAGCTACAAAAAAAAAAAAAACAGCAGCAGTTACGACTAAAGGAAATATTCAGGCCAGATCAATGTTCCCTTTTTGCTATAAATATTTCACTTCCTAACATCTCCCTTTCACTCTCACTTCCTCTTTCAGGATATTTTAGACTTCCCATTAGCTGACCCCGACTGTTCATAGCCATTTTCTACCAGCTGTTCACACACACACATACACACGCATTAAAGATCAGATCATATTTGCTTTCAGCTCTTTGGGATTCACATGAGGGAAGAGAGGAGAGAGATACTATGAATGAGAGTGAGATAGGGTGGGATGGGGAGAATACACTGCTCAGCTCATTCTTAGTAGGCCCTGGGGGACAAATGAACCAAATGAACTGATGCTAAAACAATGCAATTCAGCTACCATTAAGAGCCTGTAATAAAACCTGATATAATGTAAGTATACAGGAAAGCTGGTCATTTTGCAAGTGGAAATATTTAAAAATCAGAAAAAGCATTGATGAAATCACTAACCATTCATACTAACCTCTGGGATGCTGCTGTTAGTGTTGTGCAAATGATCTGAGAAGAGCAGTGAAGGCTAATGTCCCCCCTCCCTTTCCCACTTGACATCCGGAGGAAGCAATTGGAATAATGAGAGGAAAGTTTAGTGTTTTCACACTAGCACATAGCAGCAGAGAGCTGGCCTGGCTCCAGCTTACTGCTGAGTTACACTTACAGCATTAATAAACACACATGCATTAAGATGTCACCTTATTGGGCATAGTAGGACAAAATAGACTGACATGCAACTTCATTTGTTTGTTTGGTTGGTTGGTTGAGTAACAGCAGTATGTATATATATATATGTATGTATATGTGTGTGTGTGTGTTGCATCTCAAATTTTCTGAATTGTTTTGTCCTTTTGATATCTTCTTTACATTCCTGTGGAATCTCATGTCACATGTAATGCAAATCTGGGTCTCACTTGATCAAATCAGATCTGAAGGTCAGAAACATCAGGACAAAAACTAATTAAAATGTTTTGCATTCCCATAGGTAAAGAAAATTATAAAAGAGCTATCAAAAATATTCTGTCTAATGGACAACTATAAAGTCTGTGTGAAAGCAAAATGAGACTAGAGCATATTTTGCCTGTCACTCATGTTTTTTTGTCTACAACAAAAGGATGCACAACATTTCAAATTAGCCTCCTTTTAAGTTTTGAAAGAGCTCTTTTTTCTTTTTAACCCCAGGCAAAGAATGTAGAGAATTTTCTATATAGACGCATCTGTTCTCATACCACCCTCATTCATGAATCTCATGGTGAGCTCAGAACGAGCAAATAAAGAGGTTTTTGCAAGCTCTCACTGAATTCTCATCCAGATGAATGAGATTTTGATGAGATGCATTTTTCCCTCAGCAATATCTGACATTATTATTATCCACACAATTCATTCTTTAATGATTCATTTTGTTTTATATTTGTAGGCTGGCTGAACAGATTGAAAATGATTGAATGTAGGCTGTGTCCTTGCTGGTATTACACAAATTAAATATTTTCTTCTATGAATAACATAAAGTATTTCACTAGACATTATTCGGTTGTGAATCAAGTACCACTTAAATAAAACTTTATTATGATAATTTATTTATGATTGTATTTGGTACATAAATTCTACCATGTAAAATAAAAACAAAAGTGATTGATTATTGTATGAAATGTGCTACCTTACTGTAGTGCAACTTTTCTTCTTCCTCTTTATTATTATTATTATTATTATTATTATTATTATTATTATTATTATTATTATTATTATATTATGCAATTCATAATTATAATAATTATATATATCTGCAGGCTAGCTGACACTAACTGGCTAGTTTTTTTTGTATGAACATGTACAGGTATTAGCAGATTCCAGATTCAACCTTCACACAACATTTATTGTTAAATCAAATTTAGACTTTTTCTAAATATTATGGGTAATGAAATTTTTAAGGCCTTGGCAGCTGACAGAGGCAAATACTGTGTTAGGGAATATATAAAAACCAGTTCGAACCCTTTCATATAAATGATATAATGTGGAAGGAGTAGCTGATCAGAAGGTACTGATGGGCCCTTAAGCAAGGACCTTCACCCTCAACTGAACAGATACAATCATTATACAATCGCTCTCAACCCGACCACATAATAAACTGCCACTGAAATAACGGATAAATCTCCAGGGACGGGAGTATTCATCACCCGATGTGCCCAGTGGCACATGTTTGGGTGTGCACCTCATATATATTATATAGACTCACATTGATCATATTGTTCACAGTAGATCTAGTATTGCTCATTTTCTTTCCAAAAGTAGAAAAAAAGTAGCCATTAATAACACTGAGAGGTGGTTAACGAGGTTACTTCTTTACATCTCAAGGATAACTCCTGTTCCTAATTGTCCTGTCTTGCCAATTTCTCAAAGTGAATTTTAGGAGAAACACAAATATATCAGACAAAACAGAAACTAAATTGGGGCTGAAATGAGAACTTTAAATTTGTCTCCTGAGTTATAGAAGAGAATGCAGTAAAATGGGTTATATTTTGTATTGTTGTGTATGGTATACACTGATGTTTACTACACAGTATGACCTTTTAACCGTTGAGTCCTAAGAAATACGTTTTCTAGAAACATACAGACTAATATACAACTGGAGATGGTATTTATTGGTTGTGTAAAGTTGTGTAATGTTATCATACTGAAATGTTAGCATGTTGTGCTTGTATGAAAGTCAAACATAAGCAAAAGGACATGCATTTAATCATATATGGTGAGTTTAGCTTGCATGTTAAAATGATTCTTGTGTGTTCTCTAAACACTTCATACTGGATTTACATTTCTAAAGGACATGTTGTTTATATTCGAACACAGAGTTCTGTATTTCTTCTGGCCCCTTTACTAGAGCTGGCCTTGTATGATGGATGGTATGGTTTTGCCGCAATATAAAATACATTAATTACAAAGACTACACATTCCTGTGAACCTCTACTATCTACTGTATTGCAAGTTCTATCACTAGATGGCCGCTAACCTGCAGGCCTGCATTTTGTGCAGATTATCAGTGCTGGTCAAAGGGTACGTCACTGTGAGTCTCCCAGTTCACATAGGAGACGTAATTGGTGGATGCGGTGAGATTCTCTGCCTTGCTGTTGCCATAGTGTTGCTATGGTGTTTCGCTGTGGTTCTGTTTGTTCTGAACGGATATGTGATCCAGTACTCAGAGACATAGACACACTGCTCGTTGCTGTAGTGACAGAGTGTGAACATTATCAAACAATAGTTAGAGGTTTAGCCCTCGGAAAAGGTTGAGTTTTAGCTTCATCTTAGTCAATGGTGGGAAAAATGATAAATGTATACCTGTATCATAATTTCTTTCCAAGAGCTAAGCTGGAAAGAATGACTCACACCACAGAGGAGACTGTTTCCTTGTTACTTGTTCAAATGCTGCTAAATACAAATATGGGCATGCGAAGTGAAACACGCACTCACACATCACACACTCACACGCACATCATTTAATGTTTGGTATTTGAACTGAGATATCTACGTATATATCTCCTATAAGCCAAGAGTCATGCATTTTGTGTAGAAACATTTTCAAAATATTTCATGTATTGCTTTCTAATAATCTGATTTATCCTACCTCCACTGCACACTGCTCTCTGTTTCT
The DNA here is from genome assembly GCA_030014305.1 of Clarias laeviceps. Classification (NCBI taxonomy): domain Eukaryota; kingdom Metazoa; phylum Chordata; class Actinopteri; order Siluriformes; family Clariidae; genus Clarias; species Clarias laeviceps. Next base: position 13,323,642 of record JAQMYJ010000036.1, on the reverse strand, counting down.
CTCACTTTCACAGCGTCAGAAATAGCACTTCTAGATGTGCTTTTTACAGACACATTAAGTGTAGTGATGTCTATAATCAGACAACAGAGATGCACATTATTGCTCATTCTGCCCTATTGGCTTCATTTTCTAAAATTAAACAGAGGAAGTAAGCAATTTGTTATTGTGGTCCATGTGTTCTGAGTTACAAAACCTTTAAGCATCATGTATATTTGTTGTTTGCTCAGTTTTCCTGTTTGGAATAAGTCCAGCTTAACAGTCCCTTCTGTCCTACAACAGACAGGAATCCCCGGGTCAGCTACATTGCGCTTCTGCTGGACAGTTTGGAGACCACATTGTGCCATTTACAGCATCATCCTACAAGCAAAACTGTTACAGTATGTAATCGACCCAGATGTGGTTGAAAGCAGAGAATGAAGGGAGAACACAATAAGAGTGAGTATTCAACCTCTTTGCAAACATTTACAGACAGAAAGACAAAAATTCACCTACAGTAATATTGCGAGGAATAAGTAGAAAAATTGTATCTTTAGCCATATAGTGCATCATTGACCCTAATTTGCATATAAAGTAATCATGCCACTATATGCGGTGTATGCTGTATAGTTAACAGTAATAGCATGCCCACACAGTCATTTCAAAACTGCAGTAGAGGATCACAGGGCATAGTTCAAAGTGTTATGCACAGAAATTAATCTATTAAACAGCCTTCATAGGCATATTCCCTTTTAACAGGTGGTTGCATGATTTTTTTCACATCCTGTAACATTCTCTTGTTTCTTTCCTCCACAGCATTTTGGAGGCTTTATTTGAAGGTGATAAGCTCTCTCTTTAGCGATGTGTTCCTGTAGTTGCGTGTTTGAGTTTCCTAATGTGTAGCTGGACCATACCGATAACACATTCCAATTCAATGATACAGAACTCACTTACATGACGATAATAAGCAGTTATGTAATGGAATGCAGCTGCATTAGTGATAATACAGAAGCCCACAAAATTTTCCATGCAACAAAAAGTAAACATGTTGCAGACAAGCTAAGAAAAAGGTAAAGGGAATGTATGAAAGCAGCATCCGGTGTAAAATTTTTCCCTCACCAGCACCCCAGCCAGGAGTTTTACTGCCCATCATATATTAATTTATCTTCTATACAGCTTATCCTGTACAGGGGTGCGGGGGGGCCTGGAACCTATCCCATGTGACATTGGGCACAAGGTACACTCTGGACAGGGTATCAATCTATCTCAGAGCACACATACTATGGGCAATTTGGGAATTAAAATGAACCTATTCTGCAAGTCTTTAGACTGTAGGAGGAAACCAGAGTACCTGGAGGAAACCCACCAAGCACGGGGAGATCATGCAATAGGACAGAAATTGAACCCTTGACCCTTGATGTGCAGTGATACAGTGCTAACCACAAAGCCACCATGCTGTCTAATCCTTATATATTTTTAAAATAATAAACATTTCTCTATGAAATGGTAATTTTTTAAATCATATTTTAAATCATAAACATTTGTTCAAACAACATTATTTTAGAAGAAGAAAACAGTATTTTTTATTTAAAGTTTTCCATTTTTCCATTTATAAGATGTACCTTCTTCTTCTTCTTCATAGATTATTATTATTATTATTATTATTATGCAAACATTTAAACAAACTTTCCAAGTGTTTTCAAAAGGCATACTTAGTCACATGACTAGGACTCTTTTTTTTTCTGGAAGAAACTTTATTACACAGAATTAAATAGAAAGAGATACAAACAAGTAATAAGAATTTCTGCAAAGAAGAAGGGAGTTAACTTGGCACCAAATCATTTTTAATCAGAATTCACATTGATTAGCAATGTGAGAGACAGAGATCACATGATTTTTAAGCACTTTTCATAAATTTGCAGAACAAAATCTTCAGCAAACTTTCAAGGTTTGTGCAATCATGCTTTTACTTTTATATGTCGAAACTTTTACTTTTATATGTCTGCATTGTATTCATGTCACACCGTGACAGTCCCAAAAGCCTTGTATGTGTTTTATTTTGTTCAAATTAAAAAAATACAAATACATCTTTAAATAAGAAATAAAACAAGACAGGACATGCTGTTACAGGAACATAAATGGGGGTTAATTGTTTATCAGTAACACGCATGTCCTGAAGTGTTTTATTCCTGTCATATCATGCTTTTTATGTGAATCCCTGCTACACAAGTTAGTCTCAACATAAATAATAGCTAATTGACCACAACAATATAAATGTTGCAGCTGAAACTCCTGATGGAGCCTTGTTGTTACCTGTCTGAGCTGAGCATTCAACATTCAACATATAAGAAAAACATATCATGAAGTTAAATAGAGCAGATAAACAAAGAGTATTCCATAAACAATTCACATATAATAATAATAATAATAATAATAATAATAATAAACATTTAATTATATCATTCACATCATCACCAATGCACTTCTCCATGTTTATAAGACAAAGGACAAAGAAAATAATTATAACTGAGTAAAACTACTTACTAAAGTGGAAACACACTTTGGTTTAAGGGTGATAACAAAAAACAAAACCGACCTCTCAAATAGATAACTAACGTGTCATGAGTGGCCGATTCAACAATTTGGTACATATTTACATAGAGGAACTAGTCAGCTCAGCATCACCAAAAGCTTGGAAAACCACAGAGCAACTACAGTGGATGATCACAGATATATTTACTTGGTAAAGAAAATCCCCTCGACCAAATCAAGGCTAGTCTAGTGAAGAACACAAACAATGAGACCCACGATCAAGAGACACCTTTATGAATGCAGACAAAGATTTAGGTATGGGCAAGCAGCCACCCAGGGCTGCTCTTGAAAAAATAATAATAATAAATCAGAATGGTGGTGACATTTGTGCGATTTTTTCATTTCTTTATAGATTGTGTGATATTATTAAAATTAATATAAAACCAGTCTGGCCAGCCCCAAAGGTAAAGTTGGGGAGTGGGCAGTGTCAGAGAGATGTGTAGTGTATATGTAAGAAAAAAAATCAGAACCAACAGGGGCCCAGGTTAGAAAAGCAGTAGAAAAAAAGAATAGGAGAAACCAAAATAGGATAACAGTATTAAGCTATATTATCTCAAATAAAAAACATTTTATTTATCACATACACAACCAGTGTGATATGCAATGAAATGTATACATGACTGTGACCTAAAAAAGAAAATCAAGAGAAGCAAATGCCAATCGAAATGAATTTAAACTATAAAATCTACACTACAGTATGTAGTAATTTTGTGATCACCAGGGATTCCATATTTCTTGTAGTCATTAGCTGTAAATATTTTGCATTCAGATATTAGATATAATAATTATGTTGTTGATGGTCTTTCGGCTGCTCCCGACAAGGGGTCACCACAGCGGAATACCCAGTCTGCACTACAACTTGGCACAGGTTTTATGCCAGATGCCCTTCCTGACGCAACCCTCCCATTTTATCCGGGCTTGGGACCGGCACTGCATCCAGTGGCTGGGGTTT
>JAQMYJ010000036.1:13294608-13320022 GCA_030014305.1 Clarias laeviceps | reverse complement strand
TTTGGGCACTGGCTGGGAATCGAACCCGGGCCTTCCGCATGGCAGGCGAAACACCTACCACTGAGCCACCAGTGCACTGATATAATAAGTATGTTAGTTTGTCCAATTTCTTTTGAGCATTTTAAAGGAAGAGACTCTGTAAAATCGCCATAATTTCTAAAAGGTAAATATAATATTTTTGTTAAACTCCATATATAAGTTAAATTTTATACTTTATTTATATTTGTAGTGCCTTACAACTATTGTGCTGATGTACTTGAACAAAATAATGAAAATTGCATCAATCTCCAAATACTTACGGTCCTGACTCTAGGTTTATGTTTATTATGAAGCAGGTTTCATGTATATTGCTATTGCTTCCATGAATAAATTAGCAATGTCTGCTGATATAGCAGTCATAACGTAGGCTACACAAGGTTTATTTCTCCACTCTGATTGATTGCAGGCTTCATTTTTACAACGCTGCTCAGACAAGTGATCACACTGCTTATGTCGGCTAATAAAGCCTAACCTGATGACCATCCCTCTGTACATTTCTTGTATCCATGTATATCTAACTGTTTAGCTTACCTCCTCTTGTTCTGAGGCACCACCCCAGTGCACCCCATCCCCCCTTTCACTCATGTCTGGGTAAAAGCTTCAGGCTTAATACGAGCCCTGATTGATTTCCAATGTACCACAGCCTGCTTTCTCTGTCTGCAGAAAGAACCCTGGGAGACTGGAAGAAACCTTTTGGCCCGATCATGAGTAAAAGAACCTGCTTCTATTATGTCTCAGCTATATGAAATCTAGCTGTTTAAACTATACGTTTAGTTATACATTTAGTTATAAAATGGTCTATGAGGTGTAATGTTTCTTTGGAATACATGCTGATTTTTAGCATGGAAGGACAGCATACAGTATGCTCCTTGTTATTCTCTGATTAAAATCCAGAATGACAATGATTAAAAAAAAAAAGCATGACTGTAATTATGTTAAATGAGGTGAGCATGTACCGATTGTGAGTGGGGGTTGTCAATACAATGAATAGTTAAATGGAGGACAGGCACAGAATCTGAGTAGCTCTTTATTTTTAGTCCCACTGCTAATGCATTTCTGTCTGTCTGCCAAACCATGCCAAAAGAAGCAGGAGGTATGGGGGGATGGGTGGGGAATTTATAGTGTATGTGATTTTTTTCTTTTAAACCAGCTTCCCACCTCTATTACCAATCTAGACAGTCAGTCTGCTGCAGTCTGCCTCACTCATTTTTTGTCTGTGTCTATCTTATCCACTTGTCTTCTTTTCCTCACTTACATCTTCTGTCTTTGTCCCTCCCTTGTTCTGCTCCAGTGTGGTGCTTGGAATCTATATGTGGCTGCGTGCCAGGTTTTTTAGGCACCTGTGTCATACAGCTGTGTACAGAAAAACTTTATTTTCTCCATTTTCAGCACACGCACACACACCCACGCACACACCTGCCAAACACTATTTTCCGATTTTCACTCAATCTAATTTTCGTGCTAATTATTCTCATTTACCCAAAGTAACAAAACATATTTTGAAACAATCTTTTTTTTTTTTAAATCAAATTGTGATCTATCTTTTATTTTTAGAAGCTTTGCATGTATTTTTGTCAAAATGCAATGCATAAAAAACACCACCACCACCATCTCACATCCCTTGCTTCTGTCAAGTAATCACTCAAATGAAACTACAAGCTGGCAAGTATATGGCAAGTAGCTGCCATGAGTACACTATGTTTAATAAACTTTCAGACAATGTTGAAGTCAAGAAAATGTGTGTTGACTGCAACTGACTGCAATTGTTTCCCCAGCAGTCATGGACCTCTATGATAAGGTGCTGTCGTCATCCACCAAAGTGATAGAGAAGCTAATGCTGCATTGCTGATGATGTAAAGTGAACTTTTTGAATAGTATTAAATTTTTCTCATGGTTTTCAACAATCTTTGTAATTAAAATAAAAGTTTTGTGTGCAACTATACTCAAAACTTATTTCCTTGTTCCCACTTGCTACCAGTACTACTCAGTACGAAACACAAATTTTTAAATGCACCTATAAACATAGGTGCATCTCAATAAATTCGAATATCATCGAAATGTTTCGCATCTGATTTATTTCAGTAATTCAATTAAAAAAGTGAAACTCATATATTATATAGATTCATTACACGCAGACCGATATATTTTAAAGGTTTATTTCTTTTAATTTTGATGATTATGGCTTACAGTTAATGAAAACCCAAAATTCAATATTACTTAAGATCAATAAAAAAACTAAACATTTTTAACACATAAATGTTGAACTACTGAAAAGTATGAACATGTACAGCACTCAATGGTCGGGGATCACTTTGCATGAATTACTGCAGCAATGCAGCATGGCATGGAGGCGATCAGTTTGTGGCATTGCTGAGGTTATGGAAGTCCAGGTTGCTCTAATAGCGGCCGTCAGCCCTTACGCATTTTTTTTTTATATATATATTAACTGTGAATATATTAAATGATTTAGTGTTCTGATCTACTGGTAAATTGAAAAGATTTTATAATGTTAATATTCCTTGTTGCTAACTGATACTAACTAATAATTAACAGAAAAAAATATTCATATTAAAAATATATTTACAATATACAGAATAATATACTGTACTAATATATTACAATATATTGAAAAATACATAAGGAATTGTCACTTATATATTATAAGTATATATTATAATAATATATTCAAATGTATATCTTTATGTATGTAATTTTATATTCAACAATATACTTCAGAATATATTGAATTTGATTGAATACATCTATTTCTTTATATTTTTTTTACAATATGCTTATATGTTAATGTAGTTTGAACAAAATGGACTTTATAGGCATTAATCAGAGAACATCGAGTACAAAGTAATAGTGTATGTATAATTCATAAAACATGCATAAAGTTTCAATAATGTTTCAATAAAACAATTATAAATATAAGTATAATGGGTTTTGTCTTCATTGCAATATATAACCATACATGTTCTATTCATATATTGCAATATATTAATAAATATAAGCACTAGTTTCCTATATATGGAAATGTATTTTTCAATATATTGCCATATTTTTTTTTCCATAAGGGAGCTCTTCTGTGTTGTTGGGTCTGGTGTCTCACATCTTCTTCTTCACAATACAGGTTGACAAGTTTGCTGGTCAATCCAGCACAGGGATACTGTGGTCCTTAAACCAGGTGTTAGTATTTTTACATATACTATGTAAAATAGTGTGGGCAGGTGCCAAGTCCTGAAATCAGCATCTCCATAAAGCTGGTCAGCAGAAGGAAGCATGAAGTGCTCTAAAACCTCCTGATAGACAGCTGCGCTGACCTTGGACCTGATAAAACACAGTGGACCAACACCATCAGATGATAGATCCAATCCCACAGAAGAGCTACACTTGGATAAACTGCTGAAAAAGTTAATGTGGGCTATAATAGAAAGATGTCAGAACGCCCAGCATAGCTGCATACCAGTCAGAGTATGAGGTTAATCAAAACACCACTGACTGTACAAAATTTACAGTAGACTTCAAGCAACTTGGATTCTGCGCCTCTCCTCTCGTCCTCCAGACGTTGTGACCTTGAATTCCCAAATGAAATGCCTCTGATGTTGTCTCTGGTTCAAGGAATGCGAAATCCTTATGAATCTCATAAGGATTCTTGAATGGGTTTCGTTTCACAATCCTCTCAAGGCTGCGGTTATCCCTGTTGTTAGTGCACCTTTTTCTATCACATTTTTTCTTCCATTTAACTTGAATACAACACTCTGTGAACAGCCAGCGTATTTAGCAAATGACCTTTTGTGTCTTACCTTCCATGTCCAGGGTGTCAATGATCATCTTCTGGACAACTGTAAAGTCAGCAGTCTTCCCCATAATTGTGTAGCCTACTGAACCAGACTAAGAGATTATTTAAAGGCTCAGAAAATCTTTGCAAATGTTTTGAGTTAATTAGATTATGACAACATGTGTCTCCAATATTGAACTTTTTCACAATTGGTCACAAAATTTTTTTGTAAGTAATATTCTTAAGTAATATTAAAATTTTCTGAGATACTGAATTTTGGGTTTTCATTAACTGTAAGCTATAATCATCAAAATTAAAAGGAATAAACACTTAAAATATATCAGTCTGTGTGTAATGAATTTATATACTATATGAGTTTTCTTTTTTAAAATTAAATTACTGAAATAAATAAACTTTTTCATAATATTCAAAAACATTTCAGGCTATTTCTAGGAACGGAGTGCAACTACCTTATAGCCTGTTTGTGTGCATATTTTTAAAAGTGTCCAAAAACAGAACAGACAAAAAACTGAACATATCCCCAAACACACAGCAAGCTTGAGGACAATACAGCCTTCAGGTCAGAAAAGGCACATGGCCAGTTTCTGTGTAAGGGATGTGTGAGAGGCTTTTCACATTCTCCCAACAGTAAACACCTGCATTAACTGCAGGGCAAGCAACGCTGTACTTGTTGTCATGGATACAGGCAACATAGTGGGAACACAGCATGACACACTGTTCTAGTTATCTGGCTGGCTGGTAAACCACAGACCTGCACCCCACACTGCTTTGATTTTGGACATAATATAGCAGAGTGAAGACATTGATCCTTCATACTCCACAGTATGCCAAGCTTCTGAAGTTGGAGTGAAGAGTCTGTCCTCTAGAGAAATCTAGCAGATCTATCACTTGTGTAATCATGTTAATTTGTATGGTAGCCTGAGACAGTGCTTCATATCCTTAAATTGTGACAAAACTACAGATCTTAATATACAGAACTTCAGAATCTTAATATGTTTCCCTGCATGTACCCCCAGCTAGAACCTCGCACTCACTCACTCCTCGTCTATACCACTTTATCCTGTATTCAGGGTCGTGGAGGTCCTGGAGCCTATCCCAGGAGACTTAGGGCATAAACACCCTGGACAGGGTACCAATCCATCGCAGGGCACACACACATACACACACTATGGGCAATTTGGGAACACCATCTAGCCTAATCTGCATGTCTTTGGGCTGTGGAAGGAATCCATAAGTGCCCGGAAGAAACCCACTAAGAACAAGGAAAAACATGCAAATTGAGACGAGAATCGACCCTGGGTGGGAATCAAACCCAGACCCTGGAGGTTCAAGGTCACAATACAAACCACTCCACCACCAATTAGACGCTATGCCCCAATCAGAACCTAATATCTCTTAAATATCTCTTATACTGTATATAACTTTATCCCCTGTAATTGGCACGTAAGAGCATGTAAATGCTTGTTTCTGTTTTAATCTGGACATGACGGTACAGCTACATCATGAACATTTTAGCAGTCTGCATCTAATTCTCAACTGGATTGATTATGATACTTCATGTAACAGTTTTAAAACCTAATCTATTCACAATATTTGCTGTGTGAAGAACACACCTTCTCACAGGTTTTTAGATTTTAAAGCTAAGACTAGAAGTAACCTAAAAACCTTTCAGTGTAAATTTCTTAAAATATATTTAGATTTTCCAATTTTATTTTTCCTCAATTTTGGTGTGAGCCAGTTCAATCACGCATTAGTGAGGTGACCCCTCTCTCATACAGCATATATAGCTACTAACTGGGGATAGCAAAGGCATTCACCTGGTTCCTTCAGGATGGCTGTTTATGCTGCATTATGGGATAGTGTAACACACAATCAGCACTATGGCTCCTTCAGAATCTCTGAGCTCGCAGACACTGCTGATTGGATAGCGTCGTTGTGATTGACAGGATAGAGAGAGTTTGCTATCCCTCCCCACAAACAGTTTGGGTGATGTTGCTTTCTTGGACTCCTGGTGACAGATGGCAGGATGAATCAATAAGGTTCAATCTTGTAATCTTCAAATGATAGGGTGGACACTTTACTATTATACCCCATATACAGTATTTATATTTTCCATTGTAAAGATGTCACTGTATATTATTGTCCAAGAAATGTTCATCATTTCAGCCCACTTAAAACCTTGCCTTGCCTTTTTTTTTTTTTTAAGGATCTACTTCTCCTGCCTGCTTTATACAATGTTAAACTTTTTTTCTCTCTCCTTGCCTTTCTTAACTTTATTTTCTCTACTTGCTGTGCCTAACTTTATTTTCTCTTCCTGCCTTGTCGAACTTTTCTCATTGATTTCAAAGGAACAGGGGGTTCCAACAGCGAAGACAGTACATGAAAAATATCAGAAAGTACCTCAGGTTTGCATGGCATTCTGTTCTCATGTGTTCCTCAATTGGGAACATGGTATACCTTCTACCTGTCAGTAACAGAGCGGAGAGACGCTTCACTGAAAGTCACAGTGTCTTCCCTGACGGTACACATTATGAACATATCCACTAAGCACAATTTCTGTTATGAATGCTCCAGAATAACTCAATACACCTTTCTCAACACAGTGCATACACCTACATGCAATCATTATTAGGGTCACACTTCTTTAAAATAAATTCTGAAATTCCATAATGTAATTAAATGTTTGCTGCATAAAATACAAATTCACATTGGACTGCAATCTGCATCATTTTAAAGGCTTAATCATCCACTTTGTGCTCGGCACACATTATGCATCTACTGTAATACATCCTCTGTCTCATAATACACTGATTGTACACATAATACACTTGTCACAGCAGTGAATTTCTAGCTGGTACTCAGTGTGCTGTGGGTTTATTCCTTATTTAATGGCTAATGGTGTTAATGCATTTTCACAACTTAGAGAGAATTTACGAGGGAGTCACAGTGTTCCTCTGAAGCACACAGAGACCCACCAAGGCCCAATTAAGAGCAGTAGCACAGAATTCCTTCCTTCGGTATTGCGTAGTGCAGGAACAGTCCCTGCTTTGCCCTTTACTTCTGCCATGTAAGATTTTTCTTTTCCTGAAGTTTGGCTTTGAGTCACATGGTCAAAGTCAGGCTGTTCTGTTTTAATAGCATAATTGTCTCCCTTTGAATTAACTTAAATAGCATCCTTGCTCTGATATAGCACCCTTTCACAGGACATAGAACACGAAGAGCTTGTTCTCTGCCCAGTTAAATAACTTATTGACCGTGTCCTCTGCCCAGTTTTGGATATTTTATCTATGTGTTGACAGAAAACTGAGATTAGAGCATACCTGAACACACACTCTCAGATGTTTTGGGGGTCAGATAGGGGGCCTTCTGAAAGAGGCAGAGGAGACTGGATGCTGTGTAAGAGAATAAAGGAGATTCTGTATTGGCCAGCTAGCATGGATTTTCTCTGAACATAACACATTTTAGTAAAAGAGTAACAGGTGTGTGTAGCATTCACTCACTGGTTATACACATCTACACATGCATGCTTAGTCCTTGCTGCTCACCATTAACTGGTCACTATTCCAGAACCTTAATAACCCAACCTCTAATGCTCTCTTAGAAGCAGACTCATCAACAAAAGAAAAAGAAAATCACCAAAATTTTAGTACATTTGGTATTTTTTGGAAGTTCAACCTTGAAGCACCTGGTAAAACCCGAATCAGAGACTCTTTGTTTGTGTGTGCATGTGTGTGTGTGTGTGTGTGTGTGTGAGAATGTATGTGAAGGTCACCTTTAGAAAGCCTTCTCTGGAGATCCCCTCTCTTATTTTGTCTTATGCCGGACACTCTGTTCCCTTCCTTTATTGCCTCTCTGTCTCAAAATAGGCCAATCAATTACTTTTTAATAAGAGCTACAATTAGGCATGAGCGTATTACGCTAAATATAATCTGTATTGTCATGATTTAATAAGCAGGGGGCTGGAGTTTGACCCCTGTGACTTCTCTGATAATAACCAGGCACTTCCCAGTTCAGATAATTATTCAGAATAAGACAGATGTAACATAACAAGACATTGTCTAATTACAGCAGGGCCAGCTTACACTAATAAATTAATAAATAAATACCAACATATAAGGGAAAGTGATGGATGTAAGCTAAACAAAGTAAATAATGGCACAAATAACAAGAATTAAATGGACTTAAGTACTGGACATTTACAATGTAATTCTTTTAGTAAAATTAAAATAATATGAGTATGTTTTTGAGTGTATCTTATTATTTGTTTCTTTTGAAACAGTTGAAATGGGATAAGTACTACCTTCTGTTCTATCGACATTCTATCCAACTTCCTTCTTTCCATTACCTACAAGTACGCAGACAACAAGAAATGCAATTGAAGTGATGGCTGTAGAGGCTACTAAGTGATACATCCTACTTCCTCTCCGTTTAACACAAAAACACACAAATGATAAATATACAGCTTTTCTCAGAAAATACTATCTCTAGCAGGGTCATATCACAGACAGCCATAAGATGGGTGTTGTTCTTTCAGCTCAGAAATCCATATAGGGCTCATGAATCTACAACACCAGAATGAAAGTCGGTGCTCACATACAGTTCCAGAGACAGATTACTTTGCTGCTGACTAAAGTTGAGATATCTGGCTTGCTCACATAACACAATGCCAATAAATGAGGCATGCATCAACATTTGTTTTCCAGTCTCAATACTACTTCAAGCTATGTTGTTGGGGCCATTTGCAGACAGCTAGTCAGTGGTGCCTCACAGCTGCTTGCCTTCTCATTGACACTCAGATATTCGTGTAGAAGACTGATTTTAAAAGCATTCATTGATGACAAACCACCAATCTAAAGAATGTCCAAAGTTTCAGAGCTGTCAGAAACCCATCATCGATGCCATTTGACCTTACTTGGGTGGTGACTGATGCGGTCCACCTGGATTTGGATCGCTCCAAGGCCACTAACCAGGTTTATTACTCAGAAGTCCATCTTCACCTGACAGCTGTAACAAACTTGGAGACAATGGACATCACATTTCAGCATAGTCAGTGCAATTTTTATACCAGTCAACCATGGCCAATTATGCCTTGTGGCTGGATATAGCATTTTTTAAAATCCTATTTCCTGCTTTTTGCGCCCAAGCATGACAACTCACAGAATATGGCGAGGCCTCAGGAAATGAATGAACTATCGCCCAAACTCACTGCAAGCAAAGATACACTGTCATGTCAAGGAATTCTTGGTGCCGTTCAAGTTGCCTGAGCAGCATTTGTACCATGTCACTTTTGAAAAAAATGAGCTCTATTTCCAGTTCCTGTGTCCAGAGGCTATGCCTCTAGCATTGAAAAATAACCACTGACCTGACTTGTGCAGTTAAGCCCTTTTGATGCTCTTTATGAAATTACACTGAGGAAAGGGTTATAGGAAACCCTCCTATTGGGTGCTACTTTGGCAGCTAAATGGAGCATGAAAATGAAAATGTAATATTTCAACCAATTCTGTCAAAAGATACTGTATGTGTGATGTTGCCTAAAATAGGAAATCAAAATAACTGTCATTTTCATCTCCAAATATACATGTACTTTGTAACTGATATAAAATGCTTATATGCAATATGACCTGGCTGGGAATATTACCATGTATGCAAATATGGCCAGTGCTATTATCAGCAGTACCAGTACTTATTTATGAATGCGGAATTACTATATTACTATAGTGATGCCCTAAAGTAAAAAAATTTGGGAACACCAGTTAGCGTAATCTGCAGACCCAAGGCAGGAATCAAACTCTCGACCCTGGAGGTGCGAGGCCACCATGCCACCGAAAAGTATATTTATGAAGGTGAAATATCCCAAAACTATGAAAAGCCAATTTAAATGAGTACAATTTCAATATTGAATTTAAAACATCTACTCAGCTGCCATTCCCTATGTTCTCTGGAACACAGAGCTTATGAGAGATATAGAAAGATCATCTCCCGCCATCTGCAAGTTGAGTGATTCTTTGGATAAACAACAGTGATTGTGATGGGCTATACTATGTCAGAAAACCCGCAAGATTCACCAGAGGAAAGGAATTGAAGAGCAGAACTGTATTTTGTGTGGACTGTATAAACATTAATATATAATGCATATGCGACCAGCAAAAGGTAATCTGACTTTCCATTTGTATAAAAAGCTGCTGTAGACGACGCGCTGTTGAGCTGTTGACGTTGAGTTACAGATATGTTCGTCTCTTTCTGTTGAGTGCAAACACTGTCATGTGTATATTCTAAATCACAAAGCCACATGAAATATGAGTCGAGAACAAAGTTGCTGTCAACAGTCTCAATGATTGCAGGATGAAAGATTAACATTTATATTATTGATTAGTCTGTGAAGAGAGAGTGGAACATGAAGTTTCACCCAATAAATGTAATTTTAATTGATTTCAAAACAATTAATACAGTAATAAAGATTCATTTATACTTGGTGTCAAAAAAGCTTTTGGTTTAAGTCAGCGTATTAGCTTTTAGACAAATAATAGAAATTAATGAAGATGTTCAAACATTGGTGAAACAGGAAGTCAGTGTCAATGCAGTGCTGTCTGAGTTTGATGTGAAGAGCTGTTCCAGCCTATGTGATTTTTCCCAATAAGCCATGCCTTGCAATAAATGGAAAATGACTGAATGACTTAGACATTGTTGCTCAGTTACAGAGCCACCAGGATGTGCGTGTGTATTTGCATGTAACAGTGGATTGACACAGCCACAGCTGAGATGCCTGCTGCATACTAATGCACCTGCTGTGCGTATGTGTACGTGTGAATGTGCGCACAGTGGGTATTACTGGTCAAGGGCACTGGGTTTTATTTGTGGAGGACCCTGTCTGGAGGAATGGTACTGTCCCAGACACTACGCATCCAATCCGCTTGCTACACAGGAGGGGCGAGAGGGAGGGAGGGAATGGCGGAGGATGGAGAGAGATGGGGAAGCACGCTCAGGGTTTCCCTTCATCAGCAGCTAGTGCTCATATTTTTTTTGACGAAGCAAGGCGATGCATAGCTAATTTAGCAAATAAGGGAATAACATAAATGTATTTCATCGAATGTGAGACAAAAGTGAGACAAAGGAATGATCATTTGAATATCATTGTCAATTACGGTGAGTTCCCAGGGGGCTCTTTTTAATTAACGCGCACTGATGGATCATTTGTTTTCCTCAGACGCCATTATAATATCATTAAATATGGTCTTATATAGCTGCCTGTGATGGCCGAACACTGGTGGAAGGAAGAAATGAATGGAGAGATATCAGCTCACTGAATGAGAATCACTACTGGATTATCTTACGGAAAACCATGAATTAGGCGATGACAGGTGGAAGGACTGTACTTAAAAAACACTGCTTCTATCTTTTATGGAGGCATAATTTATAGAGCTAAGTGTATGTTATAACATATAGATGCAGTGACTCTAGTTATAGAAGTATAGGATCTTTAAATCTGTGAAATGACATTTGTACAGGAACATATTAACCAGGATTAATTGTGCCGAACAAAAAACAAAAACCCATTTTTTATTTATATATTACTTTATAGATATATAACAACATATAGTTAAATTAATGAATTGAAGTCAATGTAGTTCTATTTAGCGTGAGGATGGCAAGGAAACAGTGTGAAAATTTAATATGTGAAGGGTATGTCAGAAAGGAGGCATACAGGATCATTTTTAAATTGTAGCATATCTAGAGTAATACATCAGCAACCCAGGATAAATGTCAGAAGTCAAAAGAGTTAATGCGGAAATTCACACCTTACAGTAATATCTTCACTAAAACATTGCATGTGTCACTCACTCACCCACACACATGTGCACACACACACATACACACACACATACACACACACACACACACACACACACTCTCACACACACACACACACGCGCGCGCGCACGCACACTCACACACACACACACACACACACACACACATTAAATTAGTAAGGAATTATTACACCATACAGGAAGCGATAAGACAGTCCTTGTTTTTGTCCTGTCTCACACTTTTGTGGAAATCCCCCTCTTCACACCTGTCCCAGGTATTTTGCATGGGGCTGTTATTCTAGTAAAGCAGAGTTCCTAAAACTCACATGCACACCAGTTTAAAATATGCAAAGGCATAATTAAGGTATCAATACTATAGATGGGCCCTTGTGATGATGAACACAGAATGAAGACAACATATATATAGTATATAAATGTAGTCTTCATTTCCCCTTTCCGTGCGCACATACACACACCACACACACAGACTGGGGTCAATGGATAAATTTACATTTCTTTTCAACCTGTCAGTTTTAAAACATGGCCTCTCATCTTATTTGTCTGTCATGGTTGTGACAATATAATAATAGTGTAATAGACAGCCTAGACAGCCGAACAAAAACTCTGTCCAGCCCTATCCTTGAACAGCTCCTGGAATCTGTGTTAATATGTTCCACTTCTCATAGTATATACAGTGTCCACATTATTTATCAAAGAAAAGCCACCATGAACACAACACTAAAATCATTACATTAGGAAGTCATGCTCTGATCTCTATTACATCCACCCTGACTTTAGCTTTATGGCCTTTTGTGGTTGTCATGTCAACACGTTTAGAAAACCTTATAGATTTACCATCTGCAGTTAATTTAAAACTTTTCTATTGGGGTGCTCTTGTTTGCTTGATAGTCTGATCCAATAACCACAGAAATCAAACTGTCCATTTTTTTATGGTTCTAGTCAGGTATATTTGTCATTCCTCTATATACTATATACTCTATGTACAGTACACTGGAATGACAGTTCATTTCTCCTGGACCATGGTGCAACACAATACAATACAGTAGCACAGTACACAGGACTATATAAGGTACAAAATACATGATAGTGTGAGAAAAGCATAAACAATAAAATAAATAGACCAGACTATAAATACAAACAACAATAAATAAATAGGATAGTGCATGTCAAATAAACAAAAGAACAGTGTTGATGGGAAAAACTAATGCAGCAAATGCATGTTTATTCTGATATACAATGGGTGTTTAAGTCAAACAAGATTTTTTTTACTTTAACCACAATATGTTGACAAGACTCTGCAATAAAACATTTAAATGGTGCAGTTGTTTTAAAGAAAGGCCTGATCCTTAAAAACTGACGGACATCTTGTCTCCAACTTGTGGAAGAGACACAACTGCCGGTGGGAACTGTACACACAATCATACATGAACACCACTTACAGGTTACAGGATCTTGGTTGGGAATTATTGCCACATCCCCTTACTGTCCTGACCACCGTAAAAACCATTTCCACAAGTTTGGGCAATTAAAGGAGTTCCTGGGTGGCTAGTGTTTTAAATGTAGGACAGGCAGTCTGGCCAACAGAATCTCAGTGATTGTTACTGCCACATGGGCTGTTACAGTTCTGTGAATGGAAGTCCCTTGTTGATGATAGAGGTCAACAGACAATGGCCAGACTGGTTTGAGCTGACAAAAAAGTGACAATCAATCAGATAAACACTCTGTAAAATTGAGTTGAGCAATTGAAGTGGACCACAACATCAGAAGACAACATCAGATTTCACTTTGGCACCAATAGCATGTATCCATGCAGTGCCTGCCTGAACCTCCCAGTCACTGAATCTGAATCTAACAGAATACATTGGCATATGGTAAACTAAAATGAAAAAAACAAAAACAAAAAAAACCCAGACAATTATAATCTAGTGAAACCATGACACAATTAAAGTCACCAAGATCTCACTTTTTCTTTCCTCCTACTGATGTATGATGTGAACATTAAGTGAAGCTCTTGCCCTGTATCTTGTCCTGCCGCAACAATATTGGCTGATTGGAGGACTGCATATATATTTCCCTCAGACACATTGAGATTCAGTAAAATGTCAAGCCACATTTCACATCTTACCAATCACATTTTTTTTTTCAAAAGAACTTTGTAAAAACTCACAAGACCCTTGAAACATTTCCCTCTCTGACATCAAAGAGCTCCACTGCTTCACTCTATATTGATCATATACTGTATATGATGCATGTTGCAAATCGTTATCAAGTAAACATTCATCTTATGAGGGCTGGACCAAAAGTAATGAGAAAATGAGCATAATGTTTTCATTAACTGACATAGTTCGCTCAAATTGCACATGTTGGTAGAGTAACTCTTCTTCTATACAAAGGAGTGTAAAGGATATGTGCATTTAGTAGAACAGTGTGTTATTTAGTAATTAGATAAAAGCTATTGAAGGTCAACAGTACCTAGACCTAAAATTTGTTAAACTGCCGTATCGGATTTACTGGTAGGAACGTTACCTAAGTAATTACCAATTAATTACCTTGTTTTCATTTTTATATTCTATATTCAGTCCCTTACCTGCATATGTTATATATATTTCTCATATTGCTATATGTTATGTTAAAAAATCCAGTTAAGGATACAATAAAGTTGCAGTTAGTTATTTATACCAGTAATTTATACCACTGCATAACTGCAGATAATTTATAACACTGCATAAGTGCTAGAAGCACAACAGAACAACTGAATAGTGCATGTCCATTTAACACAGGCTTATTATTAATTTATTGATTGATTTTCAGTATCCACTTTATCTTGTTCAGGGTTGAAGTGGATCCATAGCCTATTTCCTAAAGGCAAGGATACACTCTGGATTATTTGTCAGTAGCTCACAGAGTACCATCTACTGTACATACATTCACGTAATAATTTACATCTATAGCCAAGTTAGAGTAGCTAACCAGCCTAACATTTTGTGAGATGAGAGGGGGAAGTGGAGAACAAGGAGGTAATCCATGGATGCAACTATAAGACATACAATAACAGGATTGAATCAGCAACCCTGGAGCAGTCAGATGTGCAAAAAGGTTTTGTCTAGTTTGTGTGGTTCATAAATTACAAATGTAAATCATTTAATCAATATTATTATTGTTGTTGTAAGTAATTGTATTAATATTGTTATTAACTTATTATATATTAATATGAATGAATGCAGTGCCAGGCCCAAGCCCGGATAATGGGAGGGTTGCATCAGGGAGAGCATCTGGCGTAAAAGAGGTGTATATGGTCAGAAAGGCTACTGTAAATGTATTGGTGAAGTATTGTGCTGGGACTGTAGTTCATAATGGCCATGTATCAGAGGGTAGAGGCTGTTTTCAAAGTAATCAGGCACTAAGGTACTCTAGGCTTTTATGGTCAGTAAAGATCGTTCACATTACAGATTGCACATACTGCCTCATATGCCTTTGCCGGTTTGTCTTTTTTTTTCCCGTATCCTCGTGCCATTTCTTCCTCAGGTAAGCAACGCACACACTGTAAACCCCGAATAAGTTGGCAAACTCAAAAAATTTGAGGTAATCAGTTACATAAAAATTTTCGAGTAATGATGTTTTCAATTTTAAGTAAACAGAACTATCATTCATATTAATCATTCAGTCAATCATGAGTAGCCTAACTCATACTATTTAATAGCAATTATCATTTTTTTTTAGTTGTTGCAAATCAAATAAATTGTTGTTGGCCTTTCGGCTGCTCCCAGCAATGGGTCGCTACAGCAGACAATCCAGTCTACACACAAGCTTGGCACAGGTTTTACACCAGATGCCCTTCCTGACACAACCCTCCCATTTTATCTGGGCTTGGGACAGGCACTTCATACAGTTGTTGGGCCTTTCACATGGCAGGCGAAACACCTACCACTGAGCCACTCAAAAATACTAAAAAGCTCTAAATACGCATCAAGGTCTATTAATTTGAACTACTTGTAATTATTTAAGTTAACAGTACTCAATATGTTTAATTACTTTGAGCATTAGGGTTTACATGGGCCCATTGTACAGTAGGTGCTTTCAGCTTTGGACAGAGGTCACCATGGGCACTCTGACCAGTTTGAGGGTATGCAATCCCTTGGGCAGCAAGCTGCAATATACAGTGTGCTCTGACACCTTTATATCTTAGCCAGCTTGAACTTTTTCAGCAATTTGTGCTATACAATCCCTCTTCAGTGGAATCGGACAGGATTGGCTAGCCATCACTCTTTAGACGCAACAATAAGCCTTGAGCAATTCTTCTTCTCCTTCTTTTATTTCTTTTTCCTCATCTTCTTCCTTTTTCTGTAATTTTGTTGGCTTTTTGTTCTGTGAAGATAAAGTAGTTCCTTCACTGCGTAATTAAGAGGCCCTGTCCAAGCCTGTTTCAGCACGACAATGCCCCTGTTCACAAATCACACTCCATGAAAACATGGTTTGTGTGAATGAACTTAAGTGACCTGCACAGAGCCCTGATCTCAACTCTACTAAGCACCTATGGGATGGACTGAAACATTGGCTGTGTGCCAGGCTTTCTTGCCTGCTCGTACTATTCTTTTTTATCTCATTGACTCACTATTCCCCGCAGCCTTGCTCCAACATCAAATCCAAATCTTTCCAGAAAAGTAGACATTATTCTTTGGGCAAAATTGGTATCAACATTAGAATGAATGGGTGTAATAGTTCGGGCATATACTTACATATACTTACATATACGTAAGTACGTCAGACATATATTTCAGAGGTTCTCTGTCATTGCTATATCAACAAATTATGCATTACGGAGGCCTTTTGTAGACATGCAATTTGAAAAATTTATGAAAAAAGCCAAATAATAATAATAATAATAATAATAATAAAAACAACACAAAACATCATAACACATTGAACTACAGGTAAGCTGTAAATTGAGCTTTTATGCATGGGATTGTAATAATAATAATAATCTTGGCTTAGTGGTTAGCACTGATGCCTTGCATTTCCCGGTTCCAGGTTCAATTCTCATGTCAGGTCTGTGTGGATGAAGTTTGTATGTTCTCCCCGTGCTAGGTGGGTTTCCTCCTGGTTCTCCGGCTTCCTCCCACAGTCCAAAGACAAATAGATTAGGCTAATTGACGTTCCCAAATTATCTGTAGTGTGTGAATGCGTGTGTGAATGTTGATGGTCGTACAATATAATAATAAATATAATGGTCTTCAATGGTCACCACTGCCCTCCACAGTCCCTAGTTGGACTACAGAGGTTTCTAGATGGATGGTGTAATAATAACAACAATAATAATAACAACAATAATAATAATAATAATAATAATAATAATAACTTTGAAACTTGTAAGAATAGTATGCATTTTCTTTACACAGGGACAGTGATATAAGAGTATGGATTTAATACTATTCAAATTACTCCCAATCACATTTCTCTGCAGGGTCCTACATATTCATCATAAGCTCATCCTCATCACTTAGCTTCATCCACTGGCCTCTTGCTGCCCACACATTCAGGCAGGTCAGTCCTGAGCCTAAACAATGCACAAATCAATAAGGTAATTTCTACACTGTCTCAATTTTCAATTAATGATTGCACAGTTTCTTAAGGCCACTTCAGACAACCTTCAATCAACCACGGTAGCTAGACTGCAGGAACACTGTCTTTGTATCTCTCACTGCTTTTGGACAAATGCTTGAAACAGCTCTTAATGTTAAACAAGTACAAAGGAGGTTCACACTCTAGATAGATAGATAGATAGATAGATAGATAGATAGATAGATAGATAGATAGATAGATGTGCTACACAAACGTGCAGGACCCAGGGCCATAAGTTCAGTGGGTATGAGAATAATGCCTGCGCTCTACCAATCAACAGAACCAGGAACAATTGATTGACAGAAGTAAGTGGGCTACTTTGCTTTTTTGGGGTTGCTGTAAATCGTCAGCACCTTTGGATATGTGCTCCTGAGGCCTGCAATAATCAAGCTAATTAACAGTGATTAGTGTAATTGGATGGTGCTGAGGGTGCAGCAGGAGTTCAACGATAGTGAAGTCTGGAGCTTTTTTTTCTGCTAAAAACCATGAGGGAGGACAACATAATGAGCCTTAATAATCTTGTGCTATAGTGTTACTAAGATAATCAACACAAACAAGTCTGAAATGTTATACCATGCTGAGAGGATCAGTCAAGCTTTTGTCTCCCTGCATTGAAATCTTTTCTTTTTTTTTCAGTAGAAAAGCATAGTACCTAGAAAGATATAAAACTGCATGGAAAACAAATCTCATGACATTAAAAAGAATAAAGAATGGTTGGATTGTTTCCACGGAAACTGTAGCCATGAACCCTAGCTACAAGCTTCTTGACTCCTGCAAACCCTGTCATTGTGTCATGCCTCTTTAATGTAATTCTTCAGTTCAAAGCATTATAAAGTCCCATGTTATAAACATGGTTTACAATAAAACAAATGTAAACCATACATAAAGCGCAAAATACACAAGTGTAAAAGAAGTACAAGCATGAGGACAAATTACATGATGTATTGCTTTTACCAAGGCAATTCAAGTTTAACAAGCAATTTCTGGACAGTATGATTTTTGTCTACATAATTCGTGTGAATGAGTGAGTGAGTGTGTGCCCAATGATGAATTGGCACACCGTCCTGGGTGTACCCCAGCTCGTGCCCTAAGGTTCCTGGAATAGGCTTTAGGCTTCCCGCGACTCTTTACACAAGATAAAGCAGTATAGATGATGAGTGACTGAGTGAGTGAGTTTTCTCACATTAATTGGAAAGACAATGGTAAAACTGCGAAGAACAGAGGTTTCTACAAGGGGCATTCAAGTCAAACTGGGGTTTGTGATTAAACTGCTCCTGAATAAAGGTGTAAAACTGATTGACATTTACGGAAGACTTCAAGCACAGTATGGTTGTACCGCAGTAAAGCATTTGAATTGTGCAAATGTTTTAAAGAAGGCTGTACATACGTAAATGATGATCCTGGCCAAGGGGGCTCAGAGCACACTGCAGTCATTCCCCAAACTAGTAGAATGACTGATCTTTGAAAATTGACAGATAAACTGATAGATCACCAACACCTCACATGCACATTACAGGAACTCAGCAGGGAGTTATTGCCAAATCCTCAGTACAGTTCTGTTTCCACATGTTTGGGCCATATAAATTGTTCTTGAAAAGCTAGCATTTCAGGTATGAAGCAGGCAGTTAAAGACTAGCTCTGCCATACTGGGAAAACTTGATGGTCCCCAAGCACATGTGAAATGCTCCATTATTGTAACAGGGGATTATAAGGAGAAATAAAGGTAGTTTTTGGTCTCATAATGGTGTTTTGATAGTCTGCACGATCAAAACTCCCTTCTTATACTTTGTACTTGCATCGAAACATCAGGTCTATACTACATTCACGTTAAACTCACTTCCCAGAACACAGTGCAACCTCACAGATACAGTGTATAAGGGCTTCCAAATAACATTAAGATTGTAAAGCATTTGTGACGTGATATTTCTATTGATTGCATTTGTTACCAAGCAGCACTGTCCAGAATGCTAATACTGTTTGTCCCAGTCCTTGTTTCTCAATTCCTGTGTCCACTTTGATTAATTTATTATTGTATGTCTGTTGAAAATTTCAGAGCTTCACTTCACTTGATTGGTTCAGATTATTTAGTTCAACTGAGTTCAGACAGCCCCCATTTACATCACTACATCCCACAACCAGACAAATACACCGTCAATATGTCTCATTTTTTTCCTACTTTCCATATTTTACTCAAAGTGGAATTATGGCATTGGCTGTAAATTGGTTAGGCATAACACAAGCTAAATGATTTATGTTCTCAGTAAGCAATATGGTCTAAAATGTAAATAATGCAGAGTTTCTGTACAGTATGTCATCTGTATTTAATCAGATTGGTTTGCCCTTCATCAAGCACAGCAGTAGTCTTCAACTTGTCATCTTCTGTGCTCAGTAATCACTGATGAGGCCATTAGTCATAATATTAATATGGGTCTTCTACATGCCGGAAAAACCCAGCAGTGTTTGTGTTCTTTCATCTGGCACTCTTAAGATTTTTTTTGACTGTTCTTCTGAGGAAATTGTTAAAGAGAGAATTATGCATTGTTCTTGTATATTACAACCATTGCAGTGCACCACCAGTCAAACAAACTGCTCTGACTACCATCAGTAAGTGCCAATATTTTCATGCTAGTGGCATTTACAGGTGATCTAACACTTTCCGGTAATCACCACTAAACAATATTGCTGTTAACAGCCCTCTGGGGAGTAAATAATGTATGAGCTGGAAGAGGAGTCTTGATGGCCATACCAAGTGGAGTGGGACAAATTTAAAGCAAAGGTGACCTAGAGAAGAAGCTTTATGTTTAGATGGGAAAGACCAGCCATGACGAGTGATCCATTATTACTAAAGCATCAAGGGGCAGTTTGATAGCAATTACACCACAAACACATAATTCTCCCCCATGTCCCCTAACAGCTGTAATGGAGACCTTTCAACCTACACAAAATGACCTCCTAGACATGAAAACAGAAATCAGGAGAAGGGATGCAGGGAGTCCTCAGCTGTAGCCGACACTCTTGCTTTCTGTGTGCTGGTTCCTAATTGGAGATTATTAGAACTCAGGTGGACAGATAGATCTGATTACTCATATTGGATACAATGGTGAGATGGTGCATTGGTTTAAGTTTTTGTTTTTTTTGGGACCTGTCTGAACCAATTCTAAATATTAATAGAGAAGAGAGAGAGAGCTTAATAATAAATACTTTTTGCTATACACCTCAAATAACTGTATTATGGTAGTGTGAAACCTGCACAGCACGACCAAGAGTTTCATATCTTCTTATGTTGATGAATATTGGCTTGGCACTCTGAGTTACACTAATATTCATGAATATTGCTGACATTTGTGTATGCCCTGTGGACCCCCACATGGACCTACAGAAAACTAAATCAAATTCAGCCCCATCTCAAAGTGACATTTTAGAATTACTTTTTCAGTTTCTTTCCTTTTGCCTTTATAGTCTTATATATAGTTAAACTGTATTAATCGATGTAATGGATGGATAAACATAAAAACCTACAACATTTTTTGCCTAATGATAATGAAAATTTCTATATAATTTTGGTCAAATAAGGGAGTGAATTGTTTCAAAGCATTTTAAAATGTCAACTGCTTATAGATCGATGACTTTAGTAGCTTTTGCCACAATGCTAACCTTTAGCAGATACAGGTACAGACTGTAATCCGTGACCAACATAAAGTAATAATCCATAAAGACAGCAAAGTGTCTTTTGAGGTTAAACATGTTAACCTAAGTGCAGCTTTTCTAAGCACTGATTTAACTCCATGCTTACCAAGCTGCTTATTCTCTAAACTCCTGAGACTTCCAGTGCAGAGAGGGGAGCTAATGCTATAGCTATAGAGGTCGAAAGCAGATTTGAAGGTCAGCATGGTATTAGTAATATGTTAAATGTGTTTTTTTTCTTAATCCTTGGGTCGGTGTGCTTTCTGTCATGGGATAAATTAGCAGTTTTCACAAAATATATATATATTTTTTTGTTATAAGATCCCTATTCCCCTTCTATTATTTATCTAGTATGGAGTAAGGAGCATTCTTCTTATAAGAGGATCCTAGCTTGATCCTGAGCTCAGGTTTTTGCCAGAGTTTCAAATTTGTCCAGGTTCTCCAGTTTGCCCCTACAGGTACTGTACGTAGACTCTTAGACTAAAGTGTGATTATATGTGAATGAATGAAAGAGTGCCTACATGAAGTTTTTTTAATGGACTGGCAATGCATACAGGTTAAATTCTTTGATCACAATCAATTACTAAGGATGAAAAAATTTATTATAAACATTTCCCTGCAGTAGACTAGCCACATTTTCAGAATGCATTTAGATTCATTGTAATCTTAACTTAAAATTGTTAATCAAAATAAATGAAATAATTAATTAATCATTCGAGGAAAATATAAACAAGAAAGCATGATCTCGTTGCTTTTTTTGAATTGCTTGCTTAGTTTGGTTGATATCTATATAAATAAAGGAAGGTTTTGTACATTGGTCAGAACTCGCTCTTTCAATAATATCTTTATGTTTCATACAACGGAGAACCCGCAAATGTCTCAGAAAATGTTTTGTTTGTATGTCTGTCTGTATGGCTGTCCAGCCAGATTTTGTCACAGCATCATACAAAACTGACTGGATAGAATTTAATTTAACTTTGGTAGTACTTAGGTATTCAACTGAAGTTAAACCTGCTCCATAAATTAAATTAAAATATTGTGCAGAAGTGAAGTTATGTGCCATATTATGCCACAGCATCCAGCCCTGTTTTTAATTAATTGAGTGTTTTTTCCCTCGAGGTGGGAGTGGCTATAGGCAACACTCAACAGTTCCACTCAGCATAATAGTTTACCATGTATAGACAGAGTTTTTCGAAAGACATAGAAATGACAGTAATGTACCTATAAGCTGCCTCAATCTTCAAGAAACAGAAACACAAGCGTGACACAACAGGATTTACTACAAATAAAGGAAAGTATACTATGAAAACTGACCCTTCAAAGATAAATGAATAGATCAAGGTATGCCTGCGAGAAGTTTAAAACCAGATTCTCCCAAAAAATGTTCAGATACTGTGGTACTAATAAAAAGCAGTAATATGATGTGCCACTATGAGCCAAACGTATCATAAGTTAGACAGAGAGTTCTGGTGTACAGAAAAACAGGCAGACAAGTAAGGAGGCTTCAACCTAAATAAAATATCACTGATCAGCTTATTTTCAGCTTTAACCTTTTAACTGTTTCTACAAATTCTTTTCGTGTCAACAACATATACTTACGCTAATATTAACACAAATTGTGAAGTAATTTTAGATAGTTGTGGGGATGGTGGTAAACTGATATTTAGTTTTTTGCTATTCTTTTTTTTTTTCGATAGAAAGAACTTGAGAACTGTCTGGTTGTCAGCATCTCTCTAACAATGGAACTAACATAAAAGCTCCTGAGGGAAACACATGTGAGATAAAAGTCATTGATTTTGACACCTTTTCCCTAGGAAAAAGATGATGACACCCAGTCAGGAAAAATACCCAACAAACAAGCATGGACCTGCTGCAGCCAACAACAACAACCCACCACACCCACATTAGTCAGCATGAGAGGCGAGGTGCATGAGGAATCTTGTCCCATGAACTGTGTTGTGGAAAATCAAATACTTCTGAGCCTCAAAAATTCCAGATGGATAATATTTCAAGAAAAACACTTGTGACCATTTACCAGAAGTGTTACTTTTGGTTAAAAAAACAAAAGGAAAAATAAATATGGTCTGGCACTAGTATAATGGCCTGTAATATATAAAAAGAAAAATCAAAGACTCATGAAGTTGTGCAAATCTGTGCAGTGGGTAATGGTGAACATCTGTTCGTCTTCTGCGCTCATGCACTAAATACCTGTATTTCTATCACAATCAACGTGTCCCAGAAGAACCCACAGCAGACATTAAGGAGGGTACACACCTCTGTATGCAAAAATGTTGCTCATGCAAATACACACAGAAGGAAATCATCTAAATTCCTTTCAAGTAGAAGGCAGGCAATAACATTACCAGAGAATTCATTGTTTTCCCCTCTGCTTTGTCTTCATTTTACTGCTCACAGATCCAACTGGTTACATGGAATGCTGTCAAATATAACAGTAGGTACTGATGACTTAAAAAATTTTATCTCCAAGGATTCATTAGTGTGTCTGGACGTACAGTATAACTGTCACTCTTGTAATTACACTGTGAGTTTTATACACACTGTTCACTTTGTATCTGTAAGCCGAACAAAAAAGGAATTTAGTCTTATTCCTATAATCGTACCACTTAAATGAGTCAACAGACATTATCTGATATACAGACATTTCTCAGTGATCTATTTTTATTTTGCAGAATTCCACTTGTCTAATGGCTGTTTAATCTGCCGCATGCATTTGATTTGGTTCCTTTCTTGTTTCCTCCAATGTCTTGTCATTGGCTGTCTCCCTCACATGCCCCCTGATCGGTTGCTGTATTTAAGTCTGTGTTTTTCAGTATTTTGGGCGAGGTATATGATCTTTTCCATGCCCCATTTTTCAGGTTCCCTATCTTGTTTTTGCCTTCCCTAGTTTGTGCTGATTGTTAATCACATGACTTTTTCCTTGCATCCTGAATACAATCCTGACATACATTTGTTTTTGTTTGGTAAGGATAATAAAATCCTGTTAACCTGCACCTGCTTCCTCCGCTTCTCTTGTGACACTGTGGGATTTATTAAGATTGGACTGGATGATTATTACAACCCATATTGTATGTCTGAGATGGTCATTGAACTCTATATCAAAAAATGGCTGGCAGTATGACCAAAGGGAACTGTGTGTGTGTGTGCGTGTGTGTGTGTGCGTGTGCGTGTGTGTTTGTGTTGTGAGTAAGGGTCTGTGTTGTAACTGGAGAAACTCTTAAGAAAAATGAACACAGTACAAGAAGGTGGACATATTTAAGTGGCCTTTATTTGGCCTATTATTACTTCTCCAATGGAAAGTATGCTCGTTGCCTCATGATTAAACAAAAATATCATTTATACCATCATTATTTGTCGAACTCTGTTTACTGTGTACTGTGTGTCCTGAAATATCAAGGGAAACTTAACAGTATTATTCAGTATTATCTATCAGTTAATGGTGACACTATGTTGTTTAAAAAAAAAAAAAAGAAGAAGAAGAAATAAATGAAAAATACATCATTTATTTGATGTAAACCACATCAAAGACTTCCCTGATTCATTTACAAACATTGCATGTCATTTGATGAACTCATTTTATTTTAAATATCTAGTGACAAGCTATAAATCATCACAAGATTATCACAATAGTTTACACCCATGAGAAATAATGATTGTAAGGACGGTCCTAGCAGATCCTAGTTCACCCTCCATACAATCATCACACAGAAAGAATGGGTGTTTAATGCACACACATGGGATATGGGGGGCTTTGTAGCGCTGTTTGAGGGGAAGGGGTGTATGTGGGTTGAATTCATGTATGAAATGATGAAAGGAATCCCAATCTATGAAGAAAGGCTGAGGAGATGTGAACTTTGTTAAGTGGGGACACGGCAACCTTTCCCTGGGCCCAAGAGAGTAAGCAGCCTAACATCACACTAGAAACAATAAGCCAAGAGCTAAGCCACTTTGAAGCATGTTTTATACCTGCTTCCCAAAAGGTTTTTTGGTTAGTCAGGTTTGAGCACAGAAATGCTTTTAAAAGCTAAATGAATTGCCAGTAGAATGGTTAACAATCTCACTTTAAACAATTTTCCCAGGTTTTCCCATACTTACAGTGATATTCCTATTTCTAACCCAATCTGCACTGCTTCTTTTGAACACTGCTCCATGTTTGGTTATCTACAGACACTATTAACCCTGATATATTTTACTGTCAAAAATTGTAATGCTTGCATTTAGTACAAAATGGTGAAAGACATTTTATTTGGTTCCTTGTAATGAGACTGTTATGTCATGTCACTCAGAAATTACAGTGTATTTATTTATCTATTTATTGTGTAACCTAGCGGCACGGTGGTGTAGTGGTCGCCTTGCACCTCCAGGGTCCGGGTTCGATTCCTGGCCAGGCTCGATTCCCGTCTCTGTGTGCATGGAGTTTGCA
>JAQMYJ010000036.1:13250528-13279524 GCA_030014305.1 Clarias laeviceps | reverse complement strand
CAGGAAGTTAATATCACCAACCATTCCCATTTTATTAAGGTGTATCCATATAAATGGCCCACCCTGTAGATATATATATATTATGAGGATATTACAAATATATTATGCTGTATATGAAGGTCATAGAGATTAATATTAATATTACATCATAGAGATTAATATTATGAATCTGCAGGTAAGTTTGTTCCCAATATTAAATATCAGGCCACTTGAGAACTGACATCTGATTGTCCCCAGATGCACTTTCGATGATATTTAACGTAGAGAAATAATACCATTTAAGACCAGCATATTTCTACAGACTCACACAGTCATAGTGGGGGGAAAAAAACTAATCAGATTGACTTTAGCCACAGATAAAGACAGATTAGTAAGGTTTCTCTGCTTTCGGCTTATTTCCCTCTCCTTACAGCATGTTCCTGGCAAGGCTTGAGGCTGAGGAGCATTACAAGTTCATCTGAGAGCTCTTATTCTGTTTGCTGTTCAGCAGCATGGTCCTTGCTTTCACACCACAATCCAGAACACCAAGTCTAGGACAGGATGATTCTAAACATTATGTTTCCTTAACAGCGGAGGACAAAGTAGGTAAAGTGTTCAGTGAAGATGGAGAGGATTTACAGGATACAGGCAGAGAAGAGCATAATGTTATATTTATTACAGGTATTACAGCATGTGATTTCCCTGGCAGCCACTACACAAAACTGTCTGATTTGAGCTGGTGGATCACTGTAACCTGGCAGCATCACTGTAATAGTGACAGTATCAATGACACCAGCATTTACATCTGCTTGAGCTTGGTTAGATTTCTACCCATGGATGACTAGAGCAGTGTCAATATTTGATAAGATAGAGACCTAAGATGGAGCACTTGAATGCAGCTCTCAGCATGTGCTTATATATACCAAAAACTGCACACTACATACGTACACATTAAGTTTTCACTCTGTACATTTGTGTGCTTAAGCTTTTGTACACTGGTCTCCAAAGAGAAACTATAATGCATTTGGAAGAGATGGACGCATGTGGTTATTTAAATATAGGAGGTTCAGTCAGAGCACAGATAAAGTTTCTAATGACATAAGGCATGATTCAGCAGGCAACAAAAACCATCTGAGCAGGTGGACGAATTCTATAAAGAGGCTCTTTCTCAGGCACAAATAATTAAATAAAACCCAAGGGGGAAAAAAAACCAACTAAAAGAAGGGATTGATTGAATGAAGGCTGAAGTGAGTCAGCAACGAAAGAGAAAACACCAGCAGGAATGGAGGTACTGGAGTAGAAAACTGCAGCTCAGTTGTTGTTTTAATTCCACTGACACAGTACAGTCATCACACAGGTATGAAGTTTAAAAAAAAAAGGAGCAGCTTCAAATCATAGGAGGAGATTTACAGGTATTAAGGAAAATAATAAAATGTAAAATACTACAGTAGGAATTTCTCAAATCATTAATCTGTCACAATCTCATCTTTTGGCTTTAAACTACAAAGCTTCTATCCCAGTAACATGCCACTGCACATTATAATGCCAATGTACATTCCAATATGCTTACGAAGACCCTTACACAACCATCAACAGATAAATGAAGTTGTAAAAGCACAGAGCTGCAGTTTCCTATAAAAATAATTAAAGGAGGGAGATGGCCAGGGAAAAGTAAAACTAAAGGAAGTGGCAGCTATAAGAGACTCACCCCGTCCCTACACAGACACTATGGCCATGCCCAGGTTAGAGCGCGGCCCCTGCACCAAAAGGAGAGAAGTTGAGGTGCCCCCTCTGGAAGAGAGGAAGAAGAGAGAAAAAGACACAGAGGCTTCAGAGCATAGGATTAAATCAAGCAGTTCAGAAACACTTAACAGACACGGACATAAGTACTGTGCAAAAGTATTGAGGAACCCCTCATTTTTTCATATTAAATTAAACTAAATTAAATAATGTAGATTAAAGAAATTGGAACAAATGTTTTACTGCAACAGGCTGGGAAGTTTCTAAAGATAAAATTTTAAAAACAGGTTGTTCATGTACTGTAACAACCTTAGCAGCAACCTCATTTCCTGTCTTGTCTGTACCAACCACTCTGCATCCAGCCCGATCAGCTGTAATCATCTGCACCTCACTGGTTCATAGCTTACATTAAATGTTTTTCATCCTAGAATGCTCCATAGGCCACTGTGTGGCTTAACAGACAAAATAATCCTCTGAAACACATCAGGTACAGGGACAGGACTAAAAATGAGAATCAAAAACGAGAGACAAAAAAGTCCTTCAGGAAGCCTGGAGAACTACTCCTCAAGACTACATTGAGAAATACATGAAAGTCTGGTTCTTTTAAAGCAAAATATCAAGACTTTTGCACAGTACTGTATAGGCAGCCAACTAAGGCCATGGGTTTTGTAAAAGTTGAACCTTGTTTGTGCTGTTCCCAGTACATGTAGTTGTGAATGAAGAAAAGTGATCATCTACTATATGTAATGAGCAAAACATCATTTAAAAAAAGCAAACATCTGACAAAAACAAGCATCTAATTGTACTCATAAATGTTTTCTGCTGAGAAGGTCATAAAGTGCATGAGCATGTTATAACAGATGACACCTGAGGCAGCTCAAGATTCCTCAATTAGTCAAAGAGATGAGTGGAAACACTTTGTTCCTAACTAAGTCAGAAGTCAGGGCAAACAGGAGACAGTTAGAGGAACAGTGTGTTCCCTAATCAATAATGTGCACTAGGCAGAAAGGGCTAATCAAATTTATGATTATCATCATGATGATCATCATTAAAATATTTTGCTTTTTGCACATTAATAGTGAGGACATACAAATAGAGACATGTGGCACAGGCTGCCAACTGAAACATGATGCATACATGTGCCAGTGCAAAGGAGAAGACGACTGCATTAAAAGGCCATTTCCTGCTTCCGAGTGCCATAAGGACATTAAGGGCTCGAGTGTCCTTCTGGAGTCAACCTCTGTTGAGGTTAGAGTTGAGTAATGGAGAGGGCATATCTCTGTAGCCATCTGGCTTTTATCCATTCAGGCACTATGAGAAATGAACAGCCTGCTGTATGTACAGTAATGCTTTAGAACAAACAAAAAGTTTGGTCTAACAGTAGTGCTGGTTGTCACAATGCAGTATAAAGAGGAATAGTATTATCATCATCATATTTTTATATCATCATCATCATCATCATCATCATCAATAATAATAATAATAATAATGTCCAGAGTGGTCTTAAAATATTCTCCTAAATGAACATTTGAAAAATGTTCACCATAAGGAAAATTAAATGATGCTTGTGTATTTGTTTTTCTAAATAGTCCGTTTGTGTGTACCTGGCACAGACTGCTGAGCTAAAAAGAAAGTCTTAAGTTACCAGCTCTGAGCTTTAGTAGTAAAGAAATAAGCCTATGCGCACCAGCTTATGCAGCTTAGTAAAAAGAGTGTCCAGTTTCAGAGTGCTAGAGTTTAGACCGCTAACCTCTATAGTGGAGATTCTGTACCTGTGAATATTTCATTTGCCACTTGAATAATTAAAGCTTTATTCAAAGTGCAGGAATGGAGTGCATATGCACGGTCCTTTTATTGTTTAAGATGGCTTTTATGGCCATGGCTCTAAATTCACTGCTTTGCTTACTTCCTGGTTTACAGGCAGTCATGTGACCACATGGACCATATCATGTGACAGAGCAAGGGGATTGAGGGTTGAATGGGAACTTGTAACTGTAGAACCTGTGGCACCAAGTGTTCCAGAAGCAGGAAGGGGTTTAGGTATCACTAGTGATGCGCTCAATACACATACTCATCGGGTTTGGTATGTAAAAATAAAAATAGATATTTTTTAAAAGGTGAACTGGACTGAGATGTTTTTTCTTTGCTAGATGTATAAAAATCATTTTATAAAATCATTTTAAAATCATTTGATGAGGCCACTGAGCACAAGAGGAAGAATATCCACTCTCCACTCAGGGAAGCTACAGCAATTATCACTAATGACAACTGCTCAGCTGACGTGTTATGTTCAATGACAAGTGGCTATTGTGGGTTTACTACACCTAAGTGCCAGGGAGACCAAGCTGACCTATATAGAATACATATTCATAAATCATTATAGCTTGGCAGATCTTGCATAATGTGACAACCACAGTAGGGGGGATGACATTATATTCTGAGACAAAGTGTTAGTTATAACCCCCCCACATATAAACACAACATATGTACCAAAATTATCAAATACAAAAAAATACCAATTGCATCTTAGTTTTGAAGCAAATGTTTAGAGATTATGTATGAGATGCATAAACAAGGGTCTCCATATAAAGGTAATAAATTATATGATGCTATTGTTGACCTGTAAGAAGTAAACACTTTTTAAACTGAATAATATCTTTTCAGGACAATCCTAATACATAAAACAAAGTGCATGTCACCTAATCCCAGAAATCATAAATATCACCATGCAAAAATATTATACATACTCCAGTTTTAAGGGTACGCAGAATGATTGTATATAACCATCACGACCCTTATCACATTTCCATATTAGTATTTCAAAAGCATTACCTCTATTTCGGTCCTCACAAGTGACAGTTCTGTGGAGGATGTGCAGCATATAGCATATCATAAATGTCATGGCTGAATATCTAAATCTCGTAGCCAGCAGACAGGGAACATTTGCTTGGCATGATTTAAGTGTTGATCTGACAATGCGGGGTATGAACCACATGTGATTTATGACCACCGTCACCTCATATGTGTCACGTAATCTCAGGTCCCAGATGTTAAAGTATAGCCTCCATATTGTACTTGCATACAGCCCTGATAAAGATTTAAAAAGCACACATTGGATAATGTGTCATTATACGACATTGCTATTGCAAATGCGTTTACTATATATACTGTATATATTAGAACATATTTTACAGGAAATATTATTTCTACCAGGATACAAGACATTTAGTGTGTTTCATGTGAAATGTTAAAATGTTAGAAATTAATATTGGAAAAATATAAATGATCATGTTGATTATACATGCACAACCTGGCCAAATGAAAGTCCACATTTCAGAAGGGCAAAAATGCTGAAGAAACTGCTGAAATGACTAGAATTGGATTAAGAACTGTACAACATTATTGAAACCTGTAAGAATAGTACTGAATCATCAACTTCACAGAAGAATGGTCTGAAAAAAAAACCATCAATGACCATGATTGGAAATCACTTGACAGTACAAATCTCAGCTATGTTTAAAAGTGATCATAACAGATCACAGCTATGTATTCACAAGAAAACCACTTGTTATGGAGTGTAAAAATAGACTGGACTTTTAAGCAATGGCAATTGTGGACTGATTAGTCCATAGGATGAGACAATGGATGTGCCAGGGTAAGAAGGGAAGCGCATGAAGCAATGCACACATCACGCATAGTGGCCACTGTACAAGCCTCTGGAGACAGTGTTATGATCTGGGGTTGCTTCAGTTGATCAGGTCTAGGCTCAACAACATTACCTTGTAAAGCTGACTACCTGAATGCACTGAATGACCAGGTTATCACATCAATGTTTTTTCTTCCCTGATTGTGAAAAAGTGATCCTGGGAGCATGAGGAATCATTTTCACACATAAACTGGACATCACATTGCATGCCATAATGAAAGGTAATGTGGACAAAGGCAATATTTGGGTGTACTTTTTTGGAAAGGCAAATATTTTCTAATAAAGTGTACATTATGCCCACCTTTCACCAAAATTCATACATTTTTGAATTTCCTCTAAGCATCTATTAAAGCTTCTTAGTAACAACATTCACCCTATTTTCCCTGACACAGCTGTTGTAACTCACTCACTCACTCATTTTCTATACCGCTTTATCGTGTATTCAGGGTCGCAGGGGGCCTGGAGCCTATCCCAGGAGGCTTAGAGCACGAGTGCCCTGCGAGGGATTGGACAGGGTGCCAATCCCTCGCAGGGCACACGCACACATACTCATTTACACACTACGGGCAATTTGGGAACGCCAATTAGCCTAACCTGCACGTCTTTGGACTATGGGAGGAAACCCAAGCACAGGGAGAACTCCATGCACACAGAGACGGGGAATCGAGCCTGGCCGGGAATCGAACCTGGACCCTGGAGGTGCAAGGTGACAGTGCTAACCACTACACCACCATGCCGCCATGTTGTAATTCTTTAAAAAAAAAAAAAACTTTCATAGGCTGTCTTGTTCAAATACACAATACATTCCTTTTTACATTCTGAAAATCATGAAACAAAGGCTTTTTAATAATAAAAAAATAAATCAGTTAATCTTCTAATTTTCGAGCTCTCTCTGCTATTCATTTAAATTATTGACAATTTTATTGTTTCCTCTTTTTTTTTTTTTTTTTTGGAAAAGTAAATGTCAGCCAGTGAGAAATGCCAATCAAGTGGAAACCTCCTGGCGTGAAGCTTCATTAAGGTTTAATACAATGCAGGCATTAGCCTTCTCTGTACACACACACAGTGGCACAATGAGAAGCAGAACAGGGATACTATACTATAATGATAGCTTTGGCCTGAGGATCTGTGCCACTGGCTCGTCTCTACAGTACATGCAGTGATATCCCAGTGA
Organism: Clarias laeviceps; assembly: GCA_030014305.1. NCBI lineage: Eukaryota > Metazoa > Chordata > Actinopteri > Siluriformes > Clariidae > Clarias > Clarias laeviceps. The sequence continues at coordinate 13,272,925 of JAQMYJ010000036.1, read as the reverse complement.
ACATAATCTCCAGATAACTTCCCCTCAACTCATTTGGCAAAGTGCTAGAGCTGGAAGAACATGGAACTTTCAGCTCTCATTTTCATTAACCTTGATTACCTGTGCCACTGGGAGACCAACGCCTACCCCCACCCCACAGGGGTCTTCTGAGTTTACCTGACTGTGATGGCTGTCCATATGCCTGTGTAGCAATGACGCACTGGATGCAAGTGACTTGTGGTGTCCATCGTCCTCTAATGTTCCTGTTGAGACAGAAGGTGTGTCAAAAATACTGTATGAACCCCAGTCATGGTAAAAAGAATAACCAGTCATACTAATTAGTTTTGACACTCTTGATGTTAAATGCTAACATTTCTGAACATGTTAATAAAAATTATTTGCTGTTTCAGCAAAGGGTAACTTTCGAAAGAGATTACACCACCAAAGGGCCACACTAAAAGGACAAAAGGATAAATATATAAGATAGAGTGGGGGTTTGACAGAGGCCAAGATGGAGAGACACTACAGATGGACTGATGGCTCATAGGGACACTTTATCAACTCCAGAGCCTTTCAGACTAATCATAGACTCCCTTCTCTAATAGACTTCATTTTCCCCATGGCTCGAGATTTTCCTCCTCTATGTGTCATGGTCATCTGGGTCAAGGTCATGCTGGCTGATCGTGTAGCAGCTTAAACACTAAACCCCCCCCCCCCCGCCCCAGAGCACGGCCACTGTTGGGTAACTGAACACATTATTATTACACTGATTTCCCTTAAGGGTATGAATAATATGTTTTTGTGTCACCTTTGTTATTAGTCTTTGGATGCCCAAAGGCTTTTTTAAAGTGAGTCTCTACATGACCAGAGATTACAGCAAACTGAATCTCTCTTCAGACACAGCTAGTTTTTGGAGATTACCATTGGAGATCTGGTTCCCGTTCTCCATGGGGGCAGGAATAGGGGAGTTGGGTGAGGATGTTCGGTGATTGGCGTTTTTGTCCTGTAGCTGTGGCGATGAAGTAGTGGCACCTTGCTCTTCTCTTCCTGGAAGGTTCATGTTGGAGTTGGAAAAACCTGAAAAAAATTTATACATCAAGTGATATTCTGATGAGATTATGTAATTGATACTTCCTCTGACACACTGAAAGTGCAACTCCATATTAACACATTAAATCTGATTTCCATGTAAAAGATCCATATAAATATTTGTAGATGCCAACAGGTCAAACCAGTGACATTTGGCCTCAACGTGATGACATGGTGGAAGGAAAGACAACATCTGGCATGTCCAGCTTTGCAGGACACAAATCGTAGCAGCTGCAACGCTCAGCCACATGGGGAGTGATGACGCCTGGACAAGAGGCAGCGGAAGCAACAGGAGAACTGTTAATCCGTATGGCACGTAGGCCTGCTTAGATCTTACCGCTGCTAAGATGAATTTAGCACAGAGGGTCAGCTGCCCCTTCAACACATTGCCATCATTTCCATTACAGCATGCTCTCAGGCAGCTCCGGTGACCTCGATTTCTGCAGCCTAAACACGATCTAGAGCTAACACGGAGGTAGGTCATCATCTACAGTATCGTTATTATTTGGAATGCCATACAACAGAATTTAATAATTATGTTTTAGACGGTCTTTTATAATGCTAGGGAAATGCAGTTACTAATGAGAGCAATTCTTACACCTAATCATCAGATTGACCTTGTTTGCATCCATAATCAAAGCCTTTATTTTTCCTGTATCTTCAACAGGAACATAGCACAAAACATGTCACCTCACAGGACGCCCCTTTCACTCAAGATGATGGACAGGTCATCTCATTAATTAAGTAGGAGCTGAAACTGAGTCACCACATAGTCTCCTCCCAGATCCGGACTCATCTTCTCCCTCTAGGTTTGACTGATATCAGAATGAACATGATGGTTCACAGACTCACTATTGCACCTACATGTATGATGCAAAAGTTAAATGCCATGTGATGTATTATACAAGATTCTACTGGCGCATTTGTCCAAGGATATGTCTAGTTGAGATTTATCAGAATGAATAATGATAATGATAATTCTTTTGATTGTGTAAAGCTGCTTTGCGACAATGACAATTGTTAAAAGCGCTATACAAATAAAATTGAACTGAATTGAATTGAATTGAATTTATCTTGTCTATCTTGATAACGACAGGTGGCGCGTCAGTGGCAGTGACCACAGGAACATTTGAGGACACATGCTTTTAAACAGCTTGGGAATGATGATACATATGTCAGGGCGATTAACACACACACACACACACACACACACACACACACACACACACACAGACATGCATGCACACAGATACATGCACACACAGTCACCCGCAGACTGTACTGTAGTTTAAGTGGTCATTCCTCCTCACATACATTTGCCTTAATGACTACTGTATATATGCACACTCACCCTCCAGGGAATCACATACGCTTTGCTATGGAATTACAGTACCTATGCACACACTAGAGGACTTTGATATTTAATATTTTATGACTATATCATCTTCTGCTCATATAATATTGATGAGCCTAGTGCTAATACACCCTATGCCCCCTTTAGCCTCCACCATAAAGGGAGGTGGTGGCTTCTGTGCCTGAATTTTCACACTCTTGCTCTTTTATTACAGAAGAACGCCAGTACAAAAATGGTAAAGCAGGGACAGATAAAGTCGAATAGGCTCAGGAGAACTTCAGTGTACACGTTCTCGGCTCCTTTTGCCTACTTTAAAGTAGACTATCATTTTATGTACTGTACATTTATATACAGAAAATCCACTAGTTTGCTTGAATGTACAGTAATTCTGCATACACGGTTACTGAAGGTAGTTACGGTATATAAACTAAGGCACATTCCTGTATTACTTGTTGTATTTATGTGAGATTATTACGTAAGGAGTGACGTGGGATTATCCATAGTCTTCATACAAGAGCATTTATCCTGATAATAATATTAGCATCACATGCTGCAAAACGTCAAACCTTCCATCCACGATAATGCTGTGAAGATATATATTTTACTGTTGCTTGCGTCACAGCTTCGGAGTCCTGAGTTTCATAATGAGCTTGGGTTATTGTTTCTCATGATCTCTGTGTCCACATGGGCTTTTTGTGGGTACCTGGTATATGGTTTCTTCCACCATAAATATGACAATAGATGGACTGGCTTTGCTAAATTGGCCCTCAGTGAGAAGAAGTGTGTGAACATGTGCATGGTGTCCTACAGACCTTCCCAATTCATGGTCATATACATGGTTCCTAAAAGTAATATACATATAAGCAGATAACAAATCATCAGATTACCAGGTACACAGTTCACTGGTAATTCCAAGAAGTACACATGGTGGACATGATGCCATTTGGAAATCAGTTATAATACTTCTACTACTACAACTAATAATAATAATAATAATCATAATACAAAGAGAAAGACGAAGGAGATATTTACGTGATTACTATGTGTGGCATTCAAGTCAAACCAGGACTTTTGCTTGTGCAGGACACAGTCATGAGAGTAAAAAAGTAACTTAATTTTTCTACATAATTCCCTGCTACACTAATGCATTTATCCCAGCGTTTTCCTAGTGCTTGGATACCATTAAGGTAGAGAGTTTTCTCAGTACGCCGGAGCCATGATCGGACTGCCTGTTATTCACATACAGTACAGCCTGCTGTAAAATGTTTGCACCATTTAGATGTTTTACTGCAGTTAAGAGTCTCATCACTGTACTGTGCTTAACGTCTTCTGTAAATGTCAATCAGTTTTACATCTTTAACCATGAGAAATTTCATCGCCCAGAAAGTCCCTCAAAATAATTACTGGTTATTTCTCAGAGTAAAGATAAATTAAAGATAACAGAGTATAAATATCAGAAATATACTAGATATAAATTCATTAAATAAACCCAAAACGATAGATATTATGATAAAATGATTACATTGTATGTAATTTTTCTAGCGTATGCTACTTGAGTGCCTGATTTAGCTCTGTTCCTTCTGTCTGTGCAATATAACATTATGGGCTCATTAATTTAAAAATGCATTCAATACTAAATCTTTTAGTAATGTGACATGCCCGGTGCACAGAGCAGAAATTATGGCCTATCAAATCAATGTTTCATGAAATGTGTACAAGGGTGTGTGTGGGGGCGTGTGCCTTTGAACACCTGGAAAATTAAATGCGTAGATGGATAAGGTTTATTCATGGTGTTCTATCATGATAGTATGATCAAGGATAAGTCATTAGTTACCCCCCTCTCAGAGAAAGGCTCAGTTTAACATGCAGTCAACCTCCTAGCTGGGTTTTTTTTTCAGCGCTGCACTTCATCACTCCAGCTCACAGTGCACCTGCGTCTAATTAACACTAGACTTATATCCACATTGTGAAAGCTTGCCGATGTCAGTGTGCGGCCATGCTTTTCTACCGATTATTTTGCTTTTATGTTACTCATCTTAGGCTGTTTATCAAGTCTGCCTTTTTAATCACCTTTAGACTTTGCGCATCAATAAGTCGGTCAGCGTTTACAGCCGACTGCTTCATGGTTTTTGATGATCACCAGTGTATTATTTAGCACCATTATTTTACGATGGATTGTATCCTTCCATCTATCATCTATACTACTTATTCTGTGCATGGTAGCATTGGGCCTGTAGCCTATGCCAGGAAACTCAGGGCACAAGTAGGTGTGAGGTGCCAACTTATTGTAGAGCACAAGCATGCACACACACACACATACAGTGCATCCAATTATACAATGAGGGCAATCAGCCTACACTATATGTCTTTGGAATGTGGGAAGAAACCAAAGTACCTGGAGGAAACCCACCAAGCATTCGGAGAGCATGCAAACTCCACGCACACAGATCTGACCCTGAGATTAACTGATTGATTAATTGATTTTTCTTTCTGACTTTCTTTCTTTACTTTCGGCTTTTATGCTTTTATGCTTTTGCTCCTTTCCCTTTTTTGCTCTTCACACCCATACTCTCACACACACACACACACACACACACACACACACACACACACACACACACAGAGGTGGAAGCTAAGGCGTGGTCAGGGTCATGGTGGATTTATGAACATAAAGCCATATGATGGACGCGCATTGGGTTAAAAGTCCCCTATTCGAATATAAAGGTTAAATGAGGAAAGAGGATCCCGGAGTCAGGACATCTTGACAAAGGACACATGTACTCTTCCCATTACACACCAACATACTAGACACTATGTCAGTGGAAAAGCAGTCTGGTACCTCTGTGTTGTTTATTTATTTATTGTCATGGTAAAAGGATGAGATTTAATGCATCATCATGCATCCTCACTTTGACCCAATTAAGCAAGACTCGCCATGTGCCAAGTAGGATTCTTCCAATGTGTGCATGGACTGTAGCATTAGAGGTAGCAGGCCAGGAAATGAAGTATACAGCCAAGCCAGGGCCTGCTGTATTTACATATACTGACTTGACTTTTGTTTTTTCAATAAAATGTAGCTTTCACAATCATTTATCAAGAGTGTCTTGGCTCTTTTTGACTGAGAAAGGCCAGGATCTCAATAAAAGGAGTGAAGACACCCAATTTTTCTTTAAAGGTAACAGTCTGAACCTCTACTACTTTCTTCCCATAACCTACAGACAAGTTTTTATCAAAATGACAGGACGGAAGACATGTACACACACACACATAAAAACTCACCGCTATCTCTAATCTTTCTCCCGGTCGTGGACTTGCGGAGCAGACTGCGCCCAGAACTGAAAAGTGTATTTAACTCATCAAGGGGGCTTGTGAGGGATCTCCCATTAGCTGGATTGAACAGCAGTGGTGAGGATGAACATGAGTGGGCTCGCCGTGGCTCTGGCCGAGAAGACTTCACTGGTGAGAAGGGAGGCTTGGCACTGCCCGGGGGTGTCTCTGCTAAACTGTGCCCTCCTTTATGAGTCATTTTGGAGTCTGCATTAGCACGGCTCAGGACCTGGAAGTTCGCTTCAGGGGGGAAAGGGAAGTGCGATGGAGGCCGATAAGGTGGAGGAGGAGCTGCAGGTGGGGGTGGAGTCAGAGGTGGAGTTGATTTGTCAGGTATTAATACAGAAAGACTAGGGGAGGAGTCAGCTCTCTGGCGACTATACTGGGGGGAAAGCGGGCTGCCGCCATCTTGGCTGGAGTAGTTAAGGTTAGTCTCGAACACAGGCAGCTTTTTTACTTCAAGAGGGGTGAGCGGGGACTCATCCGAGGCTGGAGAGCATGTGACTGGTGATGGAGGGAACACCAGGAGAGGGGGTCTATGTGGTAGGAGGTTGGGGAAGGGAGCGGGAATGTCACATGCCGTTCCGTCTTTTTTCATTTTTTCACTCCTTTTATCTCCATCCCAGCTTTGCTGTCGTCCTATCAGCATGTTTGGATGGTCCATCAGGGCTACAGGTCTCTTGGGCTGTAGGGTTTGTGGCAGCTTTGCAATTGCACAAGTCAAGGGGGTGGAGTCACAAACTTCAGGCTTGGTGACCTGAGGAACAGTTCCAACCTCATCATGTGGGTAGTACTTCATTTCTTCATAAACAGCCTCATTCTGCTCTGGACTGTGAGAGTTTGCCATGCTCAGCGCCCTGCATGTGCTCACCATCTCTATGTAGACGTCCTCATCATCCCGTCCTTGCTGTACAGTCAGTGTGGCCATGTGTGGTCCGTCATCAGAGGATACTCGCTGTACGAGGCCCATAAAGTGTCCACTGCGTGTCAGGCACGCCAACTTCATGTCTGTAGGGCGCACAGGAGCAGGAGCAGATGAGATCTCCTCGTAGGAGCCCGTGAGCTTGGTGTTGGGGCTGCGTTTGGGTTTGGGAGGAGGAATCTTCTTCATGGTGCTGTAGTCATCGCTGTGAGGACGTGGTTTAGAGAGAGCTGTGGACAGACAAAAGAATTGAGGGGAAACATTAACACAAAGCACAAAAGATCACTGACCCCTGACCCCTGTGTCCTTTTGATTACTCATCAATATCTATGGACTAGGACCATCTGTTTTGATTTTATAGCTATGTATAGCAGTAAATGGATTTTATAATACTCAATAAAAAATTATCCTAATGATTAATAATATTAACACTACTTATTGCAATATGTACAAAAATTAAAGGTATGTGTGATCAAATCCGAGACGAGGTAATGAGGTACTCGGACACTGACTATAATAAATTATACAAAGACAATGTGATTTTATCTTCCTCTAACTTATTTACTCTCAAAAATTGCCTTTCTGACCTGACAACAACATGGCATAAAACATTTAAGGTTTTTAGATCAGTTAAGCCAAGCTAATTTAAGCTTTATGGTTTAAAAAAAACTTTTAAATGTATTACTTTACTAGTAAACGACATGCAGGATTTTTTTTCTTCTAGCTATTCATTTAGCTATTAACTAGGTATAACCACTAAGTTGGTATATGTTGCTGTAACTGGCAGTGTTTGTTTGTGTACATACGGTCACTGGGGGATAACTGGGTAGTCGGCGGGCTTTCTGCTGGTGAGACTTGGCCCTCAGCAGGACTGTCCTTAGGAGCAATGCTCAAGCCAGCACTCACTGCCTCATAGGATGCACTCAGACGCGTGTTAGGATCCCTTTTTGGTTTGGGAGGCGGTTGTTTCCTTGGCGACGACAGTCCTCCACTACCAGCATCTTCACTGCTGTGATTTACAGACTGAAAGGCCGGTTTGATTGATGGTCCAAAGCTGGGGTGTACCAAATTGTCTATGACTAGAGGGATAGGCACAGAACTGGAACGGAAGTGCCTGAAAGGACAGCTCCCAGCACGGCCCACAGGGTCATTCCCCCTTATGCTTTTTTCTACAGGCCTGAGAGAAAGATACAGATGTGCACAGGGAATTAAATCAGAGTAAAACTACTGGTACACTTTAACTGACTTATTTACCTGACTTCTGTTGCAAAACTTACATTTACAGTAGCCATTAGCTATCTAGCTATTGAGAGCCAGAAATAATGAAATAACACAGAATGTGCTGTGGAGCTTAACGTGCAGCAGTGGATGAATGGCTAAATAGCTTATCTGTTGATTAAACACTAAGCAGCTTTTCTTAGCATGATATGCACACTGATTTTTGTCCTTTAATCTGGGGCCTCCATCTGTTTGTCCCTGGGGAAGCTGCATGTTTGGTGTGTTTCTGGGGTAGTAAGGACTTAATATCATAAAAAGATTTCCCAATCTGGGTGACATGAGTTTCAGTTAGCGTAATGATACAGTGAGAAAGAGACATAAAAAGAAAAGGATTATGTGTTCATATGTTTAGTATTTTTTTCTTTGTCCCAAAGTATATTTAAATAATCTTAAGGGGAAATAAATAATAATCTTTATAAACCTAAACCTGGCTTTACCAAGTCTGTCTTCAGAATATACGTTTCTTAAAAATAATTTGTAAAATACACTTTTCAGTTAAAAAGTGCCAATATAGTGAAACTTGTAATATATTGCTGCCATTGCAGGGCATTTGTTCTCCACTAAGATCTATTGTTTAATATACTGTATAGACATAAGTACAGTATGTGGACTATTATACCAATATGTGGGCCTTCACAAAACTGTCCCCACAAAACTGAAATCACACAAATGCCTAGAATGTTTTAATGCTGTAGCATTAACATTTTTACCTTACTTGTGCTAAAGGGCTCGAACTCCGATCTGGGATGTCAATACCACCGTGCCCACACAACAAGGTCCCTAAATATATGAATTAGTGTGGAAGAATTTGAATGACCTTCCTCTCTGGGCCCTGATCTCAACCCCACAGAATGTTAAAAAGGACTAAACCAGGTCTCCTCCTTTGACATTAGTGCCCAAGCTCACTTATGCTCTTGTAGATGAATGAGCATAAATTCCCTTAGCCACACAACAATATTTATTGGAAATCCTTTCCGGGAAGAGTAGAGACCTTTACTGCAGCCAACAGGGGCCCAACTGTGGGGATTGTCATTCTCATGGGTCATGAGGGTTATGAGGTTCTGCCAAATACAGCACTCTGTGCCAAGGCCAGAGAGTACAACTTCAAACTAAAGACCCCTTTTCCCATGTCTTAAAGATGTCAAACTCTCCTTACCCAGTCACTGACATTTGGTAAATGGCCTTCTCAAGGCAAGAGTCACAGTTGTAAAATATTCTTCCAATGTTTTAATAATGGATGCTCTTTAGGATATACTGTATAATAATGTTTTATAGGCAAAACCCTTTGTGACGTGACTGTGTTTTTACTTTATTCAGATGTTTTCCAGGTGTACTAATTTGCACACATTTCATCTGGTTGCACCAGTACTAATTCGGTGGTTTCATAGTAATGGGGTTGATTGTGTATACATTGGTGGCCAAACATATTAAGACAAAGGTTAAGTTCAATGTTTTAACGACATTGTCAAAATTTTTAAATGATGACAATCAATTTTTATAAAAAAATAAAAAATAATCTGTTATAAAATGCAATGAAATTGCAACACAGCAATCAATATTTACAATGAATTATTTATTCTTCAAAACCTCCTGGATCCGGCTGGGCACAGAGTCAAAAAGACATCTGCAGTACTCTGGTGTCACCTACTCAATCCCTGCCTGCTTGATTGCTTCCTGAAGATCATGTACAGAAATTTAACACAAAAGTAGTTTGAAATTCACTTATGAATTCCCTAGTTTTAGACATTTGTACAGAGGTGGACAATATTCAGCTTAGACAGACTAGACATAATCAGTGACATCACCTGTTTTGCGCACAGGGAGCACTAACATACACAGAGTATGCTGTCTTTGAGTAGCATACATACTTTTTATAATTATTTGTAAAAAATATATATATTCTGCACATTGCATTGCTTATCATTTGGGATACACCATATAAATTTGTGAAGTATAGCCCATGATATGTTTATCAGTTCAGGTACCTACATGTGGACAGTAGGGTGAACACTTACTCAAGCCACTGTACAGCCAGGGATTAGATTGTTGATCAGACTATTAGTGCACTCATTTGAAAATGTTATAATAACAACTATAAAACTATGTAAACCCTTTAATAAACTGGTGGTAATTTTATACAGTATGGCCTAATGGCCTGTAATTAGAGTAATAATGTCCTTTTAAACGAAATAAAAACATACAAAATTATATATAAATAAAAATATAGCTTCTTTCCTAAGCTGCTTTAAGGGTTGATACGGACGCAAAAAGTAGTCGAAGTGTCAGTAGTGAACTATTTCTTACTATAAATATTTTTGCTTATGTAAAAGTTAAAACTGGAAGATTGTTATGACAAGAAAACTAGGTGGAGAAGACCTGTCTCTTTGATTTACATGCATCCTAATGTATTTGTTAGTGGCACTTAAACAGTGGTTCACCTTCTCGGTGAGTCATCCTCTATTCCCACAGGTTCGGGTCTCTCCCCCAGTGGTGGAGTGATGGCATGGCCTCTCAGACGATCATTTTCTCGTGCGATATCTGCTGCGTTCTGGATGACCAGACTGTCGTAAGCACGAAGGCCCAAGTCTTCTGCTCCCTGCAGAAACCGTTGTATGTTGCACTGCTCTCTTTGCTGATAGCTCAGCTTGCCGCGCACACGGTGCCTTACCAGCCAGCCACGTGCCACTGTCATATACACGTACAAAGTCATACACAAAACACAAAAACAGACAGTGAAGGCTAAAGCGCTACCGTACAGTATAATTACCTTTCTGACAGGTAAGTATCTTCTTGTGAAGTTGATGGCAGCGGTCGTTCAGGTGGTCAGCCTGCCAGTACCTCAGGAATACTTTGCTGCTTCCCAACTGAGAGCGAGACAGACGTAATTTAGAGTTAGCCATGGGCGATATAATCAGGTGTGCTGAAAGCGTGCATACTCACCTGCCATCCCTGGAGCTTACAGTGCTGGAGAACATGGCGGCATTTCTCTTCAGAGGACATCTTCTTCCCATGTGTGAGTGTGGTGTCCACCAGTTCCCGATATCTGCAGCACAGGAGGGAAATACAAGAACACACCTGTTTATTACCAGTGTTGGGAGACTTTTTAAAGTAACTAATTACTGTACATTACAAAATTACTGTCATTAAAAAGTTACATTACAGCGTTACTTTCTGATAAACATAGTAAGAGTACTTTTCCACTGCAGAAAATGAAAACTCCTTTGTGATTCCTCATGCATGTTGTTTTAGTCAAGACCTTTATAATTATTCTACCATCATCACTCAGCGAAGTTTGGCCCATAATCTGTTAACTACTAATACCCCTATCTCACCTACACGGTTTTACGGTTCAGTAAGTATGGGTTATCATAATTCACCACGAGTTTTGGAGCTGTGATTAGGTTTCCATGTTTCCACCGCGTCGGTCCTCGCATAGTCAAACCGCATAGGTGAGATAGGGGTATAACAGCAGAAATAAAAGAGGGGGGTGGCTGGTTATTGGGGGCGGGGCTTGTAGGACGACATTCACACACACACACACACACACACACACACACACACACACTAACGGATTGGAAATGACTGCTGTCTGGCTCACGGATTACATAAATTGTTTGAATAACGGATTACATTTTTTAAAAAATAACTAAATAACTGAGTAATTAAGTGGCGGACCTAACGCGTTAGATTACTCGTTACATCATAAAAGTTACGTTGTACACCCAACACTGTTTATTACTGGTAACTGTTGTGATTTTGTGGTAACATTTACAAGTCCCATTTTAAAATTTGGTAATTCATTTTAAGGCATATTATTATGACTAAGAGTTATGGTTACTCTCAGTGGCTCAGTGATAGACTGCCATGAGAAACGCCCAATGTCCCAGTGTCAAGCCAATGCCAAAAAACCCAGTGACTGGATGCTTGGCATCCTTAGCTGCCAGTGAAGCTGGACTTAACCCTCTGGACCTGTCTGACACATACTAGTACCCTGCATCGAGACCCTGTGTGGTCTGCTTGGGATACGTGTGGTGACTGGGGATGGTTCCACTTGACCATGAACATGGTCTTGAACTCAGCTGATGCAGACAGCTCTTCTCTGATGACTTGTGACTACAGTCTCTCAATAGTTTAGGACTGAAATTCCCACAAAACAGTTTTGGACCTGAGCCTCCAACAACGAAAGTGGACTCCATATCAACTTAAACACATTTCCTCCTATACTGAACTTCCAGCCTCCTAACACTCAGTGTGACTGCAATTCAATTCTCAAATCTATTATTACCCAAATGAAAATAGGTTCCCTTCTCAAGTCCGGTTCCACTCAAGGTTTCTTCCTATTGCCATCTCAGGGAGTTTTTCCTTGCCACCCTGGCCTGTGACTTGCTCATCAGGGACAATCTGATAATTATTATTTATACTGTATTTCCTCACACTTTTCAAACTCATTTCCATATTTTTTGGGGGGGGATTCTGTAAAGCTGCTTTGCAACAATGACAGATGTTAAAAGTGCCATATAAATTAAACTGAATTGAATTGTATTATGTGGAAGGGATAGTCCGCTGTGGCAACTCCTTGATTAGATCAGCCAAAAGACCAATAACAATTTACTTAGAATAATTACTATGAGTTTTTTGGGTAATAATTTTTTCAAATGTAGTGGAACTAATCGGAAAGGAACAAACTGTACAGTTATTATGGAAGTGAAGGATACAAGTGTACACTCATCAAGGATCCTGAAAGTTTAACAGACTGAATTCAGAACTTTGAAGCTAGTTGTTTTGAATCACAATATCTAAAAAACCACATGTTTCATCAATGTTCACCTTAAAGCATATGGCATGTTTGTCCATTTGATGGATTTTGTTTTTAATACTTTTTTCGTCCCTACAAGAAGGTACTGTTTCTAATACAATGTTTCTTTCAGTTACATCCGTCACTTATATTAGATGCTTCATCAGTTCTTCTGAACAACACGTTACAAATGCCATTATACACTCTGTGAATAAACTTGAGTCCAAACAAAGCCTGCTCAATAGAAAGCTCTTAACAGTAATAAAATCTAAAAACAACCCAACCCTCAATATGATGTGACCTCCTGCTTCAAAAAAAGAAAAAAGAAAAAAACAGTGCAACATTTCCATTACAATTGGCCTGGCCTTTCTCTCGCCGTCTGCCTCTGCATCAGCTCTCTCACCCTGTCTGGCCGGCTGCGGCCTTATTGTAATGCTAACACGCTCACATTCTCTCTCACAAGCATGCACGCGTTTGCATTTAAACGAAAACAAGCTTGCGAACTTGGAATGATGTCACGCAGCAAGCCACTCACGAACAACAGGTCATGCTTAAACAAATGGCAACCCTATAGATTAGGATGAAAGAAAAACTAAATGCATGACTCCACCTGTCTCTAGGTATTCAACATGAAAAAAAAAGCATCAGTACTCTGGTAAGTTCCACGCTTGAACTACTAGACATTTCATTCAGAGTTCACACAAATAGAAAATGGTAGTAAATACGCCGCAGACGTGCTAGTGTTACAGCTTGGTAGTAACAGCATTGGAGTCCCGTGGCAATAATACTAAGCTAATGTATTTAATGTGAAATTTCATAACTGACCATTAAACCATTTTGACCTTTCGGAAGGAAAACACCCGTATGCCTATCAGATAACAATCTGCTTTATTTCATACAGTCACATCAACAGCCATTATCACAGAACAATCTGAACTATGCTATTTACAGTCTCAAAACAATCACAGTCACAAGACCGTCTGGGTTATTTAATCCAGGGTCAACATGGGATCAGACGGAAGACGGGCCAACAATGTGTCTGACGTGGTCTGTCTGTCCGTCCTCCTCATTACTCTTTGTCCCTCAATGCCTGTCTCCTTAAATTTTCCAGTCTGTCACTTTCGCTTTCTCTCCCTCTCTTGCTCTCTCATAGTCTCTTGGCTGAAAGATTCATGATGTTTACAACAAAGTAGTGGAAACGTCCAGCGTCATGTGACCCAGAATTGTCCTGATTCATTATCTCATTGGAATTTTATCGTAATCCTTTTATCCATCACACACAAAAAGTGAGACTGAGAGACAGATACTGCTACTGGACACCCAGTGCTCAAACTCACCAAATCAGCAGAGACGATTAAAAGTAGAAAAGATAAAAAAAAAAAAAAGGAAAGAAAAAAAAAAAACTAGAAAAAAATTACTAAAAATATAAATAAAGTGGACATAATGCAACAGAACCTGCAAAAAACCTAGAACTGAAAATAACATGAAGATAAAAAGCAGGAGGAAACAAAATTGGAGTGACATTAAAGAGAGAAATGTTATAGACCTGGAAAGAAAAGTCTGCAGGTTGTACAGTGAGATGTCACTGTGACACAGGGATGGGGCGATGTGCTCCTGGAGGATGATGAGAGCAGAGTCACACTGTACCTAAGCTGACAGAAAGAATGAAGGGATCCTCTCTTACCCTCACAAGAGGGAACATGGGGCTCTTACTGCAATTACAACTCTACCAGACCGTTTTAAGCGTTACCTCTCCTAAGCTTCAGGTCATTTCATCACTTTCTTTCTTATGCCTTTGTCCCTCAGATCAGTCTGACCTCTCGCAGTCAGAGGCTCCCCAAGCACATCCATTTCCTGGCCAATCACTGATACCCGGCGAACGAGCTGCTGCGGTTGAGCCCTTCACACCATTACTCATAGTGCCTTCCCACCCACCCTATACATACACCCACACACCCACACATCCACACACCCACACGCTGTGCCTCGCTCCAGCTAAACTTCTAAATCTATCACACCAGGAAGAAAGTGAACTCTAAATGCAGCTGCCTTTTGGTGCCGCCTGACCTCACGTGACCTGGATCACTGGAATCTAACTAAACGTCTAATAGTGTGTCCTCTCTGCTGAGTGCATGGAAACCTGTGTGCAGGTCATCAGCTGAGAGGCTTAATGTACAGTCACTCAATCTGCAGCCATTCACTTCCTCTCATCCTGTGCATTAGTCTTATGTACCCTCACAAAGCAAAGAGCGGGCGCCGGCTAGGAGACAACATGCTGGGTAAAGTCTACAAGATACAAAGAAATCTTTGAGCTGCCAAGAAAAAGCAGCTGACACTAAAATATCTAGACCTAACTGATTATACAGGGTGTCCCAAAAGTCTCCATACATAGGGGAAATTGCACTTAATTTACAAAAAAAACATTCTCTATGCATGTAATTGCTTATGATCATTAGTAATTTGTAATATCTATGGAGACTTGGGGATACCTTGTATTATCATTTTACATTTGGGCTTTATCATCAATATGCGATCTTCTTGAACTATTGATATTAGCATTTCTTTAACACTGTGCACCTTTTTATTAAATGTAATATCATCATAAAAATCTTTCAAGAATATTTAGTTAAGAACAAAGTCAGGAGTATAGTACAGTTATTCATTCTTACCCCAAAACAGAACATTATAACACTGAGGTCACTTTAACTACGTTATTTATTGATGTTAATAAAATTCTAATTTGCTGCTGACATTCATTTGGAGGCTACATTTACCGCAGCAAGTACTTGTACCACCACACACTAGTTAATTCCACTGAAATGAAATGTTTTGTAACCGTATAATAAAAGAGTCACTACGTAAGTAAAGTTGACTTAAGACAATGCATGACAATAGCCAGGCAAGGAAACTCCTAATTAGAGGACTCATCTCCAGGTCGTAGCGTACCTGGTGAGGAAGCCGCTGAAGGGCATGCGCACTGGGTAGCCATAGCGGATCATGTGCACCATCTCCAGAACTCCAACATACTGCAGTTGAGCGGACACCAGGGAGCTGTCGAAGGCGTCGGCCTGGCTCGAACTGTTGGGTCTCACGCAATGCACGAAGTGAGGAGTGCACAGCTGGAGCTTACTGCTGATCTCCGATAAAGAGTTCTGCACGCGGGGGAAAGAAAGAAACAGGGAAAGATAGGATGACAGCTGTGAGTTTGTGTTTGAAATACAACATGATACTTAATGCATCCATGCTGTCTTACAAGACTTTGCTTAACCTCCATTTGGCTGCAGTGTTAATCATACATCATCATGCAACCATGTGACAGCACTTTTTTTGCAGAATGATGATGTCATGGGTTTGAGTCAACATTGCTGCTCGTCATCTGAACATCGACACATCGATGGACATCATGCAACAAAGGAGTGATACAGGAAGGGAAGCAAAGATGTAGCAGGCTTAGCACACAAACACACTGCCATTCAACCAGACAAACAAACAACCACAACAACAGTTACAGACATCTTACTCATGCAGGGCAACAGTCATTAATGAAACACAGCCATTGATCTGACATCATTTATACGTGTTTGTAGAGTTTATTTGTTTTTCGATAATCCCTACTTGTACTTTCAAGCTCTTAAACAGGAAACAAAATGTCATGTCTTAATGAGCTACAGTTTGTTTGTTTGCTTGTTTGTTTTTTGCAGCAAGCCATGAAAGAAGCAGCAGAACTCTGTATGCCTGGCACACACCCGCTTTTGCGTCATCACTGATATAAAGACCAAAAGGTTCTCTTGCATATGTGTTGCTGTAATGGAAATGAGATCATTTGGAGTGTGTGTGTGTGTGTGTGTGTGTGTGTGTATGTGCTAATAATGTGACGTAGTCTTATTAAGTGGGTGTGTTCTCTACAACATGCTCGAAAATACAAAGAGCTCTTTGCCTGGGAAAAGGGCAGAATGTGTGTGTGTGTGTGTGTTGACATCAGACTGCAGTAAGGGCCCACTCTGTAATGGTGTGTATGAGTGACGCTACACAATAACGGTTGTTTACTGCTCATTCATATGGCTCACACTAGCATGTAAAACCACAAACTTGTGGTTCTCTCTCCCACATACAACCAACAACAACGACAGAAAAACCTTACTTACTGCCCACAAACGGCCACGAGCTTTTACAATTGACAAAAAAACAACACACTACTGCTACAGCCGGAAACTACTTCTATAGCTTTAAAAAGATCACGCTAGGATACGAAACCACATACTCATTCTCCCTCCTACGCATGCACCCACACACAGACACACGCTCAGTCCGAAAACTCTCACCACCCACAAACCGCACTGCTAAACCCACAAGACCAATACTAGAAACGAACACAAGCTGAATGTCAGAAAGCTGGCCTCTCTGGTTGCGAGTAAATTACATAATGATGTTCATACTGAAGTTATATTTAGATAGTCAGCAGTCTGTTTTCTAATTCATAAAATGAATTACGTGAGCTATACCGTTGCTGGATTTAGAAATGTTCGGCTTTGCACCGAAAGCACCGTTTGATGACACCGTGTATACGGATCAGATGGGCTGCCGTAGAAAAACATGATGGAAATCTCACCCGCAATTGCACGGCCACAGTGACGGGGCCACAGCGCTCCAGCCTCGGCATGAAAGATGTGGCGCCTTTCTTCTTCATGAGCTGCAGGGAGGAGAATGAGACAGTTACAATGTCAAGACACACATAAGAGTAAACATCACACCTACAGTATATATGCTCTTTGAACATCTCAAGAAAGGCATGACGGGGGACAAGAATAGAGCCTCAGATTAATAAAGTTGGAGTGGAGTGAATAAGATAACCCATAAACTCTCTCCCATCTCTCTTTCTCACACACACACTGTAAAGAATAAAACCTTTAAAAGAAAGTTAAAAGTGATATTTTGACATGACCTAACACAAACTAAGGGACATTACCGAACCATTATTTTACCTGTACATCCAAAAGTGTTTAATTACTTTTACACCACGGCGTTAATTTAATTTATAAAAAAATGCCACAATAAATTGCGCAATTATTGTTGAAAAATTAAAACGGGGTACGGGTACAGTACAGTCCCTCAATGGTTAAAATGTTGGACTACTAATTGGAGGGTCCCAGGTTCTAATCCCACCACCACAGTTGGGCCCTTGAGCAAGGCCCTTAACCCTCAACAGCTCAGATGTATAAACAGATAAAAATGTAAGTCACTCTGGATCTGAGTGATGAACATTTCATTAACAAAATTATCACGTACATTATAGCAGCTATAAAAGTCGCTCCCTTACCCTTATGTACAGTATACCTACTATACAAAGTGACTCTTTTTATTTATAGCTTTAGCTTTTAAATGGCCAGCACTGACACTGAAGCTCTCTTAAAGCAGCATCTTAGAAAACCTCATGGCCTCAATGTTCTAGCTTCTTCACAGTATCTCACTTAAATGCCATTAGCTGAATTAACCCAGACCGCTCGTTTCTGCTGTCTATTATGCCACTGGAGAAAAACAGCATGATGGTACTTCACATTGGCGTTCCCATGGCACTGTGAGAGCATAACTATTGCTTATGTAAGTGTGAGACGGTGGGATTGTTTTTCATGCAGTGGAGGGTTAAAAGGTGAGCTACCGGCTTGTGCACTGAATGCCTTACATAAGCCTGGGCCAGCTAGACGGCTCAACTGCGCAGCTTAGACAGAGCTCACTCACTCATGGGTTAGTGGCCCTATATAACGTTCCAATATACTAAACTCGACAGAAATAAATCGAGTACACGAGTCATTAGAAAGAGAACAATAGAAATTAATTTGTTCTGAAGTCAGAGTGAAATGAAATATATGGAGAAAAAGACTAGGACAACTAGAGAACAAGCTCGGTTGGTAAGATGTGTGTGTTATGAATGGGCTGTTAACTGCCATAGGGAAAGAGATCAATAAGAGCTATCCGTGTGTATGTGGGGTAACAAGGTCTAATTTAGGCCATTTCCCATTGCCCGCTCGATAAGCTAAAAATACTGGGAAGCACCACAGCGCTAGAAAGGCGCCATCCGCTCTTCAGTGCCAAACCTGCTTATCGGCTTATACCGTCTTGTTTGTTAATGGCTTATGTGTGTTTGCCTGTGTGTTTTGTACCACAAAACAGCACAGCTCTCTAATAATATAATCCTTCAGCATGGAATCCCACGTACTGCTTGTCGAAGTTCCGGATTTCCACAAATCTGAAGCAGTGCTATTAGAGCTGCTCTTTTAAGTGGTGATTTGTAAGTCGCTCTGGATAAGAGCGTCTGCCAAATGCCTAGATGTAAATGTAAATGATTTACTCAATAAAGCATGTTTAATAATCTTCTGCGAAACAAAACAAAAGTACCTTTTTGAGCTCCAAATATTTCTGTGCATCTTTGGGCATGCCAGCTGAGCTCGGCATATGTAGGAGCAGAGCGCCTCTGGACCTGCGCAGCTGTAGCCGCTGGTTTGGAGGCACCAGGGAGCCTGTCTGCGTCAGCTTACACTGGAACATTTGATGGATGAGCACGTTCTCACTGGCTGCTCCAAGAGACCAGTGAAAGAGAGAGGGTTGTTAAAGGAAAAAGAAAACAAACACGGGGTTACGCGACTTTGGAGCCCCGTTCTGCCAGGCGCCAGTGATAATTGACTCCAATCATTACTGAGCGCACACACACGCGCACATGCATGCATACGCACTTACACACACACACTCAAACACATCTGACAGGTTATATAAATCATAATAAAATGACTCTTGGGCCCAAAGAAAGAAAGAGCGTGAAGAAAAGGAAACTGAATGGCTGGTGTTTTACCTTTTTGGAAATGTATGGATTTCTAAAACTTGACTGGAAGTAGAATGCAGGGTTTATGTAGTAGTCGTACCTTGGAATATGAATTTTACCTGTTCCGGAGGTGAGTTCTTAAGGTAAAATTTTGTATTGCAAAACGCATTTTCGGATAGGAAATAATGTAAATGGAAATAAACTGTTCCAGCCACCAAAAGATATTACCAATGTTACCAATCAAAAAATCTATACATTTAGAAAAGACATGTAAATGAAGTCAAGTATGAAATAAATACACATTAAACCTCACTTAACCGAGTTTGTCCTTGCTAAAATTTGGACAAACGCAAAAAAAACAACAACACATATGTAAACTCGATTTGTTTGGCTTTCTACTGACACAAACAAGTTTTGATCGGCTACCAGAAGTACACACAACCGGATGTGTCGTTTGCATGCCAAAAATACTTCGTATGGTAAGGCAAATTTCTTGCAAACTTTTAGTTCTTAGGGTGAAAATTCGCAAGGCGGGGTGTACTGTGCACTATATACTGTATATTGCCAACAGTATTTGCCAGTCTGCCTTCACATACATGTGAAATTGAGTAACATCTGATTCTTAATCCATAAGGTTTAATATGATGTTGACCTGGTGGAACTCCTGTGGGATTGTTTTTCAGGAGTTGGGCTTGGCCCCTTAGCTCCAGTGAAAGGAACTCTTGAGGCTTCAGCATACCAAGACATTATGGACAATTTCATGCTTCCAAGGTTGTGTGAACAATTTGGAGATGGAGCCCCCAAAAATTCCCATAAACACACTCCTAAACCTTGTGAAAAGCCTTCCCAGAAGAGTTTAGGCTGTTATAGCTGCAAAGGGTGGGACAACATCATATTAAAATATATATATCAATATATATCATTATATATACTATATATTTATATATAATAAAGAGAGAGAGAGCGAGAGAGAGAGGGCTGCTACCACCTCATCATTGCACATGCATGTAATACATGCAAAAAAAAAAAAAAAACACCAACCACTAACAAACACTACATTGATCTGAATTGTATTAGGTCAGAAGAAAAAAAAAGGGAAAATTATTTAGTCTGTAGTATCAGAAATTAAACGAAGCTTGTCTGGGTGGCAAAGTGCTTTCAGCACTAAAGGAAGATAATGGACAGTTAGAACCCTTATAGTAGCAAACATCTACTTCAGCTCTTATTTGTTGGCCTGTGCCTGACATGGTGCAGCTCTTACATTTGAGGACAAACAGGATGTTTTGGGGCAGAGCATCCTTATTCCTCTCCAACGATCCTGTGAGGTCATAGCTCATCTGAAAAGCAAGAGACAGGCATACATGTAGCATTGATTTGCTCAAAGGCATGACATGACCACCGAAAGAGGTTTTCATTCATTTCATCACAGGACTCTCACTTTTCCAGCGTAGTGTGCAACAGTAAAAGACGGGCCCTGATCTTTCGGTGGGGGGTTTCCATTGCCATCCTTGGTAGTAAGTAGAATGGCATCTGTAGTTGCGGAGTCCAGCTGGGACTGGAGTCTCTTATACAGGTTGAGTTCAGATGGCCTCAGCGACTGACTCTCCTCATCCAGCATACAGAGCATGCCCTGAGGCCTCTGAAATACATAAACACACACACACACACACACACACACACACTATACAGTAAGATACACTCACGTTTCATTCACGATATATTTGGAAATGTCCCTAACATCTACACTCTAACTGAATCCATACTGTTACTGTATCTGCTCACACCAAATCCCTCTCTTTCCCAATTTCCTATCAGCACCTCCCAGCCATCCAGGAAACAAGGCTCTATAAACACACACCATATGGAAGCTTTCTTATAAAACACAAAACAATTCTTTGTCTTGTGCAAATCTTATGCAAGAAACGGAACGGACGCTGAATGGCTTCCAGGCACACAGCAATAAAGAGCACATTGTGAGATACGAATACACTGAAAAAGGCTGGTGGAGAGCAAACGTTTGATTTAACGTGGAAGAGAACATATGAAATCTTCACACGTGTGCGTGCATGTGTTTGTGCGCGTATGTGTCTGGCCTGTGGGAGCAGGAGTGAACGGTGAGTAACAGAACAGAGAGGCGGAGTGTTGGAGTGTTTGTGTGAAGAATGCTGTGTCACTCTTAAGCTTACAAAAGACTGCCTCAGTTTTATGACTCATTAAACAGTCATCTCAGAAAAGGCTAACAGCATCATCACCCCAAAGACTCACTTAACTGCACTGAGAGGGTACATGGGCATGTGTGTTTGTGGCTGTGTGTGTTTGTGTGTGTATGAATCACTGGGTTAAAATAAAGCTGGCAGGAAGCACAGCCATACATTACTGAGTCATGATAGGACTTAAGTATTTGTGCTGGTAAAATAACCCGTCTGAGAAAGCAAATCTCATCAAGTTTATCTCGTCTAGTTAATTATTTCACTCTTATTTACAGAAACTTAGGACAACTACACAGAACTCTGCTCTCTTGAACCGCATGGGCGTTGACCTGGCCGTAACCTAGAAAAGCTAAAACAATCTTCCTCTGAGACACAAAGTCAGCCACCATATAATTTTGCTCGTGCTAAGGCTGGTGATTACTGAATGATACTGGTGATGCTGAATGCTGAGTGGTTAGAACAGGTGAGAGGGGAAATGAGGTTGATGCTGAGGTTGGTACATAAACGACCGATTTTTTTATTTAACTAATTTATCTTAGTTGTGACAAATATATATATATAAAAAAAATATCAGGAAGGGGCAAATCCTTTTTCATGACACTGTACTAGGCAAATCCTGAGAGTCCTGC
>JAQMYJ010000036.1:13217002-13250411 GCA_030014305.1 Clarias laeviceps | reverse complement strand
ATAACTGAGTACTTAAATGGCGGACCTAACGCGTTAGATTACTTGTTACATCAAAAAAGTAATCCAAGTACTCTTACTTTGTAACGCGTTACACCCAACACTGATCTTTAGCGACTTTGGAGCCTGTTAGAGTAAAACATTCAAAGTTGATGTTCTTGTATTTTTACCAACACAACCTGTTACCCCTTTTCCATCCACTTTTTGGGAGTGTTGGCTCAGCCGGCTAAGGCTCTAGGTTGTTGATTGGAGATCTAAGAATACAGGCTCGAGCCCACCATCGGTGGTTGCCACATCCCATATTACCCAGCCAGTCCCAAACCCGGTAGGACAAACAGGGAGAGTTGTGTCAGGAAGAGCATGCTGTGTAAAACCTGTGCCAAATTGGGTGCGGATCGGATGGTCAGATGTGGCGACTCCTTGACGAGAGCAGCTGAAAGAAAGTTTATCCATCCATTTTTATAAAAGCACAAGTTTAAGGTTCATATAAATCCATCCAACCCCATTAAAATATTACTTGAATAAAACAAGCAGTCTATTTATGTACATCATTTTTAGGAATTAGAACCCTTGCTGTACTTCACGTGTGGTTGGATCATCCCTCCAGAGCTACACTGTATGTACTCATTTTCCTTTACCTTTCTTTTATGCCTTATGTTCAGCCCCACTCTTAATATATCAGTGAAAGATCGAACAAGTAGTAAATACATTTCATTAATAAAACTGCTTTAAATAGGGGAAGCAAATAAACCTCCTGATAATTCTCTAGAACACACAGCTTTAATTCTCCTCTGATAAGCAGCAATTTGTAAGAAATAGATGGGGCAGTTACAAACTCATCTTAAACTGTTTGTCCCCCTTGTATACTGTGTACTAGATGAAAGTACCTAATAAATCAGTGGAAATGTTCTGTTCTTTCCCCATTATAATTGTTTTTGCACATTTGCACTCTGTTCCACATTTGTTCAATAATGGTACATGTACTATTAGCTGAATTATCCTATAAAACAAAGAAAACACTTAATTAATAAACCACTATTAATCTGAGCAGGTTGTTTTGTTAATGTTTTTCAGCGGGATGACATCATGCCAAATGACATCACCAGTTTCAACACCTTCCTGCATTAAAGGCACATTACACTATCATTTGTAAAATATTCGTAGATCAGCCATGACATTATGACCACTGACAGGTGATAAATAACAGAATTATCTCGGTACACTGGCAACTGAAAGTGGGTGGTATATACAGTATTGGGCAGCAAGTGAGCATTTGGTTCCCAAAGTTGATGTGTTGGAAGCAGAAAAAAATAGGTAAGCGAAAGGATTTGAGCAACTTGAACAAAGGGCGAATTGTGATGTCTAGACGACTGGGTCAGAGGAAGTCCGAAACTACAGCTCCTGTGGGATGTTCCCCTTCTACAATAATCAGGACATACCAAAGGAGCACAGGTGAACTGGCGACAAGGCTTAATGATGCATGTGGGGAATATATACATATGCAATATTCCATTGTTTTGTTCTTTCCCATATGTTACATTACAATCATTAATAAAATAAGTGACTGAAATGTAATAACATTCTACATACAGTACCATGATATCCAACAAAGACTGATGTTATGTACAGTAGGCAACACTGAAAATCGATCATAATTTCCTCATATTACATTGACAGAAGGTGTTTCTGTGGGAGCACTACTGCAAAATTACTATTTCTTCAAATGTCTGATTTATTTATTATCATATAACATATTGTTTATTATAGCCATTATTATTTCTGATTTTGACATTGTTAAATGAAGGAAGAATCTACAACCATATTTTACAACATCAGCATATTTTAGGAACATCAGCAGGAGTCCAATGCTGATGGAGTTGAGATCTTTTACCGCAACCAGATAATCCCAGACATTTGTATAAAAAGCTTCAAATCAAATTAGACTGAATGCTTAATTTATGTTATCAGTTCATAGGTTATGCGCATTATGGCTTCATGTGTTTAGCCCCAGGATTAAAACAGAAGATTGAATATGTATATTTATATTTTTTTCAGAAAAATATTTTTCTCAGATTATTTTTCAATGGGGAAGCAACTTAAAGCTGTGTGCCATAGTTAACATGAGTTTTTTTTTTTTACTTTTCCCCCCAGAGTAATAATGTACTGTAGTCTGGAAAGAGTTTTCCTCATTAGCAATCCCTTCCAATTCTCTCTCCTTTATAATGTTTAAGATTCATTATTTTCATTAGTCCTTTTCTTAATATGCAAGTCACCCTGATGTACTGAAATTAAAAGAACTCACTATGTCACAGTTGATCTCTTTCTCTTTCCTTTTTATACGCTGTCTCTCTTTTACCATATCTTGTTATCTCATTTTCCTCAACACAGACAACGCACGCAATATTTGTCTCACTCCATCCCCTCATCCATACACTCCGTCTATTTCTCTCTCTCGCGCTCCATTCCTCTTGCTCTTTCTGTACCTGGTAGAAGAAGTCCACAAGTGCGGGCTGACAGGCAGGGGAGCGTACGGTCTCCATGGCGACCCCTTCTTGCAGACATTCCTGCTGTTCTTGCTGGAAGAGCAGCTCTGTGGTGTATTGCTGAATCCGCTCATTTACCATGTTTACGCACAGCTACACAAGAGAAACACACATGAACGCACACGTTAATAAATACTGCACTGCACAAAGGAAAAGCCCATTAGCACTACCGTTCATTCATTAGTGAATAAACCATATGCACGCTGGTCTGTCCTGTGTTGACAACTCTACACCAGTGTATGATAAACAATAGGACTGACCTCCAGGTCACCCTGTACGTTCAGCTACTGCACTTTCTTGTATCATAAAAAGCGGACAGAGGTTAATTACTGCTACCTACAGGATGACAGGTAGGCTCACATGGCATTAATTAATGAGCCCTGCATGCTAACTCCTTATAAATCACCACACATATAGCGGTCACATAATGCGCAGGCTTTTGCAAAGGGTTTGTTGCCTATTAGCTCAATGTAATGAGAATTATCAACTGATTAAAACGGAGGCTGATTAATGTGCACAATGTCTGGGAGTGTGAGGAGAAGAAGTGTCAAGCATTACATGCACTGTATTCCCTGAATACCTGGGGCCATCAATCCCTGTCAGTCACACACCTTTTTCCTGTATCAGTCCTCTCTTTCTGTCTCTCTCACTATCTGTCTCAATGCCTGTCTGTCTCTCTGTCTCCTAAATGGTGAGAATAGTGATTACTTGGGGTGCAGCGAATAATCAGAGTAGTTGATGAAAATCGATGACCAAATTAGGTGGCAACAAATTTAATTAGCGATTAGTTTGTGGCGTCAACATGCTCGTTTTTCACGCTAGATCTGAACGCTCTCATTTGCAGACATTACTGCTTATTGGAGTGACATGAAAAAAGCATGATGGTGACACTGTCACAACCATAAACATTAAGAGCATGTTGATATAAAAAAATCAATCAATCAATCAATCACAGTTTTGTGAACGGCACAAAAGTAACGCAAATGGTAAAGGATGACCTGGTAACATACACACCACGGAAACCTGTTGTATTGAAACAAAAATTTATACCATTATACTTTTATTATTATTATTATTTTTTTTTTACATATTTTTTTATATAATAGCATAATTTCTTATTTAATTAAAATACAATTTATTGTGTCCTATCAATATGATGTCGTCCTTGATAATTATTATAATAGATATACAAATCCCTTTTCAAGCTCCATTTTTTTCACGCTCTAGCGAGGCACAGTGATGGGAAATTTTTCATTCCGACTTACGACGTGACGACCTGTTGTTTCCTAATTCGTTCACAGTTCACCCTGAACTAAGCAGTTTCACTCCCTGAGGTTTGAAATCGCACGTAACATGGCTGAAAACCCTTTGCACTTCACAGGGTACTTCAGGCCGATCGGAACTCAACCCTCATCTCAGTTTTCTTCATTTCCACTTAACTGCCATAATTGTCATGTTTTAATTTTAAGTAATTATAATATTTCATCTAAGATACTTTGCTTATGCTTGGTTTAAGATTATGACTTGGGTTTTATGTTTTTATTTATAGTTTGTATCATCAGGAAACTTAATTAAAATACAAATTCTTAAATGAAGTATTCATTGTCTTCATGCTTAAAACAAACTGAAGCTAATTTTAAAGAGTGAAAAAAACTTGCCTACTGTTTTATCGCGCAATTCCTACCCCAAACAGTCGATTACTTGGTTTGATAACTGATCGATTATTTAACTATAAAAATAGCCGTTACTTGCAGCCCAAGTGCATAAAATGTTGTAACATACCACTGCTCGTTTACTTAACCCAGGGTGAGACACAAACACACAAACTCAGACTGAGCAATAACAGTTTAGAGTTTAAAATTTCAGCAACCTATAACAATGGCAGCATTTCCACCTCTACGTTCTTACAGTCTATGCTGGGTTTTGCAAGTTCTTTCCTTGTTCAAGGAGGTTTTCTACAGTAACACACATCTCAACCCTCTAAAAAACCAAGAAGCTAGGGCGACTAGCTACTCTACCTTGTTCATAAGTGTGGAAATATGTACAAATGTGTGTATGAGTAAGGCATTGTATTGGAATGAACTAAAGATGAATAAATAAAGAAATTTTTACTGACCATTTGCATTTTCTGTGCTCACAAATTAAAGATTCTTCACTTGGATTAACTTTGGGCACTGGGTGGGAAGCGATTCCTCCCGCATGGTAGGCGAGAAACCTACAGTACCACTGAGCCACCTATGCTCATTTACCTTTTAAAGATTGATACATGTCAATTATTTTGTTTCTCATCTATTCGTAAATGTTGCTTTTTGAGATCTTTTAGCGTGGTTCACTTTCTTAGACAGGTTCTATTTAGGTGATTTATTGATTCAACTGGTTTGGCAGTAATCATGCCTGGATGTGGCAAGTGAAATTATCTCAGCTTTCCAAAAACTATGATTTAGCGATTACTTCTTTAGACCTTACTTCAAGGTAAGGTCATGTAGGTTTGGAAAACTTATTTTTCCCTTAATAAATGGAATCATCATTTAAAAAGTGTGTTTTGTACTTGCTCTGATTATCTTAGTTGTGACAAATATATATAAAAAAAATATCAGGAAGGGGCAAATCCTTTTTCATGACACTGTACTAGGCAAATCCTGAGAGTCCTGCCTTCAAATCAACAACATCATCTTATAAAAAATGTTTACACAAAAAAAAACTTACTATATATGACATTTTCCCGTCTGGTCTATGGGTTGTGTCTAGTTTAAAACAGCATTACATGGTTTCCTATATAACATACATTACTGATGCTTCATTACCAATTTCTACCAATGCTAGCAAACCTTTATGCTTTAACACACAGACACACACATACACGCTCAGAGATGAGGGCTCTAGGCTGCTGAATTACATAGAGAACCTTTCTACAGGTTCCCTAGAGACAGATCAGTATGTCGAAGCACAGCAGGCTTGGTGTAACTATCTCAGCAATCTACCAGACCTTTGAGCCTTCTCTAATTTGAGGCTTCTATGCACAGTGACACACACACACACACACACACACCAACATACAAACTAGAGCTCACACATGCACGTGTGCACGTGCGCGCACACACACACACACACACACACACACACACACACAGCAAACAATGCAATCATTCAGTGCCAAATCCTGGATGTCGATTTAGAGCCCAAATCTGGCAGAGTGTGCGAGACTCCTTTGTGTCTGGTGGCGCAGGGTCAACTGAGTGCAGCAAAGGGTCATGCCAGCACAAACTGAAAAATACACTTACACACGTCCTTCTGAACCCTGCATTACACACAGTCACACTCTATATTCAGATAACCGCATTGCTGCTTGTGGCATTGTTCAACCCTGAGCTTGAAACATAAGAACAAAAAGCTCTGCAATGCAACATCAACACTAGTCAAAGACTATCATACCCTACCATAAGAATGTTTTGTTAGGATTAATTGAAATTTTTTAATCATGTCTAGATAAATCAACTTAATGATGCAGAAAGTTCTACACAATTCAAATTATTGATACATACAGTATTTCAGATACAGACTACATCATTCCAGTCATTACAGAGCTTCCGTACCTACAGTACACACTGCTCCATTACGAAATGGCACGCTGAAGAAATGAAGAAAGTTTATTATATATGCAGTTCATTAGGGACAGAGCCAGTAAAAATGCTCTTTCGGTGGGATGATGCATGCTCCGGCCGAGGGATCTATAAGGCAGGTTAATGTTTGTCAGATGCAAACAAAGGGTGCTGAAATACACTGCTTTCATTCGCTCTGCTCTGTGGGGCTGCCAATCAGCCCTACATCAAACCCAAGCTGTGCCTACTGACTTCCAAATCTAGATGCAGGGCAGGAAGGAAGAGGCTGCATGCAGTCTGGCTTCTACAAAGTAATAGACTAGAGTGGGAAGAGCGGTGTCTGGACTAGTGCAGCCACAGTGACATTATACAGCTCGCAAATTAGGGCTAGATGTGAAGAAGTAACAGCCTATTCGGTCAGGTCAAAAAGAATTTGGACAGTGGTGTAATTTTTCGAATTTTGCTTCGGTACACCTCCACAAGCGATTTGAAAAGAAGCAATCAATATGCGATAAGTGTACATGTACAACTTTAATTTTAAATTTTCCTGTTTAATCTGTTTAAAAATTACATCGACCAAACACCTCAGTTTTCACCGGCTTAAAAGTAACTGGACAAACCAATACAAATATAAAGATTATTTTTAATATCTGGATGCAAATCCTTTGCAGTCAATGGCTGCCTGCAGTTTTAGCTCCATGGACATCTACAAATGCCAAAGTTTCCTTCATTGAGATTCTTGCTAACTGTTTACAGCTGTGTTGACTTTACTGTTTCTCGAGTTCAGTTTTATCTTCAGTAAGTGAAAAGCAGGCTCAGCTGGGATGCAGTCAGGTGACTGACTCAGCCTTTCAAGAACATTTCCTTACATTAAAAAGCTTTTGCTTTCGTGGAATGTTTTGGATCGTTATCTATTTGTACGGTGAAGAGATGTTCTACCGGTTTTACAACCTCTTTGACTGAATCTGACCAGAAATGATGACACTGTACACTTCTGAATTCCCAATGCTACTTCTATAAACAAACCAGTGATACAGAAGCATACCCAGCCATACACGTACTGTACCACTGCCTATGCCTTGTTTGTCTTACACTTTATGCTATGATCATGAGCGCCTTCTTTTCTTCTCCATACTCCTTGCTTCCACTCATTCTGGTACACTTGAATCTTGGTTTTAATTTGTCCCAAAAACTCTTTTTCCAGACTTGTTCTGGGCTCATCTGGCCTTACCAGTACTTTGCATCTTGAGGAAAACCTTCTCTATTTACATTTGGGAAGGCATCTCTTGATCGTAGACTTTGTAAATTCAAATATGCCTACCTCCTCCAGAGTGACTTGGCTAGATGTTGTGAAGAGTTTTTACCTCACTTAAGAAAGAATTCTGTGACCATCCACTTTAGCTGTGTTCTGCAATCATTATGGCCTTCTGGTTGTTACTAAGCTCGCCAGTACATTCCTTGTGTACAAAATTGTAGATGTGGCCAGTTGTCACGTTTGTGCTATATCTCTTACAGGTCCGTTTTGTTTTTTCAGCCTTTTCATTTGCATTGACGTATCTCTGGACAGCATGCTAAGTGCTGAAATAAAGCTGAACACACTTCACAATCTTTATTGTTTCATTTCAGACTCATTGTGGTGGTATACAAACACAGAATCACATGTTTCACAGTTCAAATACTAGTGCATCTGACTATGTTAGGAATTTTATAAAAATACAATTGAATGTATCAACATGTTTTTAATTAACCATAAATAAGGAAGAATTTATCATCATTACATTTCAACATTCTCCTTTATATAATATGGAAATGCCCACAGCACCCAGTCTTACCTGTTCAAAGTTATTCTTCTGAAATTTCTCAAAGCCAAAAATGTCCAGGATGCTGATCTCAAGAAAAGAGTCTCTGAAAACACACACAGGAAAAAAATAATGCTTGTGTATACAAATATAGGCTGTACAGTCCAAAAGCCATATTATATACAGGTTTACCCAAAAGTCTGCATCACTATGCGGGTTTTCTTTTTATTCAAGATTCAATATGCCTTCGGTAATGTGGATATAAAATATGGTAGATTTGAATATAATTAGCTCTTGTATTGTTCATGTGAGTAAGACAGGATTCATATAAATTGTATAGCATTTGTTTATTAGTCCATGGATTCAAACTTTTAGAAATGGCAGTTAGCCTAATCTACATGACTTTGGAATGGGGGAGGAAACCGCACTTCCCGCAGGAAACCACCAAGCATGGGGAGAACATCAGACTCCATGCACACAGACCCGAGACGGGAATAAAACCTGGAGGTGCAGTGCCACAGTGCTACGTGTTAATGGTGATGTGACTATGAATGGACAGGGATGATGTGTACATGTAGGATGTTTGCTGTCACTATGTGGGTGAGTAAGTACACATGATCTTTCGAGAGTCAAAAAATGTGACATTCTAAGATTGTCTCATTATAGCTATTAATGTTCAGTGGCAGACTTTAATACTTCAGTTCAAATAAAATACCACTGCATGCTATTACAGCCCTAATGAGGAACATTTAGTACTTAATGCATAGTCTGCTGCTTGACAGAATCCTCAGTGCTCACTGTGTGACTGTTATGCAAATCCAACTGAAGTGTATGTTAATGTGCGTACACTTTGCTGTAGGCAAAAAAAAAAAAAATACAAATGAAAGAGAGAGTGAATAAACAACCTTTTTGTGCTTACATAGTTTAAATTCCAGACGGCCCTTTTGTGGTACTGAGACACCACATCCACAGTCACATTGTAGTGGATTTGGGAGGGGCAAGGCCAATAGTGTAGATAACCCAACAATGTCAGTCAAAAAACACAATGTATGCTATGCAAACTATTGTTAAACTCCACCTTCACTCACTGGTATGATTGATGCTATCGACACAGATTAGGCGACGGTCATGCTGACACTGTGTGTTACTCCTGCATTCTTTACACTTGAGAAACTGGTAAAGTCTAGCTAAAGATGCTGGGTTATTCTTGAACTGGCAGGTGTTGTGGAATAGTAAAGAGCAGCAAATTCAAATACAGAAAAGTAGTTTTAAAACTTTTTTTTTTGGCTCCATGTCTTTTAAATTTAAGATTGGAAGTCATAATCCTGACATAAACTGTCAGGCTACAATTTTTAACCACTTAATACAATATAGTGGATGCATTTCTCAAAATTTTGTAAGCATTTTTGAATTCCGGGAATGCGAGTAGCACTTAAAAACTTTCACGATTATACCTACCCAAGGCTCTCATCTTGACCTTGGAGATAACTGTTAATGTTGTTGACTAGAAAGCTGAAGAGTCGTCCATACAAAGCCTTGGCCAGGAGATCTCTGTACTGGTTGGACATTTCCACTGTATGGCGCCGTGTGATGACATCACCTAGATGGAAGCAGAAACAACAGGTGTTCCTGTCTTAATACTTTGGAATTCAATATTTTGTGGTATTTTTGGAATAGTGAGTAATTCCTTAACATTACCAAACATTCCATATTAGTCGTTTAAGCATAAACTAACTTTTAATCACATGAAAAAGCCAGACAGGACTGAATAATTACATATACAACAAACATTTGTTCCAGCCATATAAAATCATTTACAAATGTCTGAATAATATTATTCAGATATTGTTAGTGATGTTAGTTATTCAGAACATCACTGATTTGAATAACTAACATCACTGAATGGTGATTTACTGCTATAACATTTGTGATTAGCTTGCTGCTGTAAATAAGACATAAATATGAAGGAATTATTTGTTTTTATTACGTATAAAATTAAATACGTATAAATACTTTCACTTCAAGTTACCACTTTTGACCACTCTGATCATATGAGACCATCAGAGAAGAATAAACTCATTTTTACTTCAGTTGTTTTTTTCTTTTTTGTTTTTTACTTTACCAATCAGACCAGAAGGCATAAATTAATAATAATAAAAAAAAATCTAGGAAGGTATTTTCCCATGGACAAAAGATATTATCAGCTATAAAATGTACACATAGTACTGTGCAAAAGTCTTAGGCTCATGCAAATAAAAAAAGCACAGCACTTTTCAAACAAACAAACAAACAAACAAACAAACAAACAAATACCTATAAAGCCAGAAAACAGTAATTATGAAACAAAGACAGTATTCGGTGTGACAATGCTTTGAGAACCCTTAGAACCCTAGTCTCAGGTACAGTTCCTGCAGGTTTATAAGGAAATTAGTTACTGAGGTTCACAGCGCATCCCGCAGAACCACCCACAGTTTTTCCGAGGACTTTTTTTGATGCACCTGCTTCCTTTTTGCATACAAATCACAGCAAGATCCATTTTTTGGTTTTAGTCTTAAAAGTGGTTGCTTATATAATATCTTTTCTCACACACAAATATTTTTCTGTAACATTTAATGTGAAATAGTGTTGGAATTTTAATGTTTGGAAATCAGAAATGTTTTTGTAATAACTCAACACACAGCAAGACTTTAGCACAGTACTGCACACGCTACAGATATGCGACAAAAGCTACAATGTTTAACAACACCAACAGAAACCCTAAAGTCAGACACTGATCGGTTCTGCTACAGTATTTTTATACTCTTTGGTTCAATCCACTGATATACTTAGCAATAATGTAGTTGGAATCAGACTATGATCTACCAGATAACAACCCCTGTTTTTTATAGGGAAACCATATTGGTAATTCATAAATTTGCAACTTTCTGTCTAGTAAAATTAATGAACTAATGGCATGCTAATCATCTGCTGACTTCGTGAATTGGCTAGCAGGAGACAATAAGAGCAAATAAGAGAATCCAGACACAAACAGGCAGTAGGTCAGGGTGTCTGCAGAACTACAGCAAACTATCAGCTGAATTGGGTTAAAAGCCAGACGGTCATGTGCACCTAATAGTCTGCTTTAGCGGTAATGCTCATCAACATGGTGAGTGGCTGCCTTAGTCTGCAGTGTCTGTGAATCGAGAGGGCATTTGTCCTGCTTTAGCTGATTGTGCCAAACGGAAGTGCGCTAGTCATTAGTGTAGTCTGTTTGGGAAGCAGCCTCAGGCATACCATTGATAACTTTCTGACTCAGTCCTGGCCAGTGCTACTGCGGTTTCTCAGTGAATTACTTACTGGGTTCGCATTGATAAGAAAAACACTGCGTGTACATTAATGAAAAGCTGAGCGTAGTAATTTACATTAGGGTTCCTTCAACTAACATTGTTTTAGTCATTAGTTATCCATTAACAAAATGTAAAAATTCCGCGATATGCCCTTAGGAATGATAATGAAATTAACATCTGTATTAAATTATGTGTTTGAATGTTTTGACCAATAAAACTCTATTTAAAGTGTTACCTTATATTAGGGATGCATTAATCCTGGACTAATGCTGGTATCTAATATTTATCATTCACGCTACATACTGTACAGTATCTGATAATCTTAATGTAAATATCCGAATATTTCTAAAATGATGACAGTTGAATTTGATCCACCTGGATACACACTACGCATGTTTGTGTAAAGACTATGGTGTATTAGCCTGAACTCAAACATTAATGTTTAAATTAAAAATGTCTGTTGGTGATGTAAAAGTGAAGCACATGTCTCATATAAGAGACTGAGTTTTAATCCTAATGATGATACAAGTATCTGTGACCAGGTCTCTAAGGCACCTTTCAACATTCTCGACCTTGGTAAGATCGGAGGAAATGTTACGGTGGTTGTTAGGATGTTTGTCAGGTGTGATGCGGTACAGGAGAAACTGTAGCCATCAAAAACTTTTAACCCTTCTTGAAAATTTTAAATGTAGTTGTTGAACTTGGTGTCAGCTCGTAAGATATTTAAAAGTGGATCATAGAGGTTTGTAGATGGTTCATAGACTTCATTAAGACTCAATTATTTGTCACATATACCGTACAGAACAGTGCTGTTTTTTGCATATCCCAGTAAGGAAGCTGGGGTTACAGCGCATGGTCAAGACCAGATAGGGTTAAGGCCTTTGCTGAAGGGCTCATCACTGGCTGCTTGGCAGTGCTGGGACTTGAACCCCCGAACCTTCGGATCAATAACCCAGAGCCATAACCATTTGAGCCACCATAGGTGGTTTGTGCCATTTCAAAATGGATTGGTGAGTTCAAACATGTAGCAAATTCAGCTGTCCCAACTGGAGCCCTTATAAAAACCTCTCATGCAGAAATTGGAGCAAATGCGCTCAAATTAATTCCATTATGTACAGTATGGGGGATTTGTATAGTTACAAAAATGCAAAACAACCAATGTAGTACATTATTACATCCTTGTACTAGATGAGTGTTTTACCTGCTGAAAGTATTTAGTAAACTCTCACCATAGAAGATAGTTTAAGTTTAAGTTAAGTTAAGCCTTTATTAGTCACATATGCATTACAGCACAGTGAAATTCCTTCTTCGCATATCCCAGCGTAACTGGTGTCAGAGCACAGGGTCAGCCATGATACAGGCCTTAATCCCCTGGAGCAGATAGGGTTAAGGGCCTTGCTCAAGGGCCCTACAGTGGCAACCTGGTGGAGCTAGGGATCGAACCGCCGATCTTCCGATCAGTAACTCAGTGCCTTAGCCCTCTGAGCCACCACTGTTCCCATAGTTGTGATCCGAAACCACTATTCCAGTGAATAAAATCTGCAATTCCTAGGACACGGAACATTTTTCCTTGAGTCAAATTGTGTTTCTGGATTGTAGCACACACCTTTGAAATACTGAACATCAGAGGTTAGAGCGGCACCCAGATCCTCCGGACTCACTTGCAGCATTCTCGCCACTGCAAACACACAAAAAAACACTTGCTTATCCACAAAGACTAGCACAAGCTGTAAACAAGTGGAAATGAAAAACATGTTTCTTTTCATGTGCGTGTTTGCACCAGGCAGAAGTGGGTAAAGCTAAACACAGAGTCCCTGTGTTAAGACTAGAGAGTCCCACATGACTTGCTGTGCTTCCTGCTACACAACAGCACATAGCATCTACTCTTTCTCAGTGCTGCTTTCACCCTGGAGACCGTTCTTGCTGGCTCAGCCTGAAGGTGTGTGTGTGTGTACGTGTCTGTTCATTTATGCTCGGGCTCACGGGAACGACTTTGGGAGCCGGTGAACTCGTGTAGTGTTAATAATGGCCACACTGTGCATGTGTGTATGTGAGAATGAGGGCATGCTGACGGTACTTGTTTACTATGGCACACGTCCATACTGTAGCACATGCCATGTTATGCAAGGAAGAGGGCAAAGAGTAGCCAAGCTGTTCTGCTTTGCCACTTATCAAGACTCAGAAAAACAGCTGACTCACTCACTGTGTGTGTGTTTGTGCATGTGTTTGTGCAAGTGCGTGTGTATGTGTGTGGGGAGAGAGAGTTTGGGGAGGTAAGAGCAATTGACAGTGGTGCAATCGTGTGTAAGAGTGGCAGTGTATGAGTGTGTGTGAGAGAGAGCGAGTGTTTTCCATTGCGTACTGAGTGGTCTCTCATTAAACCTCAGCAGTACTGATGTAAACAAGTCAGGATGGCGGGGGGTTGTCACAGCTCTCAGTGAGCAGCCTTGCTGTTCTGTCTAGATAGTAGGATGTACAGGTGTTTGTGCCCTCTGCTGGCCTCCAAGTCACGGTGATTCTCCTGAGGGCTACAAACAACCTCACCTCGGTCTAACACCTGCAGGTCAGACACCAGCGCCGTGTCCGTGTCCGTCAGGGCTGTGAAATACAGCTCCCCCAGGTGGAGCAGCGCAGAGAGGATGACAAACAGATTTTCCACTTCCTGAGACACACACAGACATAGAATAAATAGTCAGTATGTATTTTGGTGTCATGGTACTCTTAACAGCACAATCATGTCCAAAATTACAAGAAAGGTGGAGTCCTAAATCTGGGTCAGTTGTAATTTCCACTTGACATTTGACAGTGACAGTGACATACTAACAAACAAGAAACCTCAGGTTTCCAAATTTATTTAGTTATTCTGGTTCCAAACATTAGTATAATGAACAACAATGTTCTATAAACACATTGCACTGCAGCTCCAGGTTACACAATCCTAATATGCAGAACGCAGATTATGGCTTCAAACATGCCTTACACTGTAATGTATACAACATGAAAGTGTGTTGTTTGAATTTAAGAGCACCAATCAAATCCATAAAAATTTTTGAGCATATCAGTGGTACTGACTGATACATTGGTTAAGAGATGGAATTTCAGTTTGATTTAAGATTTCAGTACACTAATCAGCCATAACAATAAAAAAACTATCATTAAAACCATCTGGCGAGATTGAAGGCCAGGTCCGCAACCTTGGGTGCTTTGTCTTCTGGGCCTTGTGCGTGGCAGGGTGTGGTGCACTGGGTGTTCTGGGGCCATTCTATTGTGACCAGCATATACTTTTTTGGTGATTTGTGATGTATTGGCTTTTCTCTGGGTTTGGACCAGACAGGAAGTCCTTTAAATCACGCAGGCATGGTTGCGCCTTGGGTTACAAGTGATCCTGTTACCAGATTACCAGTTAACTAGTTTATCAATGTTATATTGCTCAACTGGCTGTAAAGTTGAGGTTATGGCTGATCAGTGTATACCGAGACTGCTTTCCACAACAGGCTTAAATAACTTTGTAGAATTTACTCACAATATTTAGATTTGCTTGGGTAAATGAAATCACTGAAACACAATTATTTTAACATTGCCTTAATGTTACAGTGCCTAACACTGGAGGAGTAAACGTACTGTCACCAATTACAGACAAAGCTCGGTGAAGAGGCCTCATAAACTTACTTACTGAAAATATCTGAATAAGCAAAAAGTAAGGACACCTATAGTTTTTGATCTTTCTTTACTTATATTGCTACATTTACAGGATCAAACAGTCTCATAAGCCTCAAAACATCACAAAATGTCATTGACATCTGACATTCAATTATCCAGAATTGTCCAGAATTATAATCATTATCATTATAATCAGATGCAACCTTCTCCTGCGTTACAGTAGGTCATGAGCAGAGAGGACATCGGTGATTTGTCCATTTCTGGCAGACAAAATGGAAACATGCAGGGTGTGGATATGTGCTGGTGTTTTTAAGTTACAAAAAAGGGGACGAATGGAAAAGCTGAGAAAAGAAAATGAAAGAATAATAGTCTGAGTGTGTCAGGGAAAGGAGGGAATGTGAGTAAACGGAGGGGGAGTTAGTGGTGTGATGAGATGAAGGAACAATCCCTATTTAATGAAGGAGATTTAGAAGAGTTCTTGATAGGATTAGCACACTTTTTCTGTTTGGAGACCTGGTGTGTGTGTGTGTGTGTGTGTGTGTGTGTGTGTGTGTGTGTGTGTGTGTGTGTGTGTGTGAGAAAGAGAGAAAGAGAGAGAGAGAGTCAAACAGTTTCAGTAAGGGTAAACCAGGACATTAGTCTGAATTCCTGATGTGAGAAAACTCTGCTCTCTGATATCATAAGCACTGATCGTTTCAACGCACACCAATCGTGTCTGTGTGTGTGTGTGTGTGTGTGTGTGTGTGTGTGTGTGTGTGTGTGTGTGTACAAGAAAGAGAGATCTGAAGGTCTCTCTTAATGATATCCACAGAAGCCATTAAAAGAGACACTTGCAGTGAGATCACTTTCTCAAGACTGTTAGAACTATAACACAGTGCACTGAGTTCTTTATCACAAGCTTTACATCATCCTAAAGGTTCCAATAGACGTTTCTCTCTCAAAATATGTTCCTAAACACTGATTTTAAACCCCCTGTCTACAGTAAGACAAACTCAGCCCCCTCTGCTTATTTCTCCAACACACTCTTTACTGTGTTCTTTTTGAATATGAACATGACCTCACATTATGAACATGAAGCCAGTTTATTAGCTTCTACATTTTTATTCCTAATAAACGACAACTACAAATTAATGTACATGCATAAATCTGTCCTAATAAACTGCCACCCCTGTGTAACCTGGGAATGAGGTTGTTGTGGCTAGGCAGTAAAATGCGCTCTGTGGATTGTGTGTTATTAGCTGGTAAGTCATCAGGCTGCAGACATACGGTAATGAGCTGTAAAGAGTAGCATTACTGTGCTGGTCCTCTAAACCACTATAATACAGCATAAGACCAGGTCTAGAGCGGCTGCCAACACCCAAGGCCGCTCACCCTGCCACATATACACAGACACATACATCTCATCATCTAAGATCACAAAATAGCTTTTTTGCTGCTTGTCGACATTCACTGTCATGTTTTACTGAAAAAAATAAAATCGCTTTCAACTGTAAAAACCTAAATATTCTCTCAAAGAATGAACACACACATACACGGCGTGTTCGGTCTATCACACTCAGATAATATAATAACAATTATTATTATGATTATTGTGCCGGTATACAGGATGTGCAAGCTGTCATTTCAGCCAAGCAGAAGCCACAACTGATAATCTATTGATGGCCCAGAACAACTCATTAAACAGGTGGAATCTGGTGTGACGTCTGCTTGGATGGAATGAGACCTGCACCTACGCCGGGGTGCCGCACATATGAAATGTACACCACTGTAAATCTGTCCATGTTTCCATCGCTCGGCATGCTACCAATTTGCTTTGATCTGTAATAGATCGAGCTGGAAAGGGTCAAATACTAACAAGTATATCGCCATCTATCGTAGCGGAGTCGGACATACTTCAGTCAATTATTCAATTCCCTTAACATGATTGTATACTGTGACAAGAGTAGCAGTCGAATTAAAGAGTCTAAGTGAGCTATAACTATAGCTCAACTTACAGTAACTGTGCATGTGAACATACCGACTTTGTTATACACAAGGTCATAAAGTAAAACATTTTGTGCATTCTAGTGCAAAACCAGAATCGTGTAATAAATATCAGTCTTACTATATGTGCAAGTCAATCAATTAAGTAATTTGAATGTATGAATTTATTATAAGAATATAATGTACCAAAAAAAGCGCATCAAGTTCCCATCTATCCATTGTCTTATCTTGTACTATTTATCCATAGTGGCCCTGGAGCCCATTCTGGGGATCTCAGGGCACAATACTGGGAACACTCTGGATAGGGTGCCACCAACTGCAGGGTACAAGCACACACTCATACACCCAATCATACACTACAGCAATTTGGAAAAATCAATGAGCCTAC
The DNA here is from genome assembly GCA_030014305.1 of Clarias laeviceps. Classification (NCBI taxonomy): domain Eukaryota; kingdom Metazoa; phylum Chordata; class Actinopteri; order Siluriformes; family Clariidae; genus Clarias; species Clarias laeviceps. Next base: position 13,233,116 of record JAQMYJ010000036.1, on the reverse strand, counting down.
ACTGTATGTCTTTGGACTGTGAGAAGAAACCCACCAAGCACAGGGAGAACATGCAGACTCCACTCACACAGAGACATGAGATGCAAACCACCAGCACTGGAGGTACTAGACGCCAATACAAACCACTAAGAAAATGTGCCAATTAATTTGTAAAATCTCATTAATATATTTTAAAAGCACTTGACCAAAAAAAGCCCAGTGTTGTATATTGGTGTGACACAAGATGGCACAAATTTCTCACTGTGTTCATACAATATCTCTACTCTTCCATTAGCTGCAGTGACGATCAATCGAGGAGGTCAGTATACTGTACAGTACAAGGGATAACGCACACCATTGTTGATCAGAATAAACACTGAAGTGTGGTTCAGGACTGACAGCAAATAACAAAAACTTCTCATAGCAAGACATCCGTTGCTAAAATGTTTTCGACTGTAGCCGGGAAGTCAAGTTTCTAGTTGTGTATGAAATATCGATAAAACTTCATATTATTTGTATTCTCACTGCCACTGGAGATGAGAACAAAGACCTACAGTCTTCACTAGTGTTTACACACATATTTAGTGATATCGCTCCTAGACTTTCTCTTAGGGGCAAAACGGGTGTATCATACTGTACTTTCCTTAGAACAAGTAAATGTGGAGAAATTCTTGCCTGTGGTAATCACACATACATTTTATTCAGGAAATGGAGATTATATTGAAAAGCTGTAAGGTGTTCATTTATAATAACTGGGAACAATATAGTACAAACTGAGTTTGTGAGCTTTTACTCACATCAAGCTTGAGCTTGAAACAAAAACGGAACTTTCCCATGAATGAAGGTGTAAAACCTTCCTGATTAGGATTCACAGTAGATTTAATGAGACTCTTAGCTGCAGTAAAACATTTCAACAGTGAAAATGTTTTAAAGAAGGCCAGAGGTCTATGAAAGATCATCCTGGCCGAGGTGCCTCAAGCCCACTGCAGTTGTTCCCTTGAACATTCACAGCGAATAGAATGCCTGATCTTTGAAAATTAACTGATAACATGTCACCAATTTGCAAAAAGAGATAAATCTACTTGCACACCACTTGCACAATACAGAAACTTGGCTGGAAGTTATTGCCTCATTCTCCATTCAGGCCTGACCTTCCTTCCACATAAGTCAATAAAGGAGTTCTTGGGGGGCCAGCGTGGCCGAAGTGAAGCAGGCTATATACAAGCATAGCTGAGAAAACTTTCTACCTTGATAATATAAAAGCACTAGTGAAACACTGGGATAAGTGCATTAGTGTAGCAGGCAATTATATGGAGAAATAATGGGATTTTTCACTCTTATAACGGTGTTGTTATTCTGTACAATCAAAATTCCCGGTTTGACTTGAATGCCCCTCGTATGTGTGTACAAGTGTGTCATGCAGCATTTGTTAAAACTGACCACTGACTTACACTGAATCTAGAGCCTCTCTCACTGCCTGTCTCTCTCTCTCACACACACACACACACACTCACACACAAAAGTACAGTATGAGGTATGAGACTATCGTACTGATTTGTTAAATCCAAGGGAACTCAGGGCATGTTTCAGCTCTGCCAGCTTCTCTCTGCTCTGCTCCATGTTCACTGCAGGCGCTTCACCAGGTGTCACTGAGCTCAGGTACCTACACACACACACACACACACATATACACACAATGAACCACATTGTACTCTTGTCAATTGTGAAAGCCATGAGATTGCTTATGAGGGAAAATCTCATCTCTTTACAGTGGAGTAATTACACACTGCAGCTCATTCAAGACGTAAGCTCTTTCTCCAGTACATGGCTACTGTAAATATCAGTACGCTTACCCTTATACTGTATATCAAAAGTTAAAGATAAATAAAGACATTTATTTGTACATCTCTGTACATTGATTTTAGAGTTGTTTCTATTATTTTCTGTAAGAGAGAATACCCTTATGTTTATTAATATTGAAACATATTTAAAGATTAAATACCTCAAGTAACTAAAATGTAAATGTAATATTTATTGTTAAAAAAAATCTGGCTTGCAGACTTATGTTTGTTTTTACAAATCATGCAAAAAATCTAAAGTTCAAAAACAGGGGGGGATGAAAGGCTTGCTTTATTTAAAACGAATGTATTACCTTTAAAACACACATGCACTGCTCAAGCCCCCCCCAAAAAAAGTCACCGTTTGGATTTCAAAATCAAATATGTAAGATCCTTTGATTTTTATGATATTTACTGCAGTGATTAAAATGCTTCAGCTGGCGACAATCCTTTTAACCCTAATGATGCAGTGTGTAACTTCTCATTTCTTAAATAATTATGTCGGAAGATTGGATTTTGGAGCAATAGGAAAAGGTCATGTGGTCTGATGAGTTCAGAGTGACCCTATTCCAGAGCGATGGGTGCGTCAGGGTAAGAGGGGAAGCGCATGGAGTGATGCTCCCATTCATCATGTAGTGCTCACTGTACAAAAGCCTCTGGAGGCTCTGGTGTCTGGGCTTTCTGGGGTTGCTTCAGTTGGTCAGGTCTAAACTCAGCAACATCATGTGGCAATAAAATAAAGACAGCTTATGACCTGAGTGTACAGTACTGGATGACCAGGTTATCACAACCATGCATTTTTTCCCATGATGGCACAGGCATATTCCACAATTCAAATAGTAATGGTTGTGAGAGCATGAGGAATTGTTTTCAAACATGAACTGGCCCGCACAGACCTTAAATGAAAAATAAATGTTGTCACACATGACATTGTTGGCATAAGGTTGTTGAAACAATATTTCAATAATGCATGCTGTAATTAAAGCTTATCAAAGGTAATCCAACAAAATATTAGTGTGTGTGTGACTTTTTTGTTTTTGCCCAGGCGGTGTACAGTACTGTACAGTATATCCTTAATGGATCATTAGAAATAAGCAACAGTATAATACCTAACAGCTTTATAATTACAGTAGGAGTGCAAGATCAGGTATTGCATTATTTTGTACTGTACATACAGTACTACTGCACATACTGTATTACTTTTGCAACTGTATATACAGTGCTGTGAAAAAGTATTTGCCCTCCTCCTCATTTTTTATTTTATTTTTGCAAATTTGTCACACTTAAATAATCAGATAATCAAACAAATTTTAATATTATACAAAAATAATTTTATTTGGGGGGGAAAGCCGCTCAATCCCACCTGGCACTATATGAAAAATTAATTGTTCCCCCTGCTAAATTATGCACAAACTGTGATTAACCGCAATTATTGTGAAAGTTGAGTTATATTTCACTTGCCACACCCAGGCCTGATTACTGCCAGACCTGTTGAATCAAGAAATCACTTAAAATAGAACCTGTCTGACAAAGTGAAGTATGCTAAAAGATACTTTTTTGCCGCAATCTAAAGAAATTCAAGAACAGATGAGAAACCCAGTATCTGAGGTGTATCAGTCTGGAGTCTTTGGTTAAATACTTTTCCACAACACTGTAGATTCTGCACTTTATACCATAAACACCTCATACAATTTTAGCCATCTATGTTTTATGTGTGTTACACTTCTATTTTCATAATTTCTTTCTCCATGTCCATGTAAAGAAATGTTTGTTTACCTTTGGGCTCTAATATTGTCGAGGTTTAGGGTACTCTTCTCTTCAGCTGAAAGCCCATCAGCCATCAGATAGAAGATGTTGAAATTCTGCTGCTGTTGGTGTGTGTGGACAATCCGAGCCTTTTCCAGCATGTAAGTATGCACGCGTGCTGGTCACACACACACAGAGACACACACACACACCAGAGATACACACATTAAATTTAAATCCCCGAAAAAGAAAGAAAGAAAGCATTGCAATTTGAAACATAATTATTCTCTAACAGAAAATAAATAAAGTGGAAATGAGAAGGAAGCTGGACAGTGAGTGGAGTGATGGCGCCATCTCCTGGTGGAACAATTCAAACTACCGAACTCATAGTAGACACCATTGCCAGATGCTTCTGCACATCCAAATATCACTACTACAATTGTGTAAAAGACAACAGATTGTATGTCTTGTGAAATGTGTCGAACAGACCTCGGAGTAGAGTCCTTCTTTTCTCACTATACTGCAGGGAGAGCAGCTTAACAAAGCGACTGGAGTTAGCGTTCATAGGCGTCTTAGCATGGCCAAAAGCTTCCAGGATAGCGTTCACCTGAAGGAAAAAAAGCAAACAGAAAAATCTAGGGCATTATCCAAAACTTACAAACGATCTTATGAAATGCAGTCGAGTTTTCTGGTGTCATTTTTAGTATCACAACAAATTCAAACTTCGATACTGAACTCATTTGTATGTAAAATTATGCAAGTTGACTTTCTAATAAAACGTCTGTTCTGATCGGGAATTCAAAAACAATGCAACTAAATATTTTCAACACAATTTGACATAAAGCCAAGACCACTTTAACGAAAATCCCTTCAAGGATAGCTCTTCAATTTGTGATTTCTTTAATTATGACTTTAACACTCGGGAATGGTTTACAGCAGGAGTGTCAAACTGGATCCCGACAGGACTGGTGTGAATGCAGGCTTTCATTCCAGTCAAGCAGACGCAACCAAACAGATCCAGTTTGACATCTGTAGAGATATCTGTAGAGATCATAAAAAAGTTCTTCCCTTATCCACTAACCTGCATAAAAATCAGCAATATAAATCCTCAGCAAAACCATTTAATAAGCAAGATAATGTGTAATAGAGATTCATATCGAACTCACATGCTTCATGCGTAGTTCCAGAGCGAATCCTTTCGGACATGATCGGGCAGCGAGGTGTTTCAGGATGTGCTTACAGGCCTCGGATTTCCCCGAACCACTCTCGCCACTGAAAAAAAAATAGAGAAGAGAGAATAAGATACATGATATCGGCATAGCTGGTACTGAAGTACACACACCTGATTTTCTTAATGCAAAGACAAATGCAAACACTCAACATCGTAACAGGGATTACACTGGACTGTGCTAACACTCCCTGATCATATCTCAGTCTGATCATTTCTCAGTCCTCACGCTCGTCTCAAATCTACCAGATCTGCATTAGTGCTGTTACTAGATGCCTAGGTGGCACTAGTGAGCAACTTAAAGCAAGGTGAAGAGTAGATCTTATATTTTAAACCACAAGCTTTTAAAATCAATAACCTAATTCTCAGCCACTCTGCCTTACTCACTCACCAGCGAGTCTTAATATCACACTGACATTACCTGACTCTTAGTTTGAATGTGTTTTAGGATTATATAGAATAATTACTAGTTTATAGTTATGAGTTCACACATTCATAAAGGAAGAGCTGTGTTGCTGGGATCCTTGGTTCAAATCCCAAGCTCTGTGTGGAGTCCAAAATAAAAGCATGACATGATTACCAAAGAAGAATAAATATACAGTACTTGTTAAAATACTTCAACAGATATGATTTCAAAACCTCCTCTTGAGAATTAAGTTCTGACAGACAGATGGAGAGCAAGAGGGAGTGATAGAGATAAAGAGAAAAAGCGAGGGGAGGAATGAGAACCAGCCCTCCCAGATGGATTTTTTCATTAGTGCCTTCTACCATTTATTTTCTAGAGGTTGATGCCCCAGTTATTTCTCCTCCCTCTCCTATTTCTTTGTGAAATGATTTCTAGGCTATATTTGAATTCAAGCGGCACAAAGCATTTCACAAACCCATGTGTGTTCGTGTGTCTCTAAAGTGCACCTGGCCGTTTCTGCTTCTTTGGCCTTGCAGTCTTTAAAGTGTAGCTAGCAGCACTGTTCTCCTCTCACCCAAGAGCCAGGAGTGTATGTGGGAGGACATGTCTGTGTGATGGATTATCCATGCAGTAAGGACATTACAACAGTTGCCAGATCCTCGCTACCTCAGCAAAAATGCGCTGCCAGTGGAAGCGGAGAAGAGTTAAATTGCAAATAAGGATTTAATTGCAATCAGAAGTGGCCTTGGCCCAGGAGCGGACAAAGGCTAAGCCTTATTGAAGCTCCCACGCCCATTAATCTCTCCATGACCATTTAGCAGGTCCGGATTTGCACTCTGTCCCCGAGAACATTAATCTCTCTGCATGTGTTTAATACACTCTACTTCAGAATGGTTTTAACCAAAGGGCAAAGATTCAGTCACACACTCAAATACTCATTTACATGGACAGGCAAAATATACAGAGATCACCCCAGTCACTACAGCGCACACACACACACACACACACACACACACACATACACCACTCAGGTTGCTCCAAGGGGTAATTGAAAATTTGCGAGGTAATAACGGCAATTAAACTAAAACATATTAAGCATTTAAATTCTTGCTCAAGGATCAGTAGCTTAGGGGTGACAGATGTTAAAAAAAGCACATCTAGCATATTTTTCAGGAAAAACAAGCTGCATTAAGTGTATTATCAAAGAAACCTTTAAATTGTGTGCGAGTGTAATTGCTGCATTTATTATACAAGAGTCTCGCTTTTGAACAGTTTTACTACAAAACTATAAAACAAAGAAACTAAAGTAAAGCAATATGGATATTTTAAAGGACAAGAGAGATATTTATTCAACATCTGTACAAAAATACAATACAACATAACAGCGCACAAATGTTTCTCCCCTTTCTCCTTATAATTAAACTGACCATTCCAAACCCTTGGAATTGTAAAGGAAAGCAGTGTTATTGTACTGCCATTAGATGGCGATGTTTCATGTGATACCTAGAGACCGCAATAAGTTGAGCTGCATGGAAAGTGACTAGTCACCGGTTTAGGCGAGGAACACACACGTGTTTGTTGTACCTTAAGATGAAACACTGAGGGCTTCGTTCCTGCAACATCATGTGAAACGCGCGTTCAGCTGAGGAGAAGATGTGAGGAGGGAGAGAGGAGCAGAGGCGACCACTGGAGCTCAGATACAACTGACTGACCTGAAAGAGAACAGGCAAAAGTGAGAGAGAAATAAAGAAAATAGAGAGAGAGAGAGAGAGAGAGAGAGAGAGAGAGAGAGAGAGAGTTTGGACACAAGTTTGGATTTATTTTCTACATTATAAAACAATACTGGAGATTTCAAAACTATGAAATAACACATATGAAATTAGGTTATTAAGTAACAACAACAGTAAGTTGTTATATTAAAGACACATGTACTATATATATACATACATACATATATACAGTTCCAGTCAAAAGTTTGGACACACCTTTTACATAGTAAAAACAATGTTGAAGGCATCCAAACTATGCAAAAAAACTATTGCAATAGTCTCATTTGAACAGTGGACATTGTGATGTTTCTGCTACTTATGCTCTGTAAAGCCTTCATAACGGCTCTAATCTGAGGTGCTGTTAATTGGGTTTTTTTTCTAAGATGGTAACTCTACATGAACTTCTCTGGAATAGAGGTAAGTCTTGCTCTTGCTTTCCTGGGATGTCTTCATGAGAGCCAGTTTCAATTCAGACAATATTGTTCTAGCAGGAACTATTCCAGCTATAACAGCTAAACATTTAGAGTGTTTTAGAATAATTGAATAATTGTTCACTAAACAAAAAACATTGAATACTGAATTCGAGTGAAGAAGCGTCTAAACTTTTGACTGCCACTCTATGTGGAGCAATGTAAAAAAAACTAAGTCAGTCATTCATACAGTACATACACACACACACACACAAGCACACAAGAGTGTGTTTTTTATACACAAAAGTTAACTTTATCCTCATTCACCCCACAAAGGAAGCTCAGATCTCATTACTCGCTTTTATGGAGACACAGCATGCATGCACACACTGCGGGCAGCACAAGGACACACAGATAATGTGAAAAGGGAAGAGCTAGAGGGAATGAGAACAAATAGGGTTTGACAGTAAAAAAAAAATATATCTAAAGACAAGTGGTTAAATAGAGCAAATAAATGCGGAACCTGTGATAAAACCATTAAAATAAACCAAACCATCTCTAGTATAAGTGAAAATAGAAAATAAATAAATAAATAAATAAATAAAACAGATTTGTGATAAATGCAAGACAGGAACTTTAGGACCAGTTAAGAACTAGTTATCCCAGCAGCTGACAGAAAAGCAATACCGATAACAAGACTGCTGTAGACACGAGGGCATGGGGAGAAGGTTAACTGAAACGATCCAAAAAAGAAAGGCTGTTAGATGATGTAGCATCGCTCTGTATTAAATAACAAAATGAGCTCTGAGGTGATCATAGATGATGAGACATGCTGTATTTCTGCCTCGGTGTGCATCACTGTGCTCAGAAGGAGCCACACACGAGAAGCCATGAGTGAAATGAATCTGACACGCAGGGTCACTGAGGGCAGACTCCCCACCCACAAACCAAGCTGGACCTTTCTGTATGCTCGTGAATGTGTGTGTAACCAGGCCCTATTCTGGACCTCATCAATTGAAGTGTGTCCTTTTAAGCATTAAAGCAAACAGATGGCCATGTTGTCATCTTTTATTTCTCCTCTCACTGAGCAGGGCCTGATGAGCACACTTTGTCTGACTATAGAGGGACAGCTGCATGCACAGACAGGGCCAGCCAGAGCTAAGTCCAATACTTGTGTCTGGGTTACTTATGAGGGAGGGGATGAAGAGATTAGGTAGATAATAAAATAGGGGGGAAAAGGGACTAAGATTAAAAAAACACACCTGGGGGGGTGTGAGGTATGTTGAGTATCACTGACAGGAAAAGTATGAATTATTAATTATGAGATCAAGGCCACTTTCTTCTACATGCCCGGAGCTTTTGATATGGTACACATCACTTACAGGACCGGTCAGAGCATAAACAATGTGCAAGCAATGAGAGAAAGTACTTACGAGATTAGAGTAGATGGGCAGGTCTTTGTTGGGGTTTATGAGAAGGAGAATGTGACCAATGTACGTCTGAAAAACAGGAAGAAATGCGCAGTTCATAAAACAAATTCTGTGGCAGATTAAAAGAAATTGTGTTTTAAATCTGAGCTCAGATTATTGATATACAGGGTGAGTGAAAAGTAACTAGGCATTATGGTAAGAAAGTCCATATTTCTAATACAAAGCAAATTGTACATGTACTTTATTACATAAAAAAATTTACGTAAATCTTTAAATTTCAACGTAGGCATCGGTGGCATCAACCAATTTCCTCAAATGGCCGGGAATGGAATACAGAGTCTTCTGGAGGAAGTTGTTTGGGATATTGCCTTGAACCTCCGGAATCCGTGCATCCAAGTCCTCCAGTGTGCAAGGCTTTGTCCTGTACACCTCCTCCTTTGTGTAGCCCCATAGGAAAAAAAATCACATGGACTGAGATCTGGACTTCTTGGAGGCCATTCATGAGGTCCGTGTCGTCCCAGTTAACATTCTAGCAGATCCTTATCTAACCACACCCGCACGGTAAGAGCAAAATGGGGTGGTGCATCCGTGGGGTGGTGCTCCAGTGAAACAACAAGTTCTATAGCCATTAAATATTGCCTAGTTAATTTTCATCCACCCTGTAGTATTTATGTACTGGACTTAAACTTAGGTTTGACTTGTCCTGAGTTTAAGTTCCTGAGTGAAACTTATCGAACACTTCAACTTTGAGATCTTTACCAAATGTCCCATAATGTCACAGAGCAATGTTATGCATTTGTCATACCTTAAACTTTCAAATATGACATTTTAGTGTCTACTGTATGTACAGTAAATCAGCAACTGCTGCATCACACCCTACCAGGGAACAGCAACAAGCAAGCAGTGGGTTTGTCCTTATATACTTTCATCATACAATCATCATGTACATACAGTACAGTAGAAACAGTATCTTCTTATTATTTTACAACATTTTTGACTCGTTAATGCACCACAATGTGCAGTTTTTAAGATTCCCAACTGACCGCACTATTGTAAACAGTGTATCATAGGTTTTTATTTATTTATCTATTTATTTACTTTAATAAATTACAAAATGGAAGAAAAATATAATTGATTGTTTAAGCCTTGACGAATACAAAAATGTAAAATGTAAAAAGGGAAAAAAGCTATTTTTTTTTTTTTACCCTCATGTTTTTTTTGTTTGCACACACAGACACCAACACACAGGAAACCATCTAAATGGTAAATAGATACCCTTTAAATGATGTTATTTGTATTATACAAATTAGTTTCAGTCGACTAATTTGATTGTATAAGAAAAACACTGGTACACAAGTATAACAGCACCGGTGTGTTTCCATCACTTTGCTTGTTTGTGTTCACAGCATACTATTCCAATTCTAGCAATAGTTTGTTATATTGAAATGATTTCCACTGAAACATGCTGTCACTCAGTCTGTGTGCTGCATGGCAACAAGCAATGCGCTATCCAGCTGTGCCTTCTTCGGGAACTATTTTCATTGTCAGAGCAAAATTATACAAAATGTTTTGCCATATATGCAAAATGACTTTCTTTATAGAACTGTTGTTTACAGTAATAAGCCCACTCACTATCATGCTGTTATACTGAATATCAGCATGGATGTGGCTATCCCATTGATAGCCCTATCAAATTATACAATCAGAAAAGTAATACCCCAGGTACCCAAATCTGAACTTGGGTTGGACTTTTGGACTCACGGTGAGATTGTGAGCTGCTGACTTTAAACTTGACTTGTTCAACTCCAACACTGGCACAAGTCTATAATTTTGCTTGAAAAATTAGCCACAAAGTAGAGAACGCAATCTTTATTCAGATAAAAGACATACTGTATGTAGAAGCATCCGCTATGCCATCCTAATCTCAAATACTAATGTACAAATACTAATTCGAAATATTTTATATACATATGCACTGAAATAGTAAGGCTAACCACAAAAATACAAACAATTACCAATCAGATGGTGACATAGGAGAACACTTCCACAGTGAAAGCTGCATTTTTCAGCATGCCTTGAAGTTACATTATAACAAAAATCTACCCGTTTCCTGTGTTCCGCTTGTTCATTAGGAACATCTCTCTCCATATCAACATTACTCTCCCTTCACTTCCTATACTACAATATTAATTCACCATCATTAGGTTGCATTGCTCACTAGAAAAATTGCTCTTCCAGCATTTCTCACTCACTCGCTCCTCATCAATCTGTTCCTCTCTCTTTATTTCAGACAGTCCTTCCACACACAGACCCAGGGCTGCGGCTTCATTAGGCTCTATACTGTACAACAGCATGGAAATAGCTGCAGCTATTAGGCATTGATTTTATTCCAGCCATCAGCTAGTACAGTCTTCAATCTCCCACTGAGAGTGAGCTAGTGGCCAGGCATTACCGCCTGCCCGGAGCCACCGATAGCAGAACTACTCAAACAATCTGCACCATGGACAGAGGGAAAAGTATAGGGGACATTGATTATCTCCATTAATCAAACCTCGACTGACTCACATGGAGGCCAAACTATTTGAGAATGTGTGATAAATTACTATATAGGCTTCTTTGTGCGTGTGTGTGCGTGTGTGTGCGTGTGTGTGTGTGTGTGAATGAGAGAAAAAGAAAGAAATGCAACAGATTGAGATTACCTTCACGTTTTATATTCACAAGGGTATTTAAAGAAACTGCAGGATATATGATTTAAATAAATGAATTGATAAATGAATGGATAAACTCAATAATAATAATAATAATTATTATTATTATTATTACTGATTTTTTAATAAATAATATTTTGAAATTATATTAATAATAATACTAATACTACTACTACTACTACTAATAATAATAATATGGTTCATATATTATTACTGTTATTATTATTAGTAGTAGTAGTATTTTTATTAGTCATAAATTTTTTTACTTTTATTTATTTTTTTATTAATTATTTATTGCTTTTTAAAAATATTTAAATAATCAAAAATATTTAATAATTTAAATATTATAATAATATTTTTGAAACAATGAATAGTCATTTTCATTTCAGCACACAGTCTAATAATCCATTTAAGTAGAAAGAATGCCTTTTTGTAACAGAGTAACCTCAAATAAACAAAGAAATAAACACTGTAGGAGCCTCTTAGCATCTCTCGATAGTGTCTGGCCAGTGTATAGAGCAGCCTAAAGGGCTGCCATGGACACACCAGGGTCTGGCAAAGCTACAGTCAAAATCTCGGCTGAGTCCAAAATCTCAAAGCAGAGCGAGAGTGTCAGTGAGTGTGTTCTAGCTCTTGGCAAGCTCACACCCTTGAGGTGAAGCCTACTGAGCCCAATGGCTCAGACAGGGATCAAAATGTGTGCTGAAGGCAAGTATCCAGACCTTCTTCTCTTCCAGCTCTCTCAAGAGAATGGAGGAGGGGAATTTTTCTAAGTCAGGCCCTAAGTGCAGGCTTGCATGTGGGATGAGTCTCAGAGCGAGCGCCTTTCCTAAAAAAGGCATTTCATTTTCCCTGCAGTGCCTCAGAGAGATCTACAAATCGATAGGATACAGCGAGTGCTGAAGAAGAAGAAACTTCAAACTACCCCAGCTAGGGTCCACAGAGTGTGCTTCTGTGCAAACTTACATAGATCTGGTTGTTGCCGAAGCGTTTCTGCATCTCATACAGAAGGCTGCTGTCCGTCAGCTCGCTCAGAGAGGCCAGGTCGTCATTTGGTGCCGGAGGCATTAACTTCACCTGAAAGAAAACAACATCAGGGCAGCTTTAATCTCCTAAACTATAACCAGGAGTGCTTTCACACCCTCTCTCCTCACTCTTATAGCATCATCTTTTAAGTACCATCTTAAGACTTAAAATTCTAAGGCACCGAAGACATTTAGTTATGACAGTTTACAATGTCTATTCTCCGAGTACTGTAAGACCCATCATATTCAATATTCCTTACAGGTCGGAGGTCAGAGGTCAAACTTAATGTGAGGATTCCTACCAAGGTATGGACAGATTCTACTAGATTACGATTCATCAGCTATGACACACACCACACACAATAAAGTTCAGTAGAGAAAGCAAGACCAGCTTGCTACATTAATCTATATTCTAGTCAAGTGTCTGTGTTCAAGTCTACAGCATACATAACATTTGTCTTGGTCCCTCTCAATGTCAAGAAGACAAATGAAGGCTGAACAGAGCAGAAGTGGTTAGTGGCTGAACATAGTTCTTTACCTGTTCCAGTTTATTAGTGCTACTGGGATAGGGCCCATCCAGCCCATTGTCCTGGGACGACTGACAGGTCAGGGCTCCTGAATCCCGAAACATGATGTCCTTCTCTGACAGACTGTCCCTCTTTGAAATGGGCAATGTCATCGGCGTTCTGCAGAAAATATACAGTACATTGGTATCCAAATAATTCACATAGCCACAGAAATGAAAAGCACTGGATAAGACAAAGTGAATAAGGAATTGTGTAAACATCAGGACTATTTTACATTTCACTTGGCTGAACAAATACACAAGAACTTTGACATATGGCAAGATGCAGAACTCTGTAGTCCATCTGTATAGGATTAACAACAATCATCACTTCATCCTATCATTTACTTCCACTCATCTCAGTGGTCCTCATTTATCAGTGTTCGCAAATCTCATAATATATAAACCAAGAAATATCAAGAAATATCAAAATTCAATAAGTATTAAAATAAATATCAACAATTACATAGTTAGCAGAAATATAGTATAGTACGTAGAGTGAAAACAGCAAAGCTTAAGACTGATAATCATAACTGCACACACTAGAACCTTGTGCAAAAATGTAGTTAACACTTAGTTTGTACATGTGAATCAGAACACACAGATGTGATTTTTAATTAGCTTAATAGTCCTGCATTTACAATCGGTGCATTTGTATACAAGAGGCACCAATTGCAATATTACTGCAAAAAACACGTCAATCGGAACAGTCTGACCCTACAGTTGCTCAATCGGAATGAATTTTACATTTTTATTTGAAATAAAGGAGTGGTGTAAACCTATAATAATCTCTTCAACTGGTAAATATTACCCATGTAAACATGTGATCTGATCATTTCTCTCTTTTCAGAATAAATAATTTTTTTCTGTGCATGTTTTGCCCACATTGAGGTAACCTTATGTGACTAAGAGTTTTCTGAACTAAATAATTCAGTTTTTCCTTTCACTCACTTGGCCTCTGGCTAAAGAAGGAGCACTGATTGACTCCTTATTTAATTTGTACTAAAGCATCTAACCAATCATGGATGAGTCAGATTTACAGAGGGCAGAACCACTTCACGCATGTCAGGAAAGCTCTATTCTGAGTAAATTCTTTGACCATGTAAACGCAAATCTGATCAGCATCCATGTAAACAGTCAAGCTGGAATCTCTAATCAGAATGATTTCCAAAATATTGTTCATGTAAACGTAGTTAATGTTTCAGAAATGCTACTCCACCCCCTGATCCCGACATTGGTCTAGACATGTCCTTGCCACACAAACCACATCTAAAACTCTTTCTGCATGTTTTTGAAGCTATTAAATAATGAGATCAGCAATAAAACAAAAACATGTCTCACACAAATTGAACATATATGAGAGGAGGATGAGCTGAGTCTCGTGCATACAGACTATAAATAATGGACTAATTGGCGTACAGTACGTGTGTTTCCAGAAGATGATTTGATTTATTTGTACGTCAATTCCATGTACATTATTCTCCACATGTTTATACACAATAGTGCAAAAGGGTTTTGTATCTGCTCCTCATCAGGGCAAAATACGTACAATTTTTTCACCAGCATGCTGACATCCTGGTTGATGTCTTCACAGTGTTCTTCTGAATGAGGGAGTAGCAATGTCGGGTCCTTCTGTCTCTGCGGCCAGTATTCCTCCGCCTTCAGCAATACTTCAGCTATTTTATCTGATGCAGCGACATCTACAGTGAAGAAAATGTTGTTTGAAAAATGTGTAAATAACACTATGCAGTGGCAAAGATTTCAGAAGGAATAGGAAGTATAGATGCTTGTGCTAATTTTGAGCACACGCAGGTTAGTTTACTTCCAATCAATAACACTTCATTTGCCATCAATATTAGCTAACACAGATGCAGTAGCTATCATGACACTTTGAGTTCAGTAGCTAGCTGTGACATTTATCCCTCACTGGTCTGTAAGGGCTCTCATTTTTCAACCACACTCCACCGCTGTCTTTCATGTGGATTGCCTGTACTGAGACAGGAGATGAAGCCCACAGTGGATCAATCAATCTGTGCTTAGGAAGCACAGAGACAATAAAATGCTCTTCATTTATCTGAGTCGCTGTGAGAGGGCACAAAAGGACAGCATTTCTATTCAAGTGACACCATACTGTCTATACACAGTTAAATCTTCTTTACCAAAGCTAAGCACTTTCTTAAACACACTAAAGGGGCAACGTTAAAGAGACTGGCTTTACTGTGCCCCTAAGAAATGACCAGTTGCAATTAGTGAATTTAATGAATCGAATACGGTTGATTGGAATAGAAGTAGAGAACAGAGCTACAGGGAATAACAGGGAGCACAGCGTATCAGACAGGGAAGCTAAACTTCTGGAGCATGCGTCTAATCCAAGTATCGACACTGTGTCAAGTTATCCAAATGAAGTATCTACAACTTAAAATAAAAGGAACAGCAAAGTAAAACCTGAACTCTGTGAGACAGTCATGCTTAACGTGATTTTAGATAAACAGTTCGGTTTTGTATAAAACAAAACCCTCTATTTACGGGGGTTAATACTATAAAAATGTAACTTTCTAGCTTTTTCATTATTAGCAAAACAACACCATACTGTGAGGTTAACAAGTAAATATCTAGTACTCTAGTATTCTAGTACTCTTTACCTAATTACCCAAAAACATTGTTTAACTGAAACTATTCATTAGCATCCTTATTAGGATGCAACACATAACACACTGACATTTAACACGGATCTAATTTCTAAATTTGTGGTTAGTCATCTGTCTCGGAAATTGTAACGCGGTTACAAGTGTTCCGCAAGACCAGCAAAGATTTTAAATAAATTTTGACTTGAAAAACGAGCAAGTCTCGGTTTAGTACCGAGTATCATATATCACGCATGCCCTTCTTGTTTTGACGCCACGTGATCACAACTGAGCCAATGTTTTTTCTCACTCTTGCGCTGCGGAATTGTGGGTAATCGTCTCCCCTGCTGGGTCTTAGTGCTCATCTCTTACTGGTATAATCAACA
>JAQMYJ010000036.1:13184518-13216902 GCA_030014305.1 Clarias laeviceps | reverse complement strand
AGCAAAAGAAAGTCTCATTAGAGAGGTTAAAGATCCATTTTCTCCCTCTCTGTTTCAGCCTGTCGTTATGTGTGTGCGTGCACGTAATTTGACACTGTGCCCCTTCACACTCACACACATACACAAATACACACACATACACACCCTCTCGCCTTTGTGTGTTTGTGTAAAATTCAAATAAGAGAGGAGAAAAGTTTACTGTGTAAGATGAGAAGGGGGAGATGGGAGGGGCTGATTCCTCCTGTCCTCTTACTTTAGATTCATACACAAACACACACACACACACACACACAGCGCCTGTGCGCATAAACAGAAACACTTATCTGTCAGGATTTATTTTTACTTTTTTTAAAGGTAAAGTTCAGGTTAATTTGTTTTATTTTTACTTTATATTTTGTATTTAGTATTTTTATGTTTTTTTTTTTTTTGTGGAACGATTAATTGGAGTTTCCATTATTTCGTATGGGAAAATTTGCTTTGATTTACGAATGTTTTGGAATACGAGGCCACTTCCGGAACGAATTATGCTCGTAATCCAAGTTTCCACTGTACATGTTTTCCAGCTCTTTCAAATTCTTTTCCACTAACCTAATGAATTCCTATATATTTATCTTAATTTGTCCTTTTTAATTATTATCTTATAATTACATAATGGGTACTCTTATGTTTTTAATCATCATAGTTGTTAATACTCTTATATTATATTTATCTTTATTTACATTGTGATATCACTATTATTACACATTAGGCCTTTATAAGAAAGTTTTAGAAAGTACATTATGTACATTAAGCTATGATGTCCATTCAAAATCCTCGAATACTGTTAAGAATTAGTCGCTATACTTAAGTATATTATGAGAGGGAAAGTATTATATGAGACAGAGTGGGAGAGCAGCCGAGTGTGAGTATACTGTTTATACAACAAGTCTACAAATGGCATTTATCCTCAACATAGATTTGTTTGCTTACTTAACTAGGTATTTTTCCTCCACCAACACATATTCTTCAGTAACTGGCGGATCAAGTATTAAGTTGGCAACCAGATGGCAAAAGATGGTGAAAATAAACCAACTAAAGTGCTTCCATGGCATGTTTTTAATGTGGGGTTTTGGCATTTAGCTGCTCTCCCCTCTTTGCAGTATTGCGGACTGTATTGACCTACCTTCACCCATGCTGATGACCAACACTTAGTTATTGCTAAATTACAATTTTTAGAACACCTGTGATGAGGAGTAATACACATACAGTAGTTAAACATCCCAGTGCATTATATCACCCTCGTGGAAGCCACTCGTCCAATCATGTCACTTGTTTGGAAGTAACTGTTGTATAAAAAAATATTATTTCTATTAGGCTCAGTGCACCATCAACAAAATTTTAATATTTTAATATTTTAATAAGATTTTAAAATTTCTACATTATTTAATTTGCAATTCCTACATTATTTAATTTGTACAATAATATTGAATTAAAATCATGAAATTGAAGTCAGAGCGATTTATTTCTGAACCCTCCACTGACAGAACACATTAGATCCAAGGTGACATAATTGAAAGGCTGATGTTTTTCAGCTATTGACATTTAGATTAAACCCATTCATTTCAAGTGAGCAATCAAACAATCGTTAAATATGAGATGTTAATAATAAGCATTTTAATGAGTTAGCTAATGAAAGGGTGCAATTTTAATTGGACGTAATAGGAAAATGGTTATGCTTCACAAACTCCATGGCTTTTGGGTTATACTCTACTGTACCTGCAAAGCGGTGTGCTCAAGGCAGGAAATTCAACAAGGTTTTTCAACATGTAATGGTCAACTGGCAATCATGTCCACACCTGCACAGCATTAATAATCTCTCTCTGCCTTTATGATTTCTTTGATCCATATCACACATGCCGCATTTACACACTAATGCAAAGTTCATTTAAAATGAAATGAAGATCAAGCTGAGGTGAACTCTGTTCTACAAATATAATGCAGTACTCTTTCTGTGTTTCATTACCTTAATGCACTTTTGTGCATGCATGTGTGTCTGTGTGCATGCGTGCGCACTTGTCCTACCTGAAGCCTTATCTTGATTGCAGTTGAGTAGAGTGGGGTCGGCTTTGTGCTTCAGCAGCTGGTTTACAATATGCATCTACAGCGAAGAGAAAACACAGGCTCACATATACACATGCTGGAGATAAGTTCAAACAGAATGCCAAAGATTGTAGAAGATGTAGGTCACATCCTTGCAACAGACTGTGCATGCTCCCACCCTTCAGAGCGCTCTGAGCCCACACACACAAACACACATGTCCACATGACACCAGCCGCCCAGTTTTCTATATTAGCTTTCTTGAATGTGGTACACAGGACCCAGAAGTATGCTTCGACACTAAGTAGGTCCTTCAAACATAATTGTACACCAAACAAACATTTGTGCCTTACAAATTAACTTAAGAAAAGCAGCTGTAATCATTAATTATTGCAGAGGTCAAGAGATGCCTGAGATCAAAGTAATTCAATTCGCGCTGGATGAGAAATCATTTATTCATTACAGCACAAGCTTCCTTTTGGAACTTTCTCACTATGAATAAGCAAATTCTCTACTCCAGCTAATTATATTTTATTTTGTATATTGTATATTGCATTGCACTGTATTGTTTTGTACTGTATTGTTTTTCATTGTTATGTTTAGATTTTTTTTTAATGTCATGTCAAATGCTGGGCCAGGGGTGGCTATTAGGAAGGTCCCCAGTTCGAGCCTCAGCGCTGCCAGGCTGCCATTGTTGGGCCCTTGAGCAAGGTATTTCACACTACTGTCCCTGCGCAGATACCATTGAGAGTCAAGCTGACAACTCGATCCCAGAAACTGCTACTGAAACAACAGCAGAGTATTTGTTGCCCAATGTGCCTGATGTTATATGGTATGTGTTAACAACATGCAGTATCAAATATATAATCAAATTTTGCAATGTGCAGAAAGTCAACTTTTGCATGGTGTGTTAAACTGAGCATTGATTATATTAAGTCTTGCCAGTTATAATGCTTTAATGGTCTTTTGACTTTGGATGCTTACTTTACATTTAAACATATACTGTACTGAGTCAGAACAAATACATGAGAGAAAGAACACAGGGTGTACTTTAGACTAGAAAACAATATATAACATGACTACCTTAAAACATGCATAAGTAATGCTATTGTAAATTTATGAGAATATGCTGAATTCAGAAACAATCTAGACGACGTATATGCAAAAACTCGTTGGCGATTCTCTTAAAAGGTGTTTGGGCGAACACATACCAACAGTGTTGGGTGTAGAGCATGTAATCAACTTAGTCTTTGCAAGAGCAATGTGGAGTAAAAAATAATATTACCGGAAATTTATATGAAATATTTCAAATGCAATATCAAATGCAATAATTGATCAAGGCGAAACTATTCCTCAATCTTTAGTGAATTGATCTTTGACTCTAAAAATCAGTCTCTGTTGTAACAGTTACACCTCCATTACTGAGCAACAATGAACAGAAACAGTTCAACAGCAGAACGTGATAAACTACATTTTCACACTTTTGCTCATTTTGACAAATTATCTTTTCCTGATACACAAAGCTGCCTAAAACATTCTAAAAATTTTCAAAATCATTTTTAAACTGCTATTTAACCTTATTTAGAGGCTTTCAATTTCCATGTTTTTCACTATCTGTAACAAGTGTTGTACTGTAATTAAACTGTTTATGTGTAAAATAACACTTTTTTTCCTTGATTTAATTTGCTGCCACTACTTTCTGCTTGCCTTACAAAAAATTAAAATCAAAGCATGACTTCGCATTTTCATTTATTTTTTATAATTAATTTTTTGTTGTTACTCGATAAACATATTATTGACATTAAGTTGTATACTTAAATAACAACAAACACAACTGCAGGCTAATTTATCCATTGTGCCAAAACTGTCCATAAGCAAAAAAAAAATTGATAACTGATTTGGAATTTGTGCTTTGTGACTCAAAAAAACCTGCACAAAATAGGCTCTATCAGTTTGCAATACTTTTTACTTATTTTATTTATTTATTATTTTTCACTTAAAAAAATAATAAATAAATAAAATCTCTAAACTGCTAAAATGGAGTTCTTATTTTGCTATCAAACTGTTCACATGTGGTTAGAGTTTAAAGTGATCGAGTACAAGCAGAGTTGTAAAGAGACAGAATAATGCCAGTCTGATAGAGTATATGTGACGATTTTGCTTCTAAACAAATTCACGTGTAGAGAGACACCGTGTCTGTTAGGTGGCGCTGGCCACGTGTACATGCAAATCAGTCTACACAAACTATTATCCTGCAGGGCTGCACTACATGAGATGGATGACCTGCATTGTGCAAATGAGCCTGCAAATTTGACTGAATTAGCACTCGGGTTTCATTAAATTAGAATGCCAATAGTCATCTATCAAATGACAAAGCAGAATAAATTTGTTTTCTAATATTTCACCAGGTTTGACCTTTCCAGATTCAGCCGTGTGCACATTAATGTTTGCTTTTGAAATTGGGTTTTCGAGGGGTGTCAATTACATTTTCCTTTAACAGCTAAGGCATGGACACGTGATTAATGCATGTCAGGCATGCTCTACGGAGATAAAGCTGCTGGACCTTAGTGGCAGCGAAACAAGATGAAGAGACTCACCTGGCCATATTTGGCAGCCAGGTGGAGTGGAGTCCAGTAGCTGCTGTCTGTTGCCTGTACATCTGCTCCGCTCTCCAGTAACAGGTACACCACGTCCCTATAGCCGCTAGCACAAGCTATGTGCAGCTACACACACACACATAAAGCAAGTAAATGAGCACTGAATGAGTATGATTTTGTTCAGTAATTGCATCTCACTGAGATTATGTTTATGAGCTACTGTACTTAGAAATGTTCTGCAACAGAGCTGCACAATTAAACAGATCTTAAATGTGACAACACTTTGTGAGTTGATAAATTAGTGAAATGTGCCATGTTAGTGAGCTTACAAATGGTGTTATTGTGCTTCATTAATATGTGTTAATTGTCTAATTGATTCCATACCGCGTTGGTACAAATGTGTATTTATTTCTGGTTAAAGTCTGTATGTGATTATCATTTAAATAAGTGATAACTTCTTTTTCCCCCAAAAAAATGGGAACATTTTTTATGATCATGGGCATCCAACAGGAAAGCATCCAAAAGTATTAAATATTTCACACCCCTTAAGCATCACTGTGGAAAACAATGTCCTCAAATGTCATAACCTTAAGAGATCAATGCGTATTTTATTTACAGTACTGTAGCTGTTAATACAATCTATAAGTCACTCGAAAAAATAAGATGTTCTGGAATAAAACAATCTGTTATATATAACTTTATCATCGTAGAATAATATTTTATAATGCTATTATTGTAATTTATACTTTTGAAAATTTACCGTAAAATATTTGGATGTGGCACTTACTTTTTTATGGAACATTTATCTAAGAGAGCTGTATATATTTTATCACATTTTGATCATTTTAGCAAAAATAAATGAATAAAAGGGTTTGCAGCCCTGTTTGAAGATATTTTTTAGATAGCGACAAGACAAAAGCCAAAATATGCAGGCGTGTTTGAGAATAGGAATAAACCTCAGTTATATGTCAAGTTCTGTTGCTCTATGAGATTCCATCATCTCATAATCCCATAATGTTTCTTTCAAAATGAGAAATCCAAATTTTATAGAGTAAATTTTATAAAAGTATATAAAAAATTCAAAGAATCATTAAACTTGATGCTAAATACTAATATTTTGGGGTTTTATATATATAAAAAAAGTTTCTTTGAGCTGAAACTAAGAAATGGATAATAGTGACTACTTTGTCTGAACAATAAGTTCCTAAATAAAAAAAAATTATTTAAGTAGAAGTTGATAAAAAAAAAATAGTAGTGATCTTTAAGTGGCTAAAGCTTGTTTAGTTAACATTGCAAGGAATTAATCCACATAATTTATTGTTATTTCAACAATATGAAATCATATAAAATAATTTACAAATATGGACGTAAAACTGTGATAAAATCGCCTGTCATGTAGCCTTCTGCTCTTCTGTACTTACACACCTGTCATTAGGAAAAATCCCCAAGCATGTTGGTAAGTTGGCAAGTTGCTTTGAAGCTTAGATAAGATATACCAAGGATTTCACAATGAGGGAACATTACAAGAGTATTTATAAAGGTTGTAGAAGGAATATGAACAGAACAATTAAGATAACGCTGGGGTTAAATGAGGTGAATGTGTGTTCACCAGTGTGACTCCGTCCTCATTTCTCTGGTTGACATTGGCTCCGCTGCTGACCAGCTGTCTCACGTCTGACAGCATGACAGAGGCTCTCTGAGTCTTCATCTGGTGTATGGAGCTCACATCCACTCCTGACACACACACACACACACACACACACACACACACACACACACACACACACACACACACAGTGGGAGACAATGCATGAGCATCAAGTCTGTTTTCATGTGCCACACTGTTCTGATTAGGTTGTGCAGTTCTAAAGTTTGGGGTTGCTGCATACAGTGGTGAGAGGATGGTTTATTGATAGTGAGCTGAGGAAAAGTCTGTTGTTAGCCTGTTATTCCCCCCCAGGTGGGATCAGTGCGGGACTTTCCCCTTTCTTTTTTAAATTGCTTTCAACTCTGAGCTAGGCCTAGAATAAAATGCCTCTGTGTACTTGTTTGGCCTTTCCTTACTTTACCCTTGTCTTGCCTTGGAACAATAATGTTTTTACTGTATATCAAATAGAGGAAGAATAAGGTTTGAATAAAGAAAAACAAATGACCTATCATACATCTCTTTTGTGTAAAATGATACGTTTGCTCTAACACCTGCATAGGAATTGTGTTACTGATCACTTCTAGTCTGAGCAGAATAGCTTCTTGTGTTGATAATAATCAAAGGCTTGTACAGATGTTATAACTACACTGTAAATCTATGTCTCTGTATACATTAGCATTACAATTTCCCTTCATTGGAACTAAGTGGACCAAACCACCTGTGTGTACAGAAAGGTCTGTGAATATATACCATCTAAAGGGTAAACAAAATAACCTCAAAGCCCTGACCCCAACTCCCATAAATCCCTTTGTGTTGTATAAACTGAAACACCAAATGTGTACCAGGACGTCTGACTTCACATCAGTGCCTGACAACATTAACGCTGTTGATATGGTGGTTAAAAAGGGAAATCCCCACAGCTACACTCCAAAATCAAGTAGAAAGCCTTTTCAAAAGAGTGGAGGTTATTATAATATCAAACAGAGACTGAATCTGGAACAGGATCATAACGATGTTCATATGGGTTATGAAGCAAGAGCTAACATCCTAACTGTATTCGTGTAAAGAAAATAGACAGAACGAAGCTAATTTAATGAACATTTGTCAAAAAGAAATGTCATTAAGTAAATGCATTTAAGTCCTGCAGAGTTTTTCAAATACGGAAGTGACAGTGGTGCTGAGGGCTACACTAACATGTCACAGGTGGGGGAAAAGGATTATGCACAATGGTTGGTGCAAATCAGGACACAACCAGAGCCTGTACACTTCTATACTTCATGGACTCAATGAGATTAGTACTGAAAATACAAATACACTACTACATGTATACAGTATATTTACTTTTGTTCATTCTATTTATTTGGTACTGTTCTTTATACTGTATCTGCAAATTATACCTTATCTTTACCATAAACACACAATTCCATACACAGACAGTAGTATGATAGCTGAATTAGTTTAGCTTAGCTCATTATTACTAGCTGATGATGAATGCCAGTTTTGTGTTCTAGAGGCAGCACTCGCTGAACTTGAATTATTCATAATTTATAAAGTGCAATACATCTTAGTCACTGGGCGTGGTGCAGAAATGATTCAGCAGGCTGATAATGATCAATAGAATATATGAAGTTGATCAGGGTCTAAACTAGCTAGTCGTAATTAAGGTAATTGAGGTAATTATACACAGCGTGCATGCTACTTAACTGCTGAAAGCAATATTATGATTATAAGGTATAGATTATTGTTCTTAACATATCAATCTATAACATAGCAGACTGATGCTAAAGTAACACATGAAGGTGTTATTTTTAAGGCTTTAGACTTCAAAAACCTATACCTAATTGTGTTCTTATCCTTAACAGATGCAAGTGTTTCCCTTAGGACTCAGACAGATTGAATTGACTAAGTGGCTATTACTTTAGAGGTGGGCTGACAGGATGCATAGCTTGGTTAAGAAGAACCCTTTACTTTCAGCCTATTCATAAAACGCATCGTATCAAACTAGTAAGAGAATTTTCCCACATTCCCGATTTTTATCGAAGGGTTTTCATCAGAAAGTATGATAAAAAAAATAATAATATAATAAATATTATATTATTATAAAAATAAATAAATCAAAATGGTCTCTGACTGAAAACTAAACGAAAAGCTGAATTTCCTTTTAGTGTTGATGTGGACAGCTTTAAACTTTTAATACTGGAGCATGCATTGAAACCAAAAGCACCTGAATCCAACCCTGTGCACTAAACTATTAAATATTTTGTTTTAAAAAGACACTAAAGCCATTTATATAATAAAATCCTAAATCGTTCGTAGATAAATATTGTAAATTCGGAAACAGTTCAGCATAAGGTTGGCATGGGTAGTAGTTGTTTTGTAGGTGAATTATTCATAATTATTCATAATTTATAAAGTGTAATACATCTCAGTCACTGGGCGTGGTGCAGAAATTATTCAGCCGGCTGATAATGATCAATAGAATATATGAAGTTGATCAGGGCCTATACTAGCTAGTTGTAATTAAACTGATGAAGTAATTATACACAGCGTGCATGCTACTTAATTACTGCTGAAAGCAATATTAAGATCATAAGGTACATATTAATACTATATTAGACTGTAATCCTGACTATATCATACCATTTCATAGGTAATGCATAGCCAACCTGTGATTGATACAAAAAAGTGATGTTACAGAGTCAAGCAACCAATAGCAGTCAGGAATTTGAATTCAATACAGTTGAGTGTGCGCTAGAAATTTGTTTTTTTTAGAAATTCTGGAAAGCACATTAATTATACTACCAGTGTAATATATTAGAAAAAGTAATCCTAATTTACAGAAACCAGCTTAAGGCATGCGTTGATCTTTTAATCATGACAGCAATTACTTCTTTTAGGTTTCAGTTTATTAATCTCCACATCTGTCTAACTGCCTGCATAATTGTGTGGATATACCTTATGAACCATTCACCAGTCAATTCTCAAATTAACCGAGCAGCTCATGTATGAACAATACACACTTCCTGTCATTACTCTTCATTCCAATGCATTACCCATATTGCTGATTAGTTCTGTCTTGGGAATAGATTATAGTCAAACAAACAATACCTTTATAAAAATAATTAAAAAAAATTTTTTTAAGGAAAAAAGGTGTTATTTAAGAATATTCATTATAAAATATATAATGTCCGTTTCTGCTTTTCAGCATGAGTACAGGATTTGCATTCACATAAACCACCCTGTGAAGGAGACTAAGATGAACAGATTCCCATTTCAACACTTAAAAGCCTGCACTTCTCCTCATATCTTATTCACTATTATTTCCAGACGGTCTCATAATTATTTTAAATAAATAAAAATTATTTATTTATTTATTGACTGTACCACACTCTTCCAAATGCGTGGTGAGAATGTAGCTGCTCTCGCTCCCCTCCATGGCGTAGTCGAGCGGTACGTTCCCGTTTACATCCTGCAGAAGCGCATTGACCCCAGACTTTCAGAGACAGCGGCGTAGACAGCACGGTCAAGGGTGATGAGCATCGGGGGAAAAAGAGGGAAACAAAAACACAAAGGGAGAAGACATAAACATATAGAGCATCTTATCTCTGATTCTTCAGTCAGCAACTGATGATAAACAAGCTCTCATTATCGCACTATGCCAGTGCCGAGGTACCAGAATGCAGGATGTGCAACATTACTATACAATAGTGAGGTAAGTAACTCAGTAAGAGTGAAGCCCTGAGGAGAAGGAGTGGGGGACTTAAGGGGGTTATGGTGTCTACAGTGATGTACTGCGTATGTGGCTGGTGGGGGGCTGACTTATTATTTATGGGTCCAGAGAATCAAAGCAGGGGGCACAATGCTTAAAGTGTCCCGCACATCTGGGTTACGCTGATACTAAGAGAAATCAGGAATAAAATACACCTCTTTACGGAAACATACAGAAAACCGGAGTAAAAATTAACATCTCTTTCTCTGTCAGGCAGTGGAATTAACACGTCGGCTGTCAAGTTGGTCATTGTTAGCCCCGGGCTGTAAAATAGACAGTGATTTCCCTACACAATAAAATGGAGCATGGGCTAATTTCAAGCCCTGCGCTAACACACAGATAAGAGAAACAATGTGCTTTACACATCACAGTCAATATATCGTACTGACTGAATTTTAAAAAGTGTGTGCAAGCATTTTACATATCCACATCCGAGGGAGTAGAAGAGGGGGGAGAAAACTGGTGTTCTAAGGAAAGAGCAGGGGAACAGAAATGAGATAAGAAAACCTGAAATTTCAGCAGTCTGTCTGAGATTCAGAACACTATAGAGAACTGTCTGTCACAAACTAACAATTGCAAATTGAGGGTTTTTCATTTCTTTTCCCGTGCACAGCAGATTCAAGCTGGTCAGGTCGTGTCAATCATGCTCACGGGTTAGTGGCGGCTTAATAACTGGATGGGTTAATTAACATTAAATATCAGATACTCTTTTGTTCATTCATGAGCAATGAGAGTGCATTGTTCTCCACTGTCTCCACACACACACACACACACACACACACACACACACACACACACACACACACACACACACACAGAGTGAGGACAGATTTGACAGTGTGTCAGGTTGAACGCAGGTTTGAACACTGTTATCTAACCAGACATCACTGGCTCACTGAGATACATACATGAGCACTGTTGTCTACAAAAAAAACCACATACTCATAAATCTTCTAGACGTATTGGTATATAGACTGGGTAAAGATGCATGGATCACTGGCAGTCATCAGGAGGGGAGTCAAAGGCTTGTGGGTGTGTCTGTGTGTGTGTGTCTACAGTATATATGCTTATTAAGCAGAATTGTCTATTGATCTGTCTGGTTCGAGGACAAACACAAATAGCATGGTTTTACTGAGTAGAAGTAAATGTTTCATGTAACCTTTGTGGTCCTGTGTGTCCCCATGTCCTGATGAGATCAAGATTTTTTCTTTATTTCCTTAAAATAATGGGGTCTCTCTCTCTCTCTCTCTCTCTCCTCTTCCTGTAAGTAATGATGGAGAACAGGCTAAAGCTTTTTTTTCTCCTTCAGAAGAGACTGTCAGTATTGATCGGCTTTCTGCCTGGCACTCTAAAACCCACTTCAGTTTGAATCCTAAGCAGCAACTATAAATATGAAGATCACAGAATCAATGAATGTCCACCCAGTGGCTCACTCCTCTAAGAATAACCAATACACACTGCAGATCATTTCACTGTTTAGCACAATTTAGCCAAATGATTTAGCTGCTAAATATGATGGGTGTTCAAGTCAAACCGGGACAAATTATACACACAATCATTCACAAACACCACTTGCACATTACATGAACTCAGCTGGGAGTTATTGCCACATCCCGTGTACAGTTGTGACCTCCAAGTGATTTCCACATGTCTGGGCCATTAAAGGTGTTCCTGGGAGGCCAGACGTGATGCAGGCAGTTTGAGCATGACTCCGGTGCACTGAAAGAACTTTATACCTTGATGGTATCCAAGCATTAGTGAAGCACTGGGGTAAGTATATTAGTGTAGCAGAGGATTATATAGAGAAATAGAACTTGTTCAAGGTCTTATTTATATTTTTAACAAAGTACAAGTACGTACACAAAACTTGTTACTTTCCGCCCTTAAGTACATTATGTAAATAGCTAAACATTCCTTGTCAAATAAGCTGCATTTACTATACTGTATTAGAATGAAAGTAATATTCTATCTCAAAAACCTGAAAATTGTCAGTTGGAGCCAAGTCCCCATTATTGTCTGTGGTCCCTGGAATTTAATCCTTTATTTTCCCCCGATGCACTGGCATAATGAATTGAACGAGAAAGTATGCCATTAAATGTCATAGTGTTTGTCTACGCCTAAATAATTCATTGAAGTGCTAGAGAAATCCAGAGACCATCAGCAATTATGGTAATCACCAAGCTAAGTCTGTAATACTCAAAATATTAGCTGTAAGTTTGTGACTGTAATTGCACTCGTCCATTACACTGGCAGTCTTTCCTTTTAAATTGTACAGACAGTTACTTCACATCCATACTCAATTATACTCCACACTCACTCAAGAAGATGTACTCCTGTCTTACTGTCTCCACAATAAAGCACCCTTTCTACCAGTCTAGTCTCACTGACTTACTACTACATGACACCTGAACGTTTCAGATGACTGAAAGCCTTCATTTGCACCTCCATTGATCCACCTTGTACATCATGTGTTCGACAGCTGGTAATTAAGCCTGGTCAAATGAGCATTAGGCTACCTATACTCAGAGTCTGGATAAAAAGGATGGATTGACAAGCAGACCTCTCACCCTGGCAGCTAAAACCTTTGCTTGTATTATGATGGATAACCTTATAGAGCCAAGATGACAGAAATATGTTTACGCCATCTCTCAGTCCATCATAAGATTGGTTTCTGAGACCAGTCTAATAATTTATTATTGCCTTACAGAATAGAAATATGGGGTTGTGAGTGTGTGTTCTCTGAGACATGAAGGAGCTATGATTTCCCCAAAGACATTATATGATGACAGTAATCTAGATAAAATAAGAAGTAGCCTACTTTTCTTATGTAATGAGTCCATAGAGAATATTTCAGCTATATACTTACAGAACTCTTTAATAGAAACACTATACTAATAATGCTGTCGTCTGCTGTTGTAGTCCATGCATTCGAAGATGCTTTTCTGCTCACCATAACTACACAAAGTTGCTATCTGTGTGCCAGTAGCCTTTCTGTCAGGACAACCATTCTGACCTTTCTTCATTGGCCTCTCTATTCAAAAGGAAGAAGAACCTTTGATTATTGGATGTTATTTCTTTAATGCACTATTCTGAACCCGGCAATCATGCCTCAGGCAAAATCACCCTTTTCTCCATTCTGACGCATTATATAAATTTACCCAAAGCTGCTAGCCTGTATCTGCCTGATTGTATGAGATGGTTGATTAGATAATTACTTGAGTGAATTGGTGCTCCTGATAAAACGCTCAATAAGAGAATTTGAGAATTACACACAATAAATGTATAAAAATACTTTATGTTAACAAACAAACCTATTAACATTAGAATAAATGTGTAAGGAAAAAGTGCTGTGGTATTTTAATAGATAAGGTTCTTTACTG
This sequence comes from Clarias laeviceps, assembly GCA_030014305.1. NCBI lineage: Eukaryota > Metazoa > Chordata > Actinopteri > Siluriformes > Clariidae > Clarias > Clarias laeviceps. The sequence continues at coordinate 13,203,431 of JAQMYJ010000036.1, read as the reverse complement.
ACTTAAATGGTTGCATGGTTCAATTCCAGCTATTTCAGAAATTCACTGTTGTGTTCCTCTGGAAGACCTTTAAGATGAATGCATTAGAACATATTTTGCCTAAATAATGAGTAAAAAAAAAAAATCTCCAAAATGAATCCATGTAATAAAAAGGCCTAGAGCTGTATAAACAGTAGTTAATGACAAATGCTTGGCCTAATTTGGAGTCTATGAAGATGATGAGATATGTTTGGACTCAGGTTAAGAAAATGTATAAGTAAGGGTAGAACCACATCACCAGGCTAATATAAAACAGCAGTAGTCACCCAACTCTGATTATTTAAGAATAATTAGTTAGAAATATGGCATTAAATCTGTTCTGCCTGATTATGGCCTTCAGTGACACGAGACACAAAAACATGTCCGGCTTAATCGCTTCTTTCCAATTAAACCTTTTATGAGTAAAACCAGTACAAAATGTTAAATACAGGGAGGGTTTGTTAATAAGCCTGAAAGTCATCTATAACAGGGATTTGGTTCTCCATATCGCACTTATATGCACAGTCATGGAGCCACTAAAGAAAAAGCCAGCACTCCAGTGGACACTGCTTTTGGCTCGTACACTATAATGAGTCAATAATAACTTCTCCTGAGTGCTGTGAATGTTTAATCATCACCATATAATCAGGATGTAACGAGTCCAAAACCACTGCCATCCATGGCTGGGATCTCCTGATCACCTACACTTCGTCTCTGAGAATTATAGAGATAAAAGCCGATCATAATGTCTCTTAATTCATGTATACACGATAGGGAAGTCAGTTCTCTTTTCCAACCTCCTTCAGCTGGCTTATTACATTAGCAGCTTTTAAATCAATTTTAAATTGGTTTGCAGGCCTCCCGTGTCTCAGAGGATGCAAATATTAGCCGAGTCTACAGCCCCTAATAGATTGTGCTGGACATATAATAATAATGATGATAATAATAATAATCATCATCATCATCAAAATAATTTTTTAAAAAGTAAATCTGAAAATATGTTGCCCTAATTTCTATAGTACGCTCACTTGGAAGAGGGAGCACTAGACTAAAATGGAATTGGAGAAAAAGAGAGTGTATGCCTGGAGTGGGAGTGGGAGGCTTCATCCTCAAGCCAACATTGCAGTGAGGAGATAAGAGCATTAGCATGGAAGAAATAGCCGACGGCAGCCATAAAAACAGAGAATAAGTCAAATGAGAGAGAGGGAAGGAGAATCAGATGGATGCAGCTCTATATATGGTCCGGTTATGGAGTGACTGAAAAGAGATTTAAAAAAAACAATAAAAAAAAATGAAAGAGTCGTAGAAGAGGAATGAATAGAGCAGGCAAATATGAATATTCAATGTTCAAAAAATATGAACAGTACTGGTTGAAAGAGTGAAATTAATTAGAAGATGCGCATTATGACGAAATGTACAGTATATTAGACAGATTTTTAGAGGAGGTTGCAAGGTCATTTGGTAGATTTTTTTTTTCCAAATTAAATGTCCCAAATGTTTTGACCTTGTGGTGACATTGGCTAGTCTCCTTCGGATTATTTGTTCGCTAAACATAGTAGCTTTGATTTAAACACAAGTGAAAAAACGAAAGTTTTATTGTGGAATGTTAGGACAGTATGATTCTGTCTGTGTGTGTGTGTGTGTGTGTGTGTGTGTGTGTGTGTGTGTGTGTGTGTGTTGAGGAAAGCCATGGTGAAAGCCCTGAACTATAGTAATGTGTATCCATAGCAACGGTGTGGTCTGTTCTGTGGATGCTAAGTCACCTGTGTGTGTGTGTGTGTGTGTGTCTGTGCGTAAGCAGCAGAGGGATGCTGATGTTAATGAAGCCTCAGAGAGGAGAATCCTCCAGCTCTCTATCTTAATAACCATGCCTTGGACAAACAAAAGCATGTGCATGCGTAAGCTGCTGAAATAGCTGCTAATGAGATGAAAACATCAGCACCTGTCAATCTCAGTCATGTTTGGGAGTGAGTAGGTATTTAATCTGAGGGCAGTCTCGTTGTACCTTCTTACACACTCTGAAATGTTTGAAATAAAAACAGAGAAAAGTCACATAAGCGGAATGTTCCTGAAAAAAAAAGAAAGGATCTACAGAGAGAGAGAGAGAGAGAGAGAGAGACTTCAACAACCTACTCATGATCAAGTGAAATAACCGACAGCATGAAGACCGAGTCATGTTTCGCTTTACACTGCTCAAACCACATGATTCCACTTTTAAGTGTGTGGAATAAAAGATTACGCTAGGTTTTCATGAGAACATAATAAAAATTTAATTGTCCTGCCTGGACAAGATGAAAAAGTAAAAAAAAAAAAAATGAAGTAATGTTTTATTATTGGCCTACCACTGTGCGGAAAGGTGACTTCATATTAAACGTACCACAATACTGAATTTGCTCTACAGCGACTGATAATCCATAATGTTCCATTCTGTATATGTACAAATGGAGTTAAATATTTCAGTATTTTCAGTTATATTTCTAGTTCTCTCTCTATGTACTTTGAGCAGAAGCAAGACGCACATTACTGCTAACACAGACTGTATCAACTAATGTTACTGCAATGATATTAGAATTAGCATTAATATCACCTGTTTTGGAATTAACTCAATACAATATGATGTCATATCTATGCCAGTACCTTTTGAAGAAGGGTGAGCTTAAAAATGTCCACTTCAGCTCTTCTGAGGTTTACATTGCTCCTGGAATGTGCTAGTATGGAAATCCAGGCTGTTTCTGCATCTTTAGATACATTGACTCCCATATTATCAGTATGTTTACTGATGATATGTTCATTCATTCACTCATTTATTCATTCATCTCCTATACTGCTTATCCTGTATACTAGAGCCTATCCCAGGGGATTTAGGGCACAAGGTAGGGTAAACTTTGGGCAAGATGCCAGTCATACACACACACACACATTATGGGCAATTTGGGAACACAAATGAACACAAATCTCCCTGCATTTGGATTGCGGGAGGAAACAGGAGTACCCAAAGGAAACCCACCAAGCATAGGGAGAACATGCACTCCACGCACACAGACCCGAGGTGCGTCTCGTACCCTCGATCCTGGTGGGGCGAGGCCATGGTGCTAACCAATACGCCACTATGGAGATAAGGAGAAAGAAAAGTTCCATAAACTAAAGAATTCTGGACGTCAGTATCCTCAGAGCGATACGCTTACCTGTATTTTTCAATAATTATGCAGTATTCAATAATCCATGCATTCCTATCTGCCAGAAATTCTCATAACCCTCGTCCTGTTGACTTTAGTAATGAGATTGAAAGTTTGAAAATTTACATTACAAACAATGTTTTGTTTTTCAGTCTGCTTATGATTCCCACATTAATGATGCATGAAGATGTAGATACATATTAATCGAAGAACCAAAATCTGCTCCAATTTTCAGACATTTCAACCGGTTGTTCATCTTGTTAACGTTTGCCTTTCATTTTGTACTGTGGGATAAATAACAATCAAGATGTCCTCTGCCCCCAGAGAAAAAAAAGAAAAGTAAAAATGTTGGCTTACATACTAACAGGAGTGCTCCTGAGAATCCCCAGGGGATTATAAGCCTGAGCAATTGCTGTGTCAATCTTCCCATGATTTGGATTCTGATCTGCATTCAAATTTAACACCTTCCTGATTAATTGCACTTTACTTCCTGGGTGAAAGTGTAAATGTGAGATGGGCTGGAAAGTGTCTCCTCTGTGCTGTAATTACAGTGTAATTTCCCCTGCCTCATGAGCGCTCCTCCAATCTTCTCATACCCTCATACTCTACTATGCAAATGAGGCCTACTTTCAGAAATATTCATTGATACGTTTTCTTATTTACACACACACACACATGGACCATGCAACCACGGAAAGCACAGCTGCAGAGAAATTATACTGTACATAAACACTTTTTCCTTACTCATACACGCACACTCCATTGTTGCTGTTTACATGAGAAAATACTGTATTTGCTATATTTGAGAAAAATCATGATCAAGGCGTTGACGTCAAGAACGTGATGAGTGCATAGGACTCTGTCAGAACATCCATACATAATGCAGTTCCTCATTACTGACATTACTGTTTCATTGATATGAGCACTGATGCAAAAGAAAGATAAAAAAATAAAAGAGAAATGTGTGGAAAACACAACTGAAAGCAAAAATCTAGCCAAAATAATGAAGAGAATATTTGTGCACATAATACATTTAATCAGCTTGCTCATTGGAGATGTGTGTTTTTATGTGTAAGTGCATAGAGCATGTGCATCAACTACCAGTTCATGGTGATTGCATGTAGTGTGTTGCAGAAGAGCAACCCAGTGATTAACTGTGATATTTTGCATAATTATTCTCTAACTAGAAATATTTCATTCTGCACCATCTGCATCACTACGACACCAAACGCTGTGTATTTGCATGTTTGGGTCCTGCCTTGCCACCTGCTATTGCTATCATCTCAGCTAAACAAACCTAGAGGAGCATGAAGGTTACATCAAACATCAAACACTGCTACACACACACACAGACACACATACACACATACACACACACACACAAACACACAGCCTATCAGAGCCCAGAGCAAACAGACTGCATCTGGATGCAGTGTCACATGCAAGCTAATCAACAATCTCACACACCCACACCATGTGGAGGACAAATTCTCCATAAGTACCTGATAAATTAACTTAAATGGATTTTTTTCCCCCTTCACTCTTAATTGATGATTTTTAAAGTTTGACTCGCCAGATATTATACCTGAAACACTATAAACCAGGGATATTTAATTAAAAATTCAACAACGAAGGTCCAATTTCATAAGATTTCTTGCTTACATTTCAAGCCCATTTGATGATTAGTTCATGCCTTTTAATAATTTACATTTTCTTTTAACTTGTATAGCACTTTAACAACAACAAATGCCCCAAAGTGCTTCACATAAATAATAAAATAATATAAAAAGACAAATAATAATCACATCACACAATAATAAATAATAATCTCTAATAGTAGGATGTGGTGCATCATGGACGCTGACAAGATGAGCTACAAAGAGTTTTTTTACTCGGACAGAATGAATGCATCAATCTCTGTCCATTCATCTTCAAACGCTGTTTTTTTCCATATACTGTACAGTACAAGCAATTTCATCACTAATCAGACCAAAGAGAATTAATTAAATAAATAAAAATTCTTTTTGTGATCTAATGGCCAATTCTTCAGCACGTCTCTAGTCCAGTGAGCTGCCTTTAGATGAATAAATAAAAAAATAGCATGTGATTGGATAAATCAAAACAAAGTATCTGCTGAATGTCTGCAGAAGCTATAATGGATTGTGTTCAGGAGCAGCCACAGAAATAGAGTTGCTAAACTCTAAAACTTAAAACATAATAAATCTCTCTGCTACAGCATTTTTCTTTTTATTCAGATTCCTAAAATACTTTGCTGAGTTCACATCCAGTCTGTCAGTTAACGACCTTTTGTCAAGCATGCATTTTTTTTAAAAAGAAGCATTACTGTTCACGGAACAGTGATTTTGGGGGAAGTGTTGACAATCAGCATTCGTTTTAAAGCTATGCCTCTATACCGCAGGTACCTGCCTCACCTGGGACACAACATCAGAATGCTTGTGTAAGAACAGGAACCTTCTGCTTTCTCCTGATGTTGGTGATGCACATGACTTACCGCACTTTTAAATGTGTTCGATTTTGTGTTAGAAATCCGTATCCACATCTGAATCTGTCTGAACTCAACCTCAGACTGAGAAGATTAGACTTGTTCATTCCATCATGTCTCTAACAAACCATTCAGCAAGAGTTCTGTGTACACAGCCAGCGCTTGCAACACAGTACATAAACTCATGCTGTATGTCTACACAAGGTCTGCAAGGTTGGCTGTTTTCTCAATAGTCTCCACACACTGATCCACAGTAACACTATCGCAGTTCACTCCTGTCTGATCAGTGATTAAGAGATCTGATGCCAGTTAAAGGCAAAGGCTGAAAAGGTTAGACTATCATCACCCCTTACATTATTTACACAGACATGCACACACACACATGTATCAAGCTTGCGGAGTGCGTACTGGGCAACCTCAATAAGTTCTTAATGTTGAGGTAAAGATGGTTTGAGTCATAAGCAGTCATGCTTCTCATCCTTTCTGCCTTATTTTCACTTTCATCCATCACAACATAATCCCCTTTAATCTTCTGTCTGGAGGAGGGTGTGACAGAGAATATGGCCAGAGGAGTAAATAAAAGAGCAGGGGAGGAAAAAAATAAAACAGCAGCACTAAAACAGGCACCGTGCACACAGTATACGCATGCGGTATACGACTCAAAGTGTCCGGAGACTAACTGCTTTTCAGAACTGTATTCATTTGCATAAGTATTACATCATTTTAATTATAGCACAGCACTCTCAGATTATTTTTTATGCAATTGCTCAAAAGGTGTTGATTAACTTTCCAATTCTAACTGCTCTGAAGTTAATATTTACATTAGTTAATAGTTACATTAATATGTAATTCAAGTTTATATTAATGCACTCATTCTAATTTGTAACTGATATTGATTGCTACCATTTTCTCGATTAATTCGAATAAATGTTTTAATGCGATTTTCAAAATGTTCTACACACAACTCTGTGACTGCCTTTTCCAACTCAGTGATTCTGTTTGTTTTTTATTTTTACTGATTTTTTTGATGTTCTGTTAAATCTTTTCCTCTCTATTAAATCGTTCACTTGGATGTTAAAAGTTGCATTAAGTAAATACAGCTGGATAAAACAAAAACTATGTACAGTATGTGTTCATTTCGAAATGTAAGTATATACAGTATATATACAAAATATACAAAAAAACTAATTAAATACAAATAAAAAAAAAAAAAGATAAATGGGTAGCGCATGTGCATGTATGTATGCATTACACAAATACTCATGCTTTCAGACTAGATGACTTCATTCTTTGTGATTTAACATGACAACATTATTAACGATAAAACCTGGCCATAATTGATCTAATGGAAGTTGTAACAAAACAGCAGTTAAAAATAAATATATATGTAATGAATCTAGAATGTTAATCATTTGCAAATCGTTTGCTGTTACATAAGAGAAATAAAACACATTTGCACATTCTCTTATTAGAAAGTCATTTCAGTGTAATAGCAGCACACACACCTCAGAACTGACTGTTATCACTTGTTTTATTCACTACTTCCCTCTCTAGTTTTTCCGTTATACTGATTACAGGAAGATGACATATTAAGTCATTAATAAAAAAATTTAGAATGTCAGTCTGCCTGACAACGTGTGTGTATGTGTGTGTGTTCCTCCTCACCAAAAGCAGCAGCAGCAGCATATCAGTGTGGTCGCAGGCACAGGCCACATGCAGCGCAGTCCAGAGGTCTTCATCCTGCAGATTGACATTCAGGCCTCGTTCTATCAAAATCTCTGCTGCAAACACATTGTCATGGCGAGCACACTGCAAAGAACAGAGCAGCATTATGGGTAACTGTAGCACAGTAGGGGCAGGAAGCCCCTTAGATTTTAGCATTGCTGCAAAAAAAATAATAACCATGCCAAATAATTAATGAATAAAGTTCACACTCATAATGGGCATTTTGGCAAATTCTGCTGAATATTTTTTGCCCCACTACATGCTGTGGGAAATGATTACTCCATAAAAATGAAAATGAAAAAGCAATTAATTGGAAAAGACTGGCCTCTTGATGTCTCACTGATGTGCAATCATGCACACACTGCTCGCTGTTGACTTCTGTTACACCTGATTATTTCACAAATCTTAGTTAAGCATTGCTTCTAATAACTTCTAATACAAAACTTTTCCAATTATATTCTGACCGTTTTTTGTTGTCTCTTATGCCCAGAATATGTGAGTATTGTTGGAAAAATAAAGATTGTATACCGCTTTATAATGCACTTCCATTTTCAAACAAATTAACAAAATATAATAAGTTCAGCTTCAGGACACACAGCAGTTAACAGCACAGTTTACTGTGCACAAGCTTATCATTGCTTCAGTGCAATGTTGTGACATTTTATTTATGTGTAAAAATGTCGTGTCAGAAATATATAAGGAGAAGATAAAACATATACTGTATATGAATACAATGGCCAAAACAATCAGATTTTGGAGGAAAAAAGATCAATTCATTTATTCAAAAAAAGCAGTGAGGAAGAGGAAGGCCCACAGAAAAAGTGAGAGAAAGACAGAGCGAGCAGTTGTAAGAATAGTTTTATTCTGGTAGGAGGAGGATGGCTGATTGAGACAAACACAGTAGAACACCTCTCCAGGGGGAGCATGGTGTTGGAGTATGTTCATACCAGATGGAGCAGCGAACCTCCTGACGAGAGAACTGTGTTTAGGTCAGCTCCCTCCTTCAGTAGCTTCAGCACTGTAACAAAAAAAAAAAACACATCATATTTTAATAGCAAACAAACCCAAAATAACAGCAGATATTTGTTGCTTTTAGATATTACTGTCTGTCTACACTCTTGTCTCACTATTTTGTCTGCATAAATTAATTTTTGTCTCACATGATTTATTTTCACGCACACTAAACTAATGCAGTATGATCCTTTACACACTATATGACCAAACTCTTGTGGACACCTGACCACCATATTCATACTCATATGTGGTATTTAATGGTTACAATACCCTCGGGAATGCTTTCCACTAGATGTTGGAGCGCGGCTGTGGGAATTTGTTTAAGGAATAAGAGCCTTGGTGAGGTCAGGCGCTGATGTCAGGTGACCAGGCTTGGGGAGCATCCCAAAGATGTTGAGTAAGGTTAAAGCTAGGTCACTGTGCAAGCCATTGAAATTCGACAGAGGAGTTCGACATCAACTTGGCAAATCATGTCTTCATGGAGCTTGGTTTGTGCAAAGTGGACTGTCATGCTGAAACATGTTTGAGCCCAGTGAAGGGAAACTGTAATGCTACAGCATACAGGTACATCAAGACATATTTGTGTTAACAGTTTGTAATGGTCCATATGGGAGCGATAGTCAGATGTCCCCAAACGTTTGGCCATATTGTGCATCTGGTCTGCATTAAAGGTAGTGGGTGTTGATCAGAAGTAATCAGAGCAGAACACAGTGGTAAGAACTGTGAATACTTTGTACACCTCCATGATGAACCCAGCCTCATACACAGGCTCTGCATACACGTCTGCTTCAGCACCTTTCTCCCTGACCTGCTTCTATCAGCCCAGCTTAACCACACACACACACACACACACACACACATTAAAATCACCCCCCATGCCATTTTATTGTCACTCTATGTATTCAGACTTTGAAGCATTTCCCGTGTTCCTGGTAATCAGGATGAGATGCTGATAATATGTTTGACCAAAGGAGAGAAAACGTGACATTGACCTGCACTGATAAGATGATGAATATACAGTAATGCTGTCACCTGCCTTTGTAGTGTAAATATCCTCATTAAGAATAACATTGATTTATGGAATTATTTATTTGAAGCTGGGCTAATAGTGTATGGCACATGAGCTATTGTGAATAAATTCAGACTAAATTCAGACTTTTTTTTTCACCCTAATTCGACACAAATAGGTCTGAACACACAAAGCTAATGATTTTCAGATTGGATCCGAGTCACTGTCATACAGTATGTAGCCCTACTGTAGGTCTGATACTGTGAATATCTGATACGTGGTCATGTAACGTGAATGAGACGAAGCAAATCGGAATTCATCCAGAGCATAACGTCAAGAAACTTTTTCCATAATTTGAAATTAATGAGTTGCAAATTTGACGAAAGACGCATCCATGCACGTTTCAGACGACAGACGCATCCACATTAGAGTCAGATAAAAGTCACTTGTAATTATAAAGGTAAAATGCCATGACAGGCAAATTCAACCTGACAAAAAAAATCTGAATTAAATAATGTGCCTTGTAATGTAAACGGTGCCATAAAGAAGTAAACATAATTTTTTTTTTAAATGACTAATTCTTATTATCAATCTGTAATATGTAAAAGGTCTAAGATTTTGGGGAGCATTTTAGGATACATGGATCAGCCATAACATTAGTCCCAATACTGTGTAGGTCCCCCTCGTGTTGCTGGGGCAGCTCTGGTCCCTTGGGGCATGACTCCAGAACACCTCTGGGGGTGTGCTGTGGTGTCTGGCACCGGGACGTTATTGATTTGAGGTGTCAAAGTAGAAAACCAATTTGAGGTTTTCCAGAATTAAATTACAGTGACATCTGACACTGAGACCTCCACACATATATCACGATATCAACAGAAATGGTGAGATCACTGGCTCCTGACTGGCTCAACAGAATAGGGTTTGCTCAATCACGATGCTCTCGGGAGGAGGAGGGGTGGCATACACACTCTCCCTTATCAACCAAAGAAACACTATCTAAACATGCGCATCTGTGAGCTCATGCAAGCAGAAGTGGGTGGACAGCACATTCCTCTGAGTTTGTTATGCCGTCCCCGAATGCACCATAAGCAGCAGTTCTGAAAGGAAAAAAAGGAGCATGTGATAACTTTCCCTGATTGGTGGTTATCACTTGACTGGGGAGGGCAGTAAAAGATGGGTGTGAATTGGCCATGACTAAATTAGGGGGAACTAAAAAAATATATTTTTTAAAGTTAACGGGTAAGATCACAGAGTCCATGTCACTGTTTTCATTGCAGTGAAAAAAATATTAACCATCCCTGTGACAGCTAGAATACAAGTCTGCATTAGCCACAGTACATTTATCTTAAACTTAAGTCAACTTCTTATTTTCAGTACTCATTGGAAAAGATGACTTTTGAGCACAGTCTACACACCCCATTAAACATGATAGTGTGGAAACGCTCTAATCCTCCAAATCCATATCCCTTGTTTCCTACAACCAGTTACACTATGTTGTTTCTGTTCCAATATGGTGCTGTGATGAATGAGAAAAGCTTAAGGACTTATTAGCTGAGTGATCTACAGTAGTAAATGGATTCCCAAGCTATTACAAGCTGAGCTGACAAAATGGGAAAATAAAAATGAATGAAGACACTGCAGTGAAAATGAGGGTGAATGTTTGCTGTAAAAAAAATGGACAATGACGGAAATGTCGTCAGAGCGTTTATAACTTTATACTGTAATGATCTGCAACCCCACTATTAGATATCACCTAGAAGAGAATGAATCCTCAAGCTCCCAGAAACATTCTTTCACAATTCGAGTCATTAAATATGCTTGTGCCATCAGGGAACAAAAAAAATGCATTAATGAGATGACCTGGTCATACAGTATATTCACGTCCTCAGCTGACTTCATTTTATTGCCAAATCACATTGCTGAGTCTAGACCTGACTTTCAGGAACAACCCCAGATAATAACACTGCCTCTCCAGAGGTTTGTACAGTGGGCACTGTGCATGATGGGTGCATTGGCTGGATTTATCAGTTTAGTGAGTTTTATCAGTGAGTTTTCATTGCATTGTGTATGTGAGCATACTCTCATTTTTACAATTAACCACAGATGTGATTTCTACTGATTCTTTTCTTTTCTTTTTTTAATGATGCAACTTCACCAAGCATTTAAGTCATCTCCTATCATGATTTTTTTCTGCCTACATTTCTTCCACAATATTTACAGGTCAGCACTGTATTTCCAGGTTTTAATAATATGCTGGATAGATTTTAATTCCAGTAATTTCAGATGTCCTCAGTTGTGTTCTTTGCTTGATGCAGCCCCATAATTTAACCCTACCTTTTTGGCCAGGCAGTGTATATACAGTATACGTACTGTAGGTACTCTCATTAAACTAAATATTCATCAATATCTCAAAATACCATGTGGCTTCTGCTTCCAATGTAATTACAATCCATAGTGAAATATGCATTCAAACCCAGGAACATCTGCACCATCTGCCAGTTCGGTTGGAAAAGCCTCATCAAGGCTGAAAAAATCCTAATAGCTGGAGAGGGGTAATAGCTAATTATGCCATGATCTGCTTGGTTATGCAGATCCACTTCCACTCCCATGAGAGAGTTCTTACACTAAAGGTAATGATAAATTTTACCAAACTGATCTGCATTAAGTCACCTATTGCCCTCTCAACATAACTGGACAGTACGCACATGTGCAGTACACACAAGTGTGCTTGGCCTTAACTCTCCTTGCCTCCCTGATTACATATGAGAATGTCTGAATATGTTTTTAATGCATTTATAAATATCACATATTAGCAAACACTAATACTGTATGCTGCTTTGAACAACACCACTAAAAATTACAGTCATGCCACCATGATAACAACCCTTTTTTGTACCATTTTTAGATAAGCACCTACTGTATACAGCAAACGCCTATACTGCGCATAGCTACTGGAGTACAACCACTTTTCTCACTTTTGAATTTCTTACTATGCTTCAAACATAGAACGCAATTTAATCCATCTCAATCAGCACTGTTCATTTCAGAGTTACAGACAGCAGACTAGTATGCCGGCTACACTATTAATCAGTCAGGCCAATCTGCAATCAATAGCAAAGCAGGTAGTTTTATTCATTTTTTAGAGCCGGAGGAAGCTTCTTTCTAAAATGAGCAGCTGTCGAGAGCTTTCACAGCCACCACTGGGTCACGGGCTAGACACGTTCTCACTATTAAAAAAATGTTTCAGATCTTGCCAGAAGCCGGTAGGCACACTTTAAGAAATGTCCACAAGACATTCTGTTTTAACGCACAGTATCCAGAGGTATTAATCCTTAATTTAAGAGCAGGTAATGATTTAGACAGCACGAGATCCACCTGAGCATAGAGCTGGAAAATAAGGACATGGTCAAAGAAGGACAGATTTTATGCTGACTGGGGGGGGGGATACATTATACATTACCTAGAGCTAAAGAGACTGTGAAGTACATCTTTTAGGCAGTTAAGCATAGGGTACCATGGGGATAAACTCCCAGATCATGTTTTAAAAGTTAATACATATGACTAAATGGACGATCAAAGGCACACACAAAGCTCTGGTATTCCTTTACTTCACATGGACTTTATTGCCTCAAATTCTATACTGAAGCATATTCATGCATCACCTGCTCTGACACGAGAGAGGCGGTTCACCTTAGGAACCAGCCTCTCCCTGGGACTTTCAGAGTGCGCAGGACAGAACCATTGTGCTGTCCAGTGCACGGATTCCTATTAGGATAGAACAATTCCAAGGCACCCTATGTGTAAAAAAGAAAACTCTCTCACTAGGTTTATTTGTGTTGTGTTGTGTTATTTGGTGCTTCACTCACTCCTCCCATACTGTACATCGCACTTCCACTACAGGTTTGAGACTCCAGCTCCCTTTTAATTGAGTGATGTGATTCGGTTTTTACTCCACTTCTACCATGTCTTCTGAAATACATGATGTCATTGTCTCATGGAACGCAATATGTAAAAAAAAAAAAAAAAAAAAGGTAAACGGCTACAACATCAAATACCAATGAAAATATGAATATATAAGGAAAGAGCACAAAGTGTGAAATGAGCATTGATACGGTGGAGTGTAAAACATTGACTTTTGGCTAATAAGAGGAATGCTGTTCTAGCTAGGTGCTTATCGTTATTAACCTAAAGGATTTCATTCCATTGGATTGTGCATGCAACAGTGGGCAAAACGTGCAGCTTCTAACTGTAAAATGACACCCCAGCTGTTGAACTCATATGTGGCGTTTCCATGGAAACCAGGCATGATGGTGAAGCATGAGAGCTGGGAAAAGGGCAAGAAAACGAAAGGTAGGCTAAGAAAAAGAGCATGGGTAAAGAAATACAAAAGGTGAATGACAAAAAAAATAAAAATCTTTGACTGAGAGGGGATGCACTGAGGGAAAAAAAAAAGAGCTAGAAGAGATGATGCAGAGAATGCAATTCAGACAGCGCTTGCTGCACATGAAACAAGCTTAGCAGAGCAGAACCAGCTTGAATTGAATTGGATTGCTCTTGGGGGGAAAGGATGGAAAAGACAGGGGAGTGGGTGGGAATAGGTTTTGGACCAGTACCGATTTCCACTGTTATTAGGTTGGTACTGTATATATACTGTTTATAAAGCCCGCTCTCTGTCAGAGTAAGGACCTGGATGTCCAAACCAAAAACATGGCACCTTCTCCTTTTCCAGTCGTTCCAGTTACGGGAAGCTGCACATGGATGACTCATTGCACAGGAATGAAATTTTAAACCCATCACTTAGCACACCTCTTGTACTGGAAGCAGTTTAAGGAATAGAGTGGCTCTTGTGTCAGATGGATAAAAGCTCAATGATCTAACAAAGTCCCTAAGACAGGCACATTGCTGTCTTTTAGCTTTAAAATACTCTGCACAAGATTTGTCTATTGTGGAACCAAAAACCAGCACCAGCATTTTCAGATGTTTCATAAGAAGCTTCAGCTGAGTATGATACAGTGTGGGATGTTACAGATATTATCCATTATTCTTAGATTTAAAAGCTACTCGCATACATGCTTAAACGGGAAAGTACTTGTTAGATAATGCACTAGAGATAGATCGTCTGGAGATAACACTGTCCCTGGGGGCTCTTATCCTATGTATTACAACTAGCAGAGAGAAAAAGCGAGGGAAACGTCTAAACAGAAATTAAAACAGTAAGAGTGAGGGTGTACTGTGTATAGAACATCATTTTCTCTCTGTTTTCTCCTGAGTGCATCTCTGTCCTCCATCATATTCAATCATCAGAACAAAATTGACTTTTCACTTGTAAACATCTGCTGGTGCATTTGGGAGCTGACTCTTTCTTTTCTTCGGCTCTGATTCTTTACACAATTTTCCCTTCTCATTTGTACCACCATCACTGATATAAATGTTTTGTCTCTACATGAAAAAAATTTTAGCCTCTAGAGCTAAGTCTTGTCAAAGCCCAATTTTGTCCTGAATACCACCTAGAATTTAAGTCAAGCATGCTTGCTTCATGTTTTCAAAATTGGAGTTGGAGGCTTTTTTTTCTTTTGGCTACAAGTGTTGAACTAGGAATAAGTCCAGGATTGTGTAGTGGAGGGCTATAAATGAAATCAGCCAGGCAGAACCACGTTTAGAGCAGAGACCTACTGAAGTGCTCCCATATCCCTGAAGAACTGATTCCAATCCCATTCTCTCCTCTTATCAGCAGCCTCTTATCAAGCACACTCCGAATTCATTATACAGTAGTTACATGCAGGGGCATCGCCAGTAACACAGAGTCCTCACACTGGACATAAAACTATCATTTCTAATCATTATTTATTCTTTCCAAGTGAACAATAAAAGGTGATGTTGCTCATAATAATTTATATTTAAAAGTATAGGTTTGAAAGCACAATGGTTATTTTCTTAGATTACCAAGCTTGGTACTAGTGCTAGTGTAATTTAATTAAGCGGTAACACCAGCTTTTGCCTATTTCACTCCAATAGGTGTTTATTAATATTTAGGTGTTATTGATATTAGAATTTGCTGCAAGTATAGAAAATGCATAAGTTTTGTAGCAAATTAGTGAAATATACTCAGCTTTCTTTGGTAGAATTAAACAAAGTGCATATAGTACATTGAATTTAGCTAAACAACAGGGAAAAAAGTTTCCATAATCCATAAAATATGCATAACACAGTATGCTTTAAATATTAGGTAACCTGGATGCTAATGTAATTTTTCTGCTTACAACTAGAAATGTTCTCTATTACAGTTTGATTCGACTGTGTTCCATCAGTGATGCATGCTAGTTTCTAACTTCAAGCAAGCATCATTACAGTAGGAAAAGCATTATTGAAATATGGAAGCATTTTTTTATACTTTACAGCATCCCTATAGCTTGTCAAAATTAATCCTTTGTGATTTAAACAATTACGCAATTTAATAAACTCATTTGGGTATTAATTAATTCTTTGGTAATTAAAAAGATTTAATCCTTAAACTCCACAAATACTTAGATTTTGTGAAAATTTATAGGCAATTGGTGCAATTCCCACTGGACTGGAGTGTGGAGTAGTGAATTGCCGGGTGAAATTGTTTTGTATGAGACATTTTAATGTTTATTAGATACGTCAGTAAGACAGTAAACTTTATTGCTGTTGAATTTAATGCAGTTGAAATTTGCAATAAGCCAAAATCTAATCAAATCAACAGTCTACCTATGATTTACACCTCTAGTCAAAATAAACATTGGTGATATATTGTGTCCTTTTACAACTCTTTTAAAATTTGTTCTTTCTCTTAATGTCGACAATATTCAATAAAGTTTGCCACTGGAAGCAGAGCTTATTTCAAGACACAAGCTTGAAAAGTCAGTGCCATGGTGATGTCTGATGTTTGTAATCTTTTAGCTTCTCTGCCTTGTGCAGACTGCAATATATAATCATCTTTAATTATTGTAAAGGAGATGTGCTGTGGGATAATTTAGAGCTATTAACTGAGATTGATACCATAGAAACATAGCACACACCACTTGGCAAAAATCTACCCACACAGATGCTAAAAAGACAAAACATGAAGTCGACTGCAGAACAGAACATCATAGATGTACCTAGAACTTAATTTCCAAGAGGTTAGAGGAAAAGGCCTAATATGAGCAATCAGATGGATATAGCCTTACCTAGTTTCCCTAGTTAATCTTTACGGATCTCTGGATTGTAACCCTAAACTCTGAGCATCATATAAATATATTTAAGATATAGGTGGCATTTTTCAAAACGTCATACACCAGCTTTTTTGTCTTCTGCCCGAAAATGTGCTGTATAGATATTGGCGCAAATGTTCTAAAGAAACACTTAAAAAATGTGTTGTCTCTGTAGCAACCTCAGCAGCAACCTCATTTCCCATCTCATCTATTTCAACCACTCAGCATTCAGCATCAGCAGTATACTAATCACCGGCCTGATCATCCGTCATCATCTGCACCTGTTTCTTACTGATTCATACCTTAAGTTAGATGTTTTGGTTATGCTGGAATAATTAATAGGTCACTGCATCGCTTAACAAACAAAAATATCCCTTGGAACGGGGTCAGGTACAGGGACTGGACTGAAAATGAGAGCCAAAATGTCCTTCAGGAAGCCTAAAGAACTATTCTTCAAAACTACAATAAAAAATACAAGAAGGTCTGGCTCTTTGCAAGCAAATTTCGATAAAATGAGGGATGGCTCAAGACTTTTCCAATGTACTGTACAAGTAAAATAGTTATTTGATTTCAAAACTAATGTACTCAAGCACATTCTAATTCTTTCCAATGCTTTGTTATATGCCAGGTTTTAGAGACGGTGAGAAGAATACTGTATGTATAAAGATGATGATCTTCCAATGCCACTCGCAGACTTGTAAATAAGAGCATGAGAGCTGTGATTAAATCAAGGTAGCATTTTTTTCTATATGCAAGAGGTGAAATTGAAACCCGAGGAGCATTCAATAAGTCTTCAGGTCTATTCATATCTGTGGAAATCATCAAATTTATAACAGTACAAAGCATAAAATTCAATACCAACCCAATAACAGCACAGGACCTTTAGCAAACACACCTCACATCAGCATTAGTGAAGGGTGCACAAAAAATAAATAAAAAATAGGGCTGAGATTGATTTTCACATTCAGTATGCTGAGAGTAGCAGATGCTCAGACAGCACTCTCTCATTGCCCAGCCAAGGTACAAGGGAATATGGGATAACACACTATGACAGACTAACATAGACAAAGTAATATTCAGGGCAAATAAACAGAAGAATATTGAAGTGTCCCAAGTTACTCACAGTGAAGAGATAGTTTGAGGCGAAAATATATATCATCTTGGTCACAGTCTGCCTTGGTGAGTGTGTATGGGGTAATAAAGGCCCTGCTTTGTGATAAAAATTCTGATTAAACCATCACCAGACATGCAGCATAGCTCCAGATGGAAGCCTTATCCTCTAATCCCTGCCTGATGGACGAGGAAGAGGAAGTGACAAGGTTTAATCAGCACACAAAGACAATCAGACATACAGAGACTGAGGGGACAGGGGGATAAAAAGAGTTGCACATGCAGCACGGTGTCTGCAATTCCACATCCAACTCATTAACAGCCAAAGCAAGGCTGATCTCACTGCAGTAGGATTGCTCCAGTGCACCAGTAAAGGCCTGTCCTAATGCAGCAAAGCATAAGAGCTTAATTACGTATGATGACAAAAATCTAATTCGTTTCAATTTTAGAAAGATGTCAAGGAGACCGGAAAGGTACCATTCATTAAAAGCAGCTGAATGACTGATATATGGACTATCTGAGTCTTTTTTTAAAAGATTATGTTAATTCTATTTTAATTTAAATCGAAATTCATTTGCTTTACGCCAATTTGTTTGTAATAAACAAAATGGTCACAATCTGTCAACCCAAAGTGCGTAGTGAACAATCCTGATGTCAAATGGTGCAGACACATAAAAGCTCCAAAGTGCTGCCCATGTTTTTGATTCAGATAGAATCTGTCTACACTTTAAAAGTGATAGTTAAAAGAGACCCATTAAACTAATTTTACTTTTAAGCCAATTTTCTTGTAAATCTAATAAAAACACATTTCCTGCTTTGCTGATTTTTTTTCCATTTGTATGCTGGCTGAGGTTTTTCTTTTCTATCGTGACCTCATATAAGGAGATACCTGGTGGGATTGGCTCAGCAGTAGCTCATTCACATACAGTAGGCACTGAATAGGCACGGGAGCTGGAGCATTAAAACAGTGTGGGGGAAAAATATCGACCCTTTAAAGCGACATCCGGTTAACCATGAACAATTAATCGCATAAAACCTTTTTTAATTGTGTTATGAACACGTACAATTATTTGTACACAAAAGACTGCAATTTATGTAGGATGTATGTAGAGTTTGTCGATAATTTATATATATACTGTACATA
>JAQMYJ010000036.1:13166950-13184418 GCA_030014305.1 Clarias laeviceps | reverse complement strand
TATATATAAATGTAAGTATATAGAACACTTTTAGTTTTTTTTATTGTCCTTATTGTCTTTCTCTGGTACTACAAATTGCTTGTCTATCATTCAACTACAAATTAAAGACATTCTAGACATAAAATCTGTTTGTTCAGAAGACACAGGCTATTGGTCTACCATTGTGACATCCTTTAACATATTTCTTACAAAAGCATCATTGCAGGTTTTCCACCGATCAAGCCGCTTACAATAGAGATCTTGTCGCACAAAATTGAAAACGGGGTTAACAGCATCAATTGATGATCAGATTGAAGTTTGATTGATGTCTTTTGCCTAAAAGGGAAATTTAATTGTGATGGAAATATCTGACTGATACACAAAAACAAAAGAAGTGTCTTTGTTCTCAGTCTTGTTGCTCCTGGTCTCTGTTTGTGTGTGTGTGTGTGTGTGTGTGTGTGTGTGTGTGTGGGAGGCCAGCTGCAGCCCTCACTGGAACAGAACATATCAGCTGGGCTTTTTATCCAGGCACTGTGGATTTGGCATTGCCTGTATAACCCACATCAAACACCAACACAAATCCTCTTGTAGACAGACATATCAATCCCTGCACTGCAGGTGTCCCAAAAAATCTTTCAAACTTATAGCCCACATGAGTTGCCACAAAGGTGTCACAAAGAGTTCACTCTGATTAGAGAAAGAAGAACTCAAACGGAGCGTGAACAGAACTAGATTTTTCGGTGTAATTTTCACATGAGACCCAACATCAGCACCCAGACACTTTAAAACTGCCTCACTCAGAAAATCTGCTTTCCTTATATTTCAATTAAAAAACTAATTCAAATATGACAGAATTCTGGCACCTACTGACTACACATACAAAAATCATCTTGACACAGTTTCACACTGATGCTTTCTGAATCTATTTAGCGGTCGACTTGGAAGCCTGAAACCAAAATGGTGGCACAGAGCCATAAGAAATCAATAATCAGAGCCAGTGAGTGGTCAAAAGGCATTTACACAAGACGCTAAGCATGTCTCTCTGCCTGAGAGAGCCCAAAGTCCGAAACAAAGGCACAGTGCACTGCCAGATTGGTAATTAGTGTTTAGTAGGTGGGCTGAAGTTTCCATTCATCCCCAGCCAAAGGTGCCTTGTTTCCAACAGGAACACCAGCTGGTGTCATGGACCAGCTGAACCCGGGCGGCAGCCAATGAGAGGCATTTACAGGCTGGTCTGCAAAGACTGCTGGGAAGTGTGACACAGATTTGACCTGGCAGCTGGGTAAACCAATCGCAGTACAAATGACAGAAGATGATGACAGGATGAAAGAAAAAGCTGGGAAGTCGGAGACAAAGGAAACCAGTCACAGAATTCATCTGATCAGCTGCTGATCAGTTTTACATATCCGCACCTTTGACTGTAGATCTGCCCACAATGCAAAGCACAGGTTTATGTTCATTCCAATACATTATCAGTGTTTCTCATAGGTCTGAAATATACTTGCCAAATTGTAGTAGTGTGTGAATGGGTGTGTGTATGTGTGTGCCCTGCGATGGATTGGCACCCTGTCCAGGGTGTACCCTGCCTCGTGCCCTAAGTCTCCTAAGATAGGCTCCAGGCCCCCGCAACCCTGAATACAGGATAAAGCGGTACAGACGATGAGTGAGTGAGTGAGTGAGTGAGTGGTGTATAAAGACAGCACTGTTTGTCAGGACATGTAGCCCTTAAGAGCCAGACCATTTTTTTTGCTATTTCATTACATAGGGGGTCAATATTATGTGATATAGAGAGACATATCCTTTTTTTTTTTTTTTTTTGCACAACCTACGAAATATTGCATTTCATTTTAACCAACTATACAAACATGACTGAGCAAAAGTAAAAATTAAATTAGAAGAAATTAAATTTAAGGAATTTTTTTATTGTTTTTATTTCTGTGACAAAAAATAAAAATAAATAAAATAATAATAATATATGCATGTTGTGTGTTTTACATTTTTGTAAAGTCATTATCATATCCTGGTAGCAGTAAAGTAAAGTGCATTAAAAGTCATGATAACTTTGTTTTTGAATGACATATCCGAAAACCCAAGTGCATAGTTTGATGTGTACAGTCTCTCCCATCGACACACACTGGCAGGACTTCCATATAAGCATTTCTTTGTTTTGTTTTTTAAAGAAGTTTCACCGTCTAAAATTGTGTTTCTCCACGGGGCATTTGCGACCATCAGTACACCTTCTTCTTCTTTTTATGGTAATTCGTTGCTCTTGCGGTAGCAGAATAAACAGGTACAGGAGCGATAGCACGAGAGGGAACTGTCCGCTTCTAGTTAATCGAGTGGCATTGTTCTCCTTGACAGAGTCGAGTGGCCCGTCGAGTGGTTGACCCAAGTACTCTATGTGTGGGGAACACTGATTATAGTTTCTATATTAACAGCTTGTTTACAGAGACCTGTATAAGAGACCTGCCACATAACATGGCTTTTAAAAAGAGCTGTTATGTAACAAGGAAAGTGTCTATCATTGATATGGTGACGGTCTTGTGTAAGCAATATTTATGGTAGAAGTCTCAGGGTTCAACAGTTTATAAATGTCAGGAATCTTTCCGCCATCGGATAGTCCTGAAGACAAATCACTCTGCACTTTCCGATTTCTGGGTAATATGACAAGCTGCACGGTTTTTATTGTCCATTAACTTTAAGAGAAAAAAAAATATGGATGGTGAGGGAATGACTGTTTATGATTGCTAAAACAATTAGAAAACACACACACACACACACTACAAACAACTTGGGAATGGCAGTTAGCCTAATCTTTGGACTGTGGGAGGAAACCGGAGTACCCAGAGGAAACCCACAACACACAGAGAGAACATGCAAACTCTACGTACACAGACTTGAGACGGGAATCAAACCCTCAACCCTGGAGGTGCAAGTCCACAGTGCTAAACACTATGCCACCGTGCCACCCTAATGCGTTTTAACCCTTACATAATTTATGATTATCTACATAACAATTCACACATACAAAATAACAATATATCAAACAATATATCATATGTATCTGACTGGTTATCCACAAATTTTCATTTCATTTATTCTTTATTTTGACAAGCACTGCTTTCTATTTCCTTTTCAAAACACATAAGAAGACACTGGCGAAAATAAACCATAGGTCCAGTAATAATCAACTGACAAACAAATGGCACTTGCTGGCGATTTGCTAATAATTATACCCTTAAAGAGCTTACAGTAATTAGGAGGATTTAATAAGCATAAAAAGTGAGGCATGGTGGCTTAGTGATTAGCACTGTTGCCTCACACCTCCTGGGATGGGAGTGTGAATCTCGTTGCTGGTGTGTCTGCATGTTCCCCTCCGGAAGAAGAATTCACTGGAATTCTTCTGGATACTCCGTTTCACTTCCACAGTCTAAAGAAGGCGTCATAGGAAGGTAAAGACTGCGTTTCAAGATTATATGTGGTCATAAATGTGAGTGCGCCTGTGCCCATCCTGGGTGTCCCCTCTTTGTCACTGGAATAGTCTCTTCCCCTACTGACCCTACACAGGATAAGAGGTATGGAAAATAAATGAATGAATGAAAAAGCATGACTAGAATATGATTCACAGTCTCTATTAGCAGATGCCCAGGGCCAGTTGTTCCTGCAGCTGTTGGTTTAACTATGCAAGGCTTTTGGACTAATCCCTACATAATGCATGATGCAAGGTTTTTCTTACTTAATGGCATGTTTCTTATATCGTGCATGTTGAAAAAGTTGTCATAATGTCATAAAAAAAATAATAAAATAAAAAATCAGTGCCCTCTTAGCTCTATCGGTCCTGAGAGAATTGAAAATAACTCTTCTACTCCACCCTGCAACCTCATGGGCAGAAATAGCTGGCTTGGTTAAACGAAATTTTCCTGCTTCATCGCTCAGGAAGGGCGTGTGGCTGTCCAGTCCTGCTTGCTACACACGGAATATTAGCTTTGACTAGGCTATAATCAGTGTGAAGGATGACTTAATACCCAGAGGCTAATGGCTGAGCCTGCGACTCTATGCCTTGCTGGAAATTAATTTTGCTGCTTTTTTTTTTTCACCAGCTGGGGAGTCCTTGCAGGCACACGCCCACACACAAACAAAATAATATAATAAGATCTGCAGCATGGTAGACACTAGATCTTGAACTTGGAGTGTAATGTATGAAAACAGATGGGTCCCAAATGCTGTGTGAAGGAGAAGCCAAAAAAAGGAAAAAAAGAAAGAAAAGAAAAAAAACTGTATGTATCTGACATACAGTTGTAAAACTGTATGTAGTCTGACGTTTATCATGTTTTATACACACTATACACACACCATAATCATTTTCAAGATTCGGGACGCAGTGCCTCAAGCCTCACCCTCTTTATCATCGTGGCGTATGATGGCGTCCTGGAGGATGTCAGAGACGGAGAAGCTGATGGATTGTTTCTTGCGCTGACTGCTCAGAGGTTTCTGGGTCCGTTCACGCTCGTAGTATGCACACAGCTGATCACAACGCATCCTCCGCACCAGCCTCTGCCTTTGCCCCAGAGGTAAAGACTCCAGCAGGCACTGGTCTATCTCCATGTTCTGCCTGAAGGCATTACATAGCTGGAAACAACCTGAGAACAAGACGAACAGGGAAAGATGTTACAATTAAGACTCGGGATATCAGTATGTAAAACAAATTTTTCGAAGTCACCCATGCCTCTTAAATACTTGGTCTCATAAAGTGGGAAAATTAGCCTGCAGTCTTGCCTAAAATAGTGCCTATGTACCTCATCTTCCTGGAAACCACTTCAAATGATCCCAGTACAAATTCAACCAGCTCACCAGGAAACAAGCTCTACAAGCCACTAGACAAAACATGTCTAACAAAACATGAACTTAGTATTATAAGGATCCCAGATACCAGATACCCACTTGTGCAGAGATCATATAGTCAAATCATGTCGCACTGTCACTGCTACCTGTAATAAATTGCTTATTGACCTTTGTAAGATATCAAGCGCCAAAACCCCAAAATTCGTGAGGGTCAAGTAAAGTACAGTGTCCCATTAAACCCAGCTTAAGCAATAATTTGGATTTTAAACACTGTTAAGGTGACCGAGAGGAAAAAAATAAAAATAGAGAAAGAACTACAATCAGAACTTAAAAACTTTAAATACTGTATGTATTTGGATTTTTGTAGAGCTACTTTCGTGACAGAGATGTTAAAAGTGCTATATAAATAAAACCGACATGAATTGAATGAGAAAAAGTGGGACAAGGGTTCTATGTGTATAGAGTTTTCATGTTCCTAATGAGTGTCCTCCGGGCACTCAGGTTTCCTCCCACAGTCCAAAGACATTCAGGGCTAATTTGGCTCTTTGCCAGTGAGTAAAGTGTTTAAGTGTTTGTGTGCTTGTGTGCCCTGCGATGGATTAGCACCCTGTCCAGTGTGTACTTTGCCTTGAGTCCCCTGGCATAGGCTCCATGCCTCCCGCAACCCTGTACAAGATAAACGGTATAGAGAATGAGTGACAGAGAGTATGAAATAGCACTAAAGAGTATCATAGTCAGTTGATTTCCTGTGCAATTCGAGCAATCTAATAAGAAAAATGCCAATTGCTTTTAATCGTAAAAAATTCCTAAAACACACCATGGTGCATGTTTCTTTTTTTTCTGTATACCCGGACAAATGCTGTGTAGCGAAAACACTCATGAAGTCAAAGAACCACGCATGCGCATAACGCTGATAACTGCTTATATTCACAACACGGCTGTGTAAAATGGAGGATAATACAGTATAACTCAAGGTGACCTGTTATACAATTTCCCTAACAAACCTAAAAAAGACCTAAAAAAGGCCACTTCCAGTTGTGGGTGTACTCCGGTTTTAGGAAAAATGATACACGTAAACCATTAGCGGAGGAAACATGAAGAGAGCGATGTGCAAAATCTGTCAAAGCATACAATGATTAAATACTAGTTGGCCTACAATGACAATGTACGTCTGCTTCGACAGCTGTGTTGTGTTTGTAACGGTAATATACTCGGTAATCCTAGTTGATGCAGGGATGTGTAATGTACTCTGGTTGTTGTAAAAGTGATGGATGATAAGGACTGATTTTCAGGAAGCAAAAGTGCAAGAAGCATTGGTAATGTGCAGTTAAACCAATTATTAATCCATCATTGATTGGTTTACTCAAACTGTTTATCGATTATGGAACGGTTACCGTCTCCCATCACTAGTCAGGACACATGGAACGGTAAGGTGTGAAGAAATTTAGGAACAGAAGCAAGTCAAAGATTTTTCTAGTGTGTCTCTTTAATTCTTCAAGCAAAGATGTCTCACTCTCAACACATGCAAAAGCAGTGCATTATAAGATTGATATTGTGACTCAGCACATCCAACACACGTCTGGACGTGTCCTGGAAACAAAGCAAAAAGCTAAATGTCTCGTTACTCTAATATAAAAAGCTGAGTTTAAAGATACAGTATTATACTCATTACAAGTTCAGTTAAGCCCAAGTTAAAAAAATAAAAAATAAAACTCCATTTCCAGTTAAATCTACATTTTCATCTTGATGAATAATTGAAACTTATAATGCCTGAGATGTACTGACTGCTTAGCAACTCATCTGCAGCAATCACAAGGCTGCTCGGTCATTCCCTTTCAGCTTATATACCTCTCCTACTGAGCTGATCTGCCACGTAGTACATTATAAACCCATCACCTCACCCAGACAGCGAGCAAGAGAGAGAGAGAGAGAGAGAGAGAGAGAGAGAGTGAAAAGATGACAGAAAGATGGACAGAAACAGTGCACACCTGCAAGAAAATAATGGGTTGGAGAAAGTTGGTTTGACCTTGGTGGGCCAAATGAGTCATCACAATGTGCACATCCATCAGCTTTCCTTAGGCCGGGCTTTAAAAAAAAAGTTTTCTTTATGAGCAAGTTGTCTGAACTAACAGACACTGCGTTCCTTCTCCATGGCTGTGTGCAGACTTGTAATTACTGAGATAATTCAGGTCACTGGAAGCCCTTCAGCCAGGGGAACCGTGGCTTCAAAAGTCTGCCTTTGTAGATAAATTAGGCGCCTCTCTCTACTTTAAACCCTCTCCTTTACTCACATCGCCTTTCCACTCGTGTGTCTCGCTCTCCCTCTCTCTGATTCAGCGGCTTGCTGCCAGTGCATAAGCCATAAAACTACTGGCAACACTGTGGACATTAAAGCCCAAGCGAGCCTTCTGTCATTCATACTCTTTTCTTTTCAATACGTTGTTTTTTTTATTTTTTCAGGGCTGATTCACCTTTTTATACTTAGCTATGGAGAAGGATATGAGAGCTGTGTTGATTAGTCATCCCAAAATGAGGCGAGTATTTTTTTAGCCTAATCGAGAACATTGACATTATCTTATCAAGCATTCAAAGCCTGTCAGCCGGACTCCTCTTCAAATCCATGAGATGAATCTGTAAACACCCAAGCCGTGGAGTGTTGTTCAGTGTGCTTGTAACAGACAATGTGATCTAATATGGTGTGGAGGGCACTTTATTACTGTGAGTAAATTGAGACCTTTAAGTAATCCAATTTCGCCCCTGCACAGCCATAAACCTCCTTTATGTACTGTTCTGATATATGGCTTGTGCTTTCTTTAAATGTGATGAACCAGGTGCTAAACTTTACAGCTCAGTCGTCTGACCCCAAGTCCTGGAGTGCTGCACTACAGCCAAAGTTAGTGATTTTTTTAAATTTATTTATTTCAAAACACTTGATTTAATCAAATACAGTATATGCTTTTACATGGATGAGCTTGAACATACAGAAAAATGCCAATGTCTGAGATAAATAAAATAGAGAGAAATAGAAAGAAGAAACCATAACCAAATTATGTTCACAGTTTCAAAAAACCCTCAAGGCAGAAACAACACTTGCTCTATATTTAATATCATGTTTGCCATAAAATTAAATCTTTACACTGATAGTTTGATACTATATACATTTAGCATATGTGTAAGATCGGATTTTATCCTGATTTACAATCAAATTCCCATTCAATCAATCATCTGCCTCGTGATGTCCAGGACAAGAGTTTGTGCAAACATTATGGATGTACGGATTGATTGGGCAATGCACTTTAGATTTAAAAAAAGTACTATAGTAATTAAAGGCTGCACAACTAATCATTCAGAGTTAATCATTAATTAATTAATTAATCATCTTGATCACGATTTTGGCTTCCCACAAATAAATGAACATGATCAACCGATGTTGAAAATGAGTGCTCAGCGCCAGCAGAACACAAAGCAAAAATATGACACTTGAATAATGGCCACATTAGAAAAGCTCATATAAGAGTGAGAAACACTCACAAGGATTTACAAGAGCTGCATATATACAGTCAATCAAACAGCCATGTATTGCACTAATGCTCATTTGTGTGAGAGCGCTACTGCGGGGATAAAAAAAAAAAGAAAAAAAGAGTAAAAAAAATGCTTAGTGCATGCATTTTTCTCTAAAACCCCAAAGGCACCCACAAGACAAAAGTGAAAGTGCAATAAAAATAGTTTTTGACACTAAAATCGATGAAGAGTTGTGATAAATAATCCCGATCTCAATATTGATCAAAATAATCACTATAATCATTTTGGTCCTAATAGTACTAAAATATGCTTTATTATAAGACATACTGTAGTACAGTATTAACAGATTAGTATTACAGTAAAAAGATCCAGTGCATCTGACTATAGCAAAGCAATACCAGTTTCTGAGACAATGTTCGGACCAAAATGTCTTTGGAATAATAACAAATCCATCCACACTTCTCCCAAAGTGACTGCCTCCACCTGCTGGATTCGGCAAATCTTGATAAGGTCACACGTCGTGATAAGGTCAAACCATTGCTGTACTCTGTAGCTCACTGCCAGCCTGACTTTCCATCTCTGAGACAGAAAGCTGAACTGAGATGCTTATCACCCACTAGCTGACAAAGAACGCTTGAAGATTGATATGGCTATGGGCTCCAACCACCAGGAGACAGATAGTCATCTACTTCCTGCCTCTTCCACCTGTTTCACCGGATGCCTAAAGGACAAAGAAGTTAACATAAGCCGTGAAAAGGCCAAGCTAATTTGTTTACCTCCCCGCAGCATATGCCTCTTTTGACCACGGTTTATTTAGATCAAAGCAAGAGACCTTTTCGGTTCTCTTTGACTGGGTTCATGTCAGAAACAAGAGTTTCAAAGGAAAAAACGAAAACTTCAATAAGGTCACACCAGCTTTAAACGCTACATACAGATAAGATAGTACAGCATCATGCTAGAATAAAATAAAGATGAAAATGAAGCAGATACACCAGCTGGGAATCTGTAATCGGTGGCTGTGCACGGAGGGTTAATACACACCCTGCGCAGCTCAAATGGGCTTATGACCCAATTCCAGAGTGACGCTGTGCACTGACACCTCAAGCATACACTCCTCACAACTTAAATCCAAAAATGTCTGCAGGAAAAATCCTAAATGCAAAGAGATTTGGGCGCAGATGTGTGAACACAAGCGACTGTCTGAGAGAGGGTTCTCCAGAGATTAGAAGCAAATAAGAGTCTGAAAAAATGACTCAGATATTCCATGGGGTATTGTATCATTCTATTCCAAATTTCTGGTGAAAATGACACAGTCGTGTTTCTCATTTTCACATTAACATAGCCAATAAGAAACTACTTAAGGTCATTTCAATCTACCTGTTTTTATGCCTTTAAACTTTCAGCTTGAGTCAATTACAGTTTTAGTTTGTCACAGGAATCCTTTTCTTATTCCCTCTTTCCTCTTTACAGGCAAATTTGTCTGAGGAAAACAGAAAAGTATTACAGTTGATACTATCAGTAAAAACCACAGAGATAAAAGGTCTACTGTAAATATTGTAAGCAAAAAAATTAGAGACAAGGAAAATGGTAGTTCCTACTCTCAAGAGTTGTGTTTTTAAAAACAGACATCTGCTCTGAAGGGGTTTTTTCTTCGAGGCAGAGACACTGTTTTCACTTCCAACTCCCCACTGCAGCCATATAACAGTTGATGCAACACAAGTTTTGCTTACTACCTACTGGCTGTAACAGTATGTACAAACGGCTAAAATTACAGGAGTGTTGGGCAGAATACCGTAAGAAATACTGAGTACAAAGCTTAGTGAATGTTTCACAACAAAAAGGCCTGGTTCAACAACTCTGCATACCATGGAATTTGATCATAAAAAGATTATTGATATATGAAGAGAGAAATAAAGAGCGGTTCCCAGATCTGGCCGAGGCAGCCCGGGTTTATCTTACCGCTCCGTGCATGCAAGCTGATAGTAGGCGACTATTCAGTAAGGCTACAAAAAATTTGGATTTTTAAAAAAATGCAGAAATTCAAATATTTATTAAGAAACGCCTGCCCTCGCTGCTTACTAATAATAATCATGAGTAGCCATGATTGGCTTCCCAAATACAAAGTGACTGATATGTGCGTTTATTTGAAAATGTTCAGTGCAGAATTTTGACTTGTTATTTATTGACACAGCTTTGTTTCATGTGCTGCATGTTATAAGAAGTGAGTATAGTAGGAGAGTTGCATTTTAGATAAGCATTTCTGTGTTTTTTTGTGAAAGCCTTCATGCTAGTTAAGGAATGGGAATGTTTTGCTCTTTAGTTGAGCATAGTCTATTCTATTTGTTTCAGTTTCTTTATAATATAATCTGCTTGAAGAAATAAGTTAATATGTTGCCTTTCAATAAATAAAGGTTTATTGTACAGTATGTGTACTGTGTGTGTCTTTCGAACAGTATTTTTTACAGCTATCAATACTAAATTAATAAACAATACTACACAATAAATAAATGTTAAATGGCAATTCCAATAACCCACACACCTGTGATTATTATCGGCCGATTCCGATTTCTGTAATCGGGGATCAGCCTCAACACTCTGACCGGAGCACCCCTACCCTAGGGTATCCATGTACTATAACTGGTAAATAAAAGTCTGCACTCTTCCTTAGAGTAATAGATGTATTTGCCTAAAAGATACAAAATAAAGTGCCATCCTAGATGCTGACTTTTGGCCAGGCATGCTAGTTATCGCATGCTTTTTAAGTTATTAAATCCTTTCAACTGCCAACTGCGGTTTCATCATTTTGGTAATCTGCTTTTCAGGAACTGATTAATTTCTTTCCGTGTTTTGTTTACATTAAATAAGGATTTGTTTATTTGTTCAGGATGAGATGTGGCTCGTCTATCAGTAGAAATTAAGCTTTAATAAAATCTGACTGTAGCTAAATCTCAGCGCTACAACCTCTCAAAAGAATAGCTATAAATAGTTTACATAAATATCAGAAGCTCAGGGCTCAGGTTGGAAAGCAGTTTGTTTTTCTATCTGATTAAACAAATGAAAAAAAAATAACACCTTCAATATCTGTCTTTTCATTTGCAGCAACCTTGAAATGTATTTTCCTCACTTCCTGTTTCATCTGATCTTGGGTATCCAGGTGAAGAACCCACCATCGTAAGATCTGCATACATTAAGGTGTGTTTAGGCTGAATTAAATGTATAATATATGAGATTACATGACATGCTCCCTGCCGTGCATATTTGTTCAAACCCCCATTCCACACTCTCAAATTTGTACTCGTTTGTTTGGCGGAAATTTGAACCTGGATGAACATAAGATTTCACATTCATTTGCATCTGAAGCAATATCATGTGGTTATCATATTTGGGTGAATTATCCTTGTGTTTTATATTGATCTCTGAGAACTTTTAACCGCTGCAATTTTAGCTATCCACTGTAAATCTCTATACAGTATAACACTATCCATAGAGGCTAACACCAATGTGCTAAGCTTTGCGGACCTGGGGTGAGTCAGCTACACATTAAACCATTTAACCTAACAGTAATAACTGTTAATAAATGATCATTAACACAACAATACACAAACACTACAAACACTGATGACTGCAGCTGAGAATTAAACAAAAAGTCAATAAAGCATGACAAAATGAACGTCCCAGGCAAAGTCAAACCTACTGGAGAGAAAACGATATTTGATACCATTCTCAGCAACAAGACTCACCACTTGCTTCCTCCAGCAATATGTCAGGCAAAAGAAGGAGAAAGCTTTCTCATTTCAGGTCCACATCTGACCACCAACTCCCGGCACTAAGCTAATTAATGAAACTAAAACGTGTCTTAGACATGGAGGTATGGAAAAGAAACTAATACACATGCAATAACACCCACAGTGATGTGAGCCAGAGAATCGTTAAAGAATAGGATTAGCTCATGGCTGGGTGTTTCCCTGTGCTCAATCTCTAAGCAACAGATATGTAGGACAGTAGAGTAGTGGAACAGTGCAGACTGGCAGACAATGCATACTGGGACAAGGCATTTCTCTGCAACTTTGCAAGATCTTTACTTAGATGCTTTTCAGCAGAACAAATAAATCTTACTGCAAATAAGACTGGATGCACTGCTGGATCTGATGCCAATCCACACCAGTAGTTCCCATTCTGACATAAATACCTGAAGGCACCTCCATGTTGTCTAAATGCACTGCTAGGCTTGTCTACTCTGCAGAGCACAACACACATTGCTGACTCTGCACCCCGTCTACCCATTTCAGTTTTCACTTTCCGCATCTAGCCAGTGTTTTCTGTCACCTTCTTTTTTTTCTATTTTTCCTCCATAATTGCAAACTTCCATATTCCGCAGCACAGTGTAGTCAGGTGATTACCAATGTGCTAAACATTGGTAAGTATTACCAAAGCTAGTTTTGTACAGTAGAAGCAAGCTACAGTAGTCCAGTAGTTCCCAACCATTGTCCTGGAGTACCAACTGCCCTATACACTTTTGTGTTTTACCTGCTCTGCCACATGTTACAAAGGCATGTAATTAGCTGATTAAATTGGGTGTGCTAGGAGCTGAGAAAACACTAAAATGTGCAGACCAGGATTGGGAACAATTGAGCAAGTCCAACCAGTACATAAAAATTTTGTCAATTTGGTTATTCTCATCCATTCCAAGTCAAGCCAAACCAAACCTAACCAAGCCGAGCCAAACTAAACCAAGCAAAACTAAATCCAGCTCAACTCAAACAAAGCCAAGCCAAACCCAAACAAGCCAAACAAAACGAAGCCAAGGTAAGCCAAGTCAAACTAAAGCAACCCAAACTAAACTAAGTCAAGCCATACTAAACCATGCCAAGATAATTCTAGTCAAACTAAACCATGCCAAACTAATCAACCCCAGGTCAAACCAAACTAATCAACCCCCAAGCCAACCCAGTCATTTTTGCTAGTCATTCGCCAGGTCACAGCTTTTGTATGGATTTACCTGTTTAACCCTATCTGAATTTTGCTAAGTGATGCTAACTCTGAATCATCTAACCGACAATTAGAAAATTTAACAACTGTTACAGAGGTGTTACGGCTTATCTGAATTTAGATAATTCAGATAAGTAACATCATTTATAGCTTAATACACACTGAATTTATATCTAGACTGAACACTGATCCAAGCATCCCCTTTTTGTGTCAGTGCTCTCTGTCCTTATTATATGCGAGTCTCAGCTGGAGAGGTTTTATCACTAGTACTCACAGACTCCATAACTGGTTTATAGAGCATAGTAAGACATGGAGCATTTGGGCAGGGAAGTATGGCATTGTGTGATGAAGATGACCACAGAAGCCCTGAATAATGTGCAATAGGTTAACTATCACCAATATAGTGGCTTTTCAATGTAAAGGGTTAATAATGGACATAACATGAATATATTGTATATTAATATACATACAACACTTCTTATTAAGTACTCAATTACATAACTTTTAATAAAGAGTATGAAAATCTAAGTATCACAGCATTTAGATTTGCCAAAAAAATTTTGAAAAATTGCACACATCTGGAATTTGTTTAATATGCACATTGCATTTGTGATGATGACCGATACTATCACAATATTACCTTTTTGCCCATTTTGTGCAGCCTAAGAAGAGGATATGTAATAGTATGCAGTCTTTCAGCATGAGATTCTTGAATATTGCTTATTTAACCAAACAGGAAATATGCAGTACAGTAGCTCTTGTAAATGATTTTTTCTCAACAGTTCTTGCACAGTATACTCCAGTGTAGTAGGGTATTGATTCACGATCAAATATCCTACACAGGATGAAATTAATAACAGCTACATGCTTAAATCAGACTGAATAAACAGAAACCTATTTGCTTCACATACTGTACACACACAAACACACACACACACACACACACACACACACGTCAGCAGATGGACTCAGGATACCCAGACGTTCAGGCTCACATTTTGAACTGAACTCATCCTGGAAGAACCATTATCAGAAGAGACAGCACTGGATGTTTCACAGAGCTTTAACCTCTCTCCTACACATCTGCACAAGAGACGATTCTCACACTCACACACACACACACACAGAGACATAAAGCTGGATTTGTGTGCTATCCTGCTGAAATAAAGCGTTGCTTCACAATTACACACCCACACAGTGAGTCCGAGTCTCGTGTATTCTCTTACTGCTTACAACCCCATAAATGCAAAGCAGGCAAATCCATCACTCTGTCTGCTGCACCCTCTGTAAACCAAACCACACACAAACACACACACAGTCCAGTCTGTGTTCTGCTGGCTCTGCATCTGACTGTGCGACCTTGTCTTTTCTCCTTCAGGTTGTCTCTGGCACTGGACGTAAAAGAGTCCCAAGCTGTCCAACCACACAGGATGCGAGTGTGTACAGTATGTGTGAGTGAGAGAGAGAGAGAGAGAGAGAGAGAGAGAGAGAAAGAGAAAGAAAGAGGAAACGAGTGAACTGAGCAGGTAACATTAGAAAAAATAGAGTGAAAGAAAGAGTAAGAGAATCTGCATCTAGCTATTAGAGGGAAGGAAAAAATGATGTGGCAGTGATGCTTCTGTGGCTTGGTCGGAATGGGACCTTTAACAGAAATGCTCTCATTTTCACAGCTTTATAATGCTAGAACTTTACTTCTGGTTGTGCTACATGCAAACAAGAACGTGTAGTTTTCAAAACTTCATATTGTAATAAATAGACTGTATAACAAGGTTCTCCCAGACTGTCACACTTATACTGAGGGACTATTTGACTTAGTCACAGGAATTTTATTTAAGCAAAATGCACTTTATTTGAACAGCCAAACAAACATGTTTTTCAGTTACACCGGTTTAGATTTGTCTGTGTATCTGTGTGTGGGCATGTGAAACACGCACTGCTGTCTCTTTCCATAGCAATCCTTCCAGGATGATTGCAGTTCAGTATGTTAGCCTGAACGACTCTGAATAATTGGTCCATCTGTTAATGTGTGTGTGTGTGTGTTAGTGTGTGTTTATATATTGGTGAGGACAAAATGTCAACATTTATCTTTAATTTTATATTTGATTGCTCTTCATAGGTGTAGCAGTTTTTTTTTATTAACCTGTACTAAAAGAGCCATAAGTGTTAAATTATTGTGTAGACACAGGATTAATAATTATACATTATAATGTGTCAGTGGAAGACTAGCACAAGTGCGTGTGCGCGCGCGCGCGCGCGCGCTCTGACGAGCAACCTGTCAAGCTGTAAGAAGCAGAGATGAAGGAGTGCGTTTTGTGAATGCAGATAAAAAGACAGGCGGAGTAAATGAACGAGTTTAACAGCCTCCTTTCATCCAGCCGTGCCTCAAACAATCTCTGCAAATCCCTTTTCTCTTTCAGCATCCCTCTGTTCTCTCTCTCTCTCTCTCTCTCTCCATCACACGCTCTTTTCATGTCAGTTCCATCCTTCTTTCCTTCACAACCACACACACACACACACATACCAACGTGCGAAAACCCTGCCGTGACTGTCAGACTGTCACACTGTTTCCCCGAAGTTCCCCAGACTCCCACGAGAGATCTCTTCACACCTGCCGCAATCAGCGCTCAACTTTTACA
This sequence comes from Clarias laeviceps, assembly GCA_030014305.1. NCBI lineage: Eukaryota > Metazoa > Chordata > Actinopteri > Siluriformes > Clariidae > Clarias > Clarias laeviceps. The sequence continues at coordinate 13,168,450 of JAQMYJ010000036.1, read as the reverse complement.
TGGCTGCCGCATCCTGCATCCCTCTCTCTCTCCCTCTCTCACACACACTCACACACACTCCATGGCAACATGCACTATGTGCAAAAAAGACAGTGAAAGAGAGAGAGAGAGAGAGAGAGAGAGAGAGAGAGATAAAGCCTCTATTGCAGTCTCAATGATTACAGCATACACACATGCGCGCGCACAACCATACATCAATCCTCTGCAGGAAGGCAAGGCGCGCGCTCGCTCGCTGCGATGACATCATTGCCAAAGTGAGGACATGCAGGGGGAAAGTGGCGCGGTACTCACAGCATTTGATGAAGCGGTAGTGTGACATGTTATCCTCGTCAGGGCGCCGGAGCGACAGGCTACAAACCGGCACAATGCAGCGCTTAGCTCGCCTTCACCGCCGTGTGCATTATTCAGCTGCAGAGCCGCTTTTCGTGCGCCTTCTGCCTGTCTCTCTCTCCCTCCGATTCCCTCTCGTCCTCGGCGTCAGGATGCAGCAGCGTCGCCTCCCCTGCTCAACCCCGCTCCTCCGCGCGACCATGACCGCAGCACGTGCTGCCGTAATGCCGCTGAGTGACGCGCCGTAAGCCCTGCCCACGACCGCGAACACGCCCCCCTCGCTCCTTCTATCACGGACGCGCGCAGCCGCCACACACCTCTGCGTTGCCTGGCGCACGCGCTCATACGCTCACACACCTTCCCGTGTGAGACCAACGAAAAGCAGTGAAACAGGGAGAGAGAGGACTGAGGATGGTTATGAAAAGAATAGGACTGAGTAGAGAGGAGAGGGATTAAAAATGGAGGTTTGATGAAAAGAGGGATTTGAGGGCGGTGTGAACAGAGAGAGAAGGAAGAGAGAGGATCTGGTGCTGCAGTGCGGCTCCTGCAATCCTGACAGCTTAACTTCCCGACAGCTGCCTTTCACCAGCCACAAATTAGCCATGATATACTAACCTCCATTCACCAGCAAGCGATCAACCATGACAACCTTCATCTTCCGCTACCTGGGGGCCTGAAGTGTGTTGTGTATGTGTGTTATGTGTGTGTGTGTACATTCGTGTAGGTGTGAGTATGAAAGCGGCTCTTGTCTGCATCTAAAGGTTTAGGCTACAAAACAACATGTTTAATTGGCAGTATGTATGTGTGCTTAGTGGTTAGCACTGTCGCCTTGCACTAGAGACCTGCGCGGGACGGATTTTTTAGTCCCGCTCCCGCAAGATTCTGGCCCATTCTGGCCCGCTCCCGCAAGATTCTGGCCCGCTCCCGCAAGATTCTGGCCCACTCCCGCCCGCTCCCTCAAGATTCTGGCCCGCTCCCGCAAGATTCTGGCCCACTCCCGCCCGCTCCCGCAAGATTCTGGCCCACTCCCGCCCGCTCCCGCAAGATTCTGGCCCGCTCCCGCAAGATTCTGGCCCGCTCCCTCAAGATTCTGGCCCGCTCCCGCAAAAATATATATTATTTTCTCCCGCTCCCGCCCGCAGTATTCAAGTTTTGTCCCGCTCCCGCCCG
>JAQMYJ010000036.1:13137055-13162567 GCA_030014305.1 Clarias laeviceps | reverse complement strand
TATTGTTGAAATACACAGTCCTGAAAAAGGGACGTTTCTTTTTTTGCTGAGTATATATATATATATATATATATATACTGTATAGATATACGTCTATAAATTTAAACCAATTTAATTTCCAACAGCTCTTCAGAGTGGCCAAAAGTATTAAAACAACATATGTTCGTGTACATCTGGCTGAAGAGTTGTGCTAATTAACTGAAAAACTTGCTATGTGACAATAGCATTCAGCTAACGAAGCCATGGCTTGGGTCATCTCCAGACCTAACTCCAACAGAAAACTGCAAAAAAGACAGTATCAGTCATGAAATTATATTCTGTACTTCATTTCAGGAAGCAATCAAGCAGGTATGGATTAAGCAAGTGATACTAGAGTACTATAGACATCTTTTTGGCTCTATGCTAGTTGGATCCGGCAGGTTTTGATGAATAAAGGACTTCATACTACTACAGTTTCACTGCATAAAATAAGAAATTATTATTATTTTGATTGTCATTACTTAAAAAAAAATGGAACGTCGCATTTGTCTCAATACTGTACATGTATAAGCTTACATGTCAACTTATTCGCCGTGGAAACTCTGTCATGGTGTTTTCATTTTAATTTTTTGTACAAGGCTCCTGATGTATTGGTGCTAGACAGGATACACTCCTGTCCCTATCAAAAAGGAGCATGCAGCAGGTTATAGTCATATGCAAGTGCACTGTCTAATCACTCACTTCCTTTTACCCCTAATGTCCCCTGAGGCAGATATTGTTGTGAGGGTTCACCACTAGAGGGCACTGTTTTTGTTTTGTATTTTTTGTCTCAGTTTCTCAGAAGGCACCTCGGTCAGGTGATGTGGGTGCTCACCTGAACCGAGGTAGCTCATTAGTTTCGTTATAAATAGCTGTTTGTTCTGGGTCAAGCATTAATATTACGGATTATGTTAAGTGGGCACTTGTTTTGTATTGTTTTAGTTGGCATTTGGGTTATGGAGCAGTTGTGTGAAGTTTATATATGTTTTGATTAAAAATATATTGTTAATGTCTCCTTGTCCTCTTGTCTCCTAGCAGGATTAGCCTCTAGGAGCATTAGCCTTTTGTGTGTTTCCCCCTGTGTGTAAGTAACCTCTTGGATGTTTAGTTCTTAGTCTGTATAAATACTAACCATTGCACTACAAACCGGTTTAGATCTTAGTCTGTTTAGTCTCCTAGTCTGTCTAGTCTCCTCATCTGTTTAGGTCTTAGTCTGTTTAGGTACTAACCTGTTTAGCCACTAACTTGTAAAGTTCTTAGTCTGTTTCCTACCTAGTCTGTCGGTAGCTTGGGTCTCTGGCTACTAGCCTGTTTAGCAACTAGTCTGTTTAGCTAACATCTAGTTTAGCAGCTAGTGTGCATAACAGCTAGTAGGCCTAGCCAAGTCTGTCTGGTGTGTTTAGTCCCTTGCATGTATAGTCCCTTGTGTTTCGTCCTCAAGTCTGTTTAGGGTGTCTTGTCTCGTCTGGTTTGTATCCCTTGTCTGTATTGTATATTAGTTTGTGTAATCCCTAGTCTGTGTATGTTTGAGTATTATTTTATGAGTTCTGTTTATAGCATGCTCCAAGGTAAAGCCAGCTTCCTTTGTTTGTTTTTGTTTGTTTTTGTTATCATTAAAAATACTTTATTTAACATCATCCCCTCTGCGCCTATGCCTCACCATCAAAACACAGTCCAACACATAACATAACGTGACAATTGTATGATATAGTATGCTGTGGTTTAATACATTTTCACATTATGTACATTTATTTTAAGATTTATGATTGAATGATATACAGTATAATTAAAATTAGATTTCTACTGCTATTCTTTTCATGATACAACTTCATCAAGATTTTTTTTCCAACCACATTTTCAGTACTATCCTTCCAGGTTTTAATAATGTGTTGGACTGTTTTTAACCTAATTCCAGTAATTTTCAAATCTCTTGCATCTTTGTTTGATGCAGATCAATAATTTCACCCTTGTGAAATGGGCCTTTTTTAGGGGCCAGGCAGAATATACAGGCTTTGTGTGACTTGTATAAATATAGACATAACAGTTGAATAAACCAAATTAGTCTAAAAACTCTGCAAGTGAATTAGGCTAATGAAATTGCATGCATTACAAGTGTGGAAATTAATCTCTGTGGCCACAACATTAGTCTCTCTTTAAAAAATGCATGTGTACATTATACGCATAATGCAATTGGTTAAAGGATTATGGAAATGCATTTATTTTACTCTATAACACTGTGTGTATGCGTGTGCATGTGTGTTTATGAAGAGCGCTCGCAGACAGAAATCAGGACCCCACTCAAAGCTCCAGCTTTTGTTGATTAAAATTCGGTCACTAACTGTAAATATTTATATAACATAAACATGCAAATATGCCTATTTAAATAATTTTACCTGCTTTTCAATGAATCCTAGACGTATTCTCAGTTTATGATCCTTGCGTACACAAGGTCTATAATGTACTGTACTGTAATAATTTGCAGAATTCTATCTCAAAAAGAATGACTGAGAATGTCTTTTTGGGGCATTTAGCAATGGCTTTTATGCTGCTAGCAGAGGTAAAGAGAGAATAAGATTATTTTTAGTGAGCACCCCGAAGGCCACCATGCTATTCTGAGTAGTGTAGAAGAACGGATGTCAGTTGTGACAATGGTTCAGTACTCTCTCTCTCTCTCTCTCTCTCTCTCTCTTACAGTATAATCTCTCTCTCTCTTTCTCTCTCTCTCTCTTACAGTATAATCTCTCTCTCTCTCTCCCTGTCTCTCTCTCTTTCTCACTCTCTCTCTTACAGTATAATCTCTCTCTCTCTCCCTGTCTCTCTCTCTTTCTCTCTCTCTCTCTTACAGTATAATCTCTCTCTCTCTCTCTTTTACAGTATAATCTATTTCTCTCTCTATTTTACAGTATAATCTCTCTCTCACTCACACACACACACTCCAGGTTTTGTGACATTCAGGTATACATATAGGTTTACAAATTTAAAATAATAATAGACAGTTACCCCCCCCCCCCCATAATTTATTAGATTGTAAATCTGCCTTTAAGAGCAATAACATTAATTAATAATTCTCTGTATGACTGTCTTTCACATCAGTGTGGAGGAATTTGGGCCCATTCTTGTTTACAACAGCGCTTAGGTTAATAGAGGTTTTTGGGAATTCGCCCAAAGCCCAGATCATCACCCCCAACCCCCTTGCTTGACAGTGGGCATAAGGACTTTCTGCTGAAATTGCTGTTTTGTTTTTTGCCAAACATGGCACTGGCTTTTAATCATTTCACTGCATATCAATCTGTGTATGGTTGTGTATGTGACAAATAAAATTCGATTTGAATTTGAAGGTCAAACAACTCCTCTTTGGTCTCGTTTGTCTTTAGGGCATTGTTCCAGAAGTCTTGTGCTTTGTTGAGATGCGAGCCACATTAATGGTTCCATGTTCTTTTTAGACAGCAGAGGCTTTCTCCTGGCAACCTCTTCCAAAAGTCTTCATCTAATTGTACTGTCATGGACTTTAACATTTAGCATGCTCAGTGAGGCCTCTAGGATTTGAGATGTAGTTCTTGGGTTTTTTTTTTCTATCTCTCTGAGCATTGCATGATCTGACCTTGGGGTGAATGTGCTGGGATGTCCATTACTGGCTACTGGACTCGCCAACTGTCTTAAATGCTTGTCACATCAATAATCTTTCTCACTGTAGAATGATGAATCACAAATTGTTCGCAAATGGTTTCATAATCCTTTCCAAAACAAAAACATTTGCAACAATTAATGCTCTAAGACAATTGCCCATGTCTTTCCCTCTTGGCATCATGTTAACAAACACCTGAATGCTCTAGACCAACAAACCAAAACCTCTGCTTTTATAGAGGTCTGCACACCTGCTGATGATCGATTAACCAAAAGCTGATGATTAGCAACACCTGGCTGCAACGTACCCTTTTAAATCCTGTAGAAGCTGTAAGAGGGTACACAGTACTGCAGTATTGACCACAGTTCTTTTTTCTTTTTGGCTTCATTTTTGTTAAATAAATAATTACACAGTGAAAAAAAGGTTATATGATATATGTTTTTGCCTAATACTGATTACTAAAGGTTTGCTATGATCAGATTATTTTTATTATGTTTATTTAAAAAGGGACGTTCTAACTTTTGAACATGACTGTATATAATTTACCTATAAAAAATAACGTTCATGCACAGATGCTACATGCATGTACTACATCTATAAATAGGTAAATTACCTATTTGCAGTAAGAAATGTGTACGCTTACAGCAATCACAACATAAATATTTTACCCATAACCTTTTCTAATCTTAAAAATACTGTGTTGCTAGGACAATCTTGCTTGCAGTTTTTTCTGTTTTTCCTACATATTCAGGGGATTTTCATGCTTAAACACACACACACACACACACACACACACACACACGCCTCATTCCCTACTGTGTAAGTACTTCCGTAATATTTAGTATGCGAACCTCAAAGGGAAATGCAGGCTATTCAATAAATATATTGAAAGACAACTGCTGCATGACAACTGACTTTTCAGTTGTTCTCACAACCAAAGCATTTTGATTATGGGCTAAAAATGCTTTTTTTTTTTTATAGGAAATATCCTAACTCAAGTTTTCAAAACCTGGTTGTGGATAACCCCCTGTTCAGCCTACAGATTAAGTTCACAGAACGTCTTTCATAGTTTTCCTGCTCCCAACACACCCATTTAATTGTTGATTTGCTGATTAGCTGCTAATCAAGTGTTCAAGTGGGAAGTACTACAACGTGCAGGACAGGGTGTACTCATTGACATTTGTCTGTGAGAACAGAAACTGGACAGTTATGAAAAAAAAAAAAAAACGTGTCAGATGCCTGTTCTTGGCTGACAGCGTAGGAATCTGATGTGTTCTTTCGTTGTTGTAGCCCATCTGCCTCAAGGTTCAGTATATAGTCTGTTCTGCAATGCTTGTTTTGCTTGCAACAGTTGTAAAAAGTGCCTATGATTCCAGGCAGCTCAAAGTCTGGCCAAACAATTCTTCTTTGTCCTCTCTCAACAATGTGTTTCTACCAACAGAACAATGTTACTGACTGGAGAACCCAAATATATACATATATCATGGATACAAAGGAAGGCAAATAGATTTTATAATAAATTGTGTGAACCAACATTTGTTTCCATTGGTTATGACTACTGTTTGTTTCCTTATTTTTAGATTGGAATATACCCATCTTCAAGCAGGCAGACATAAAAAAAAAAAATTTTAATTGTAAATTTTTATTTACAAAAAAAAAAAATTTATTATTATAAAATAATAATAATAATAATAATAATAATAATAATAATAGTGGACAGAGAGTGGACATTCCCAAAAACAAATAGTTATCACTCATGAAAAAACGCTTTCTACTGTTAGCAGAATTATAGACCAAAAGATCATTAAAGTCATAACCTGCTTGATCTGGGCTTTCTGAATGACGTCAAGCCCTTCTCATTCTATGCTTAGGTAAGTTGTTGCTCTTAAAGCTGTTAAAGGAAAGTCAACAAAGTATTAATAATGTATTAATAGATGAACCTCGCTTGCTCAGAGGGTGCAAACATTTGATCATAAAACTATGTATACAGTAGATATAGACACATATACAGGTTGGGTAAAAAGTAACTAGGCATTGAAAATTGGTAATAAAGTCCATACGAATTGTACATGTACATGTACTTTATTACATAGGAAAATGAAAGCAAATCTTGAATTTCAATGTAGGCACAAGTGGCCTCAAATGGCCGGAGATGGAATGCACAGTCTTCTGAATAAGGTTGTTTGGGATATTGCTGTGAACCTCCTGAATCCGTGCCTCCAAGTCATGTGCAGTGGGCTTTGTCCTGTACACCTCCTCCTTTGTGTAGCCCCACAGGAAAAAAATTGAATGGAGCAAGATCTGGACTTCTCTGAGGCCATTTATGAGGTCCGCGTCGTCCCAGCCAACATCCTGGAAAATGCTGGTCTAACCACGCCCGCACAGTAAGAGCAAAATGGTGTGGCGCACCATGGGGTGGTGCTCCAGTGAAACTACAAGTTCTACAGCCATTAAACATTGCCTAGTTAATTTTCACCCACTCTGTAGATATACTGCATGCATGACCATCCAACACATAACTCACAAAATTTCTTGAAAGTCAACCCTACAACTCCAGGTTTCAACTTGACTCTTGACTCCTGACTCAAGATCTAAACTGCAACATCAACGATACTAATTAAAATCCTTTTGCAGTTCACCTAGCTGAGTTGGAGGCAGGTCTGTTTGAGCTGCTACTGCGGTGAATGTTTAATAAACACTCCTACTACTCCACTCCATCACACCCCCTCACCAGCTCACCAGGCAGCCAGCGATGTGATTACACAGGGTACGGTGATCACTCAGCATGATCCAGGCCTTCTGAAACAGTTCATCACTGTGTGTGTGTGTGTGTGTATGTATGTGTGTGTGTTTAAGAGAGAGAGACATAGAGAGAATAGAGAATGTGAAATAACCAGGAAGAATAGAGGGAGTAGAAAAAAAAAGAGCCTTTGGCAAGCATGTTTCATATAAACTGTGAAAAACTAACCACTCCGGCTCAGAGAACCTGGAGGCTGAAGTAAATCAGCTTCTCTCAGTTACTGCTAGCACCACAAAGAGAGAGAAATAATGTTGATGAATTGTCTTCTGAGTGTATAAAGTGATATAAATATGAATAAATGTTTCACGGAATGTGTGACGGAAATAGACATGTTTGTAACAGACATCTGGAGAGATTTTTTTTCATAATTCTCTACATTCTACCTTCAAAATAGAGAAAAGAAACAGCAGAGTATTGCTTTGTCAGATAAGGTTCCTTGTCGAAGCCGCTTAAGGAAAGCAGAGAATTTATATTTGTCAATTATTCAAGTCTCTCCAACTTTTCTAATGGCTTGTTGCACCTAGGATTTTTTGTTAGCTTTTAGTACAGAAATAATTATTTCATGTTGTGGGAACAATGCTACTGTAGTAATAATAAAGATTTAAATCTGTGTCAATTTGATTTTATATTTAGTATACAGTATACAGCTGGCTATGCCTTACTCATCTGCATGTCAGAGGCTATGTTCACATTACCAATTTACGCCGGATGCCCTTCCTGACGCAACCCTGCCATTTTATCCGGGCTTAGGACCGGCACTGCATACAGTGGCTGGGAGGTTTGGGCACTGGCTGGGAATTGAACTGTATATACAGTGAGGTCAATAAGAATTTTTTTTTGACTCAAGTGATCAAATACTTATTTGACACAGTAATTCACAAATAAATTGTTAAAAAAAATCAATCATTTCCGGATTTTTGTTTTTAGATTCTGTCTCTCACTGTGGAAATGCACCTATGCTGAAAATTGTATACCCCTCCATATATACAGTGAAACCTCGGATTGCGAGTAACGCGGTTTGCGAGTGTTCCGCAAGATGAGCAAAGATTTTTAATGAAATTTGACTTGGAAAATGAACAAGTCTTGGTTTACGAGTATCACGCATGCGCTTCTTGTTTTGATGCCGAGCGTCATGTGATCACAACTGAGCCAATGGTTTTTCTCTCTCTTGCCCTGCAGAATTGTGGGTAATCGTCTCCCCTGCTGGGTCTTAGTGCGCGTCTCATACTGGTATAATAAACATCCATGCACGTGTGTACTGTTTACTATAACACTGTGACCATGTGTGTGTGTGTGTGTACAGTGCGTGTGATGAATAAAGCAAAAGCAAGTCTCATTAGAGAGGTTAAAAATCCATTTTCTCTCTCTGCTCAAGGCTGCTCTTTGTGTCTGTGTGTGCGCGCGTCGTCTGTGTGCGTGCGCGTCTGTGTGCATTCGCTGACGTGAGTCAGCACCAGCTTCATATATTTCATAACAGTGCTAGCAACTGCTGCTAAATCAGCTAAAACAACTAACTTCTTGTCATCATCCAAGCATCCATTTTGCTAAAATAGCATCCATTGTTTGAAATAAATGAGTGGTCACATAAATATGATGTGTTTTAGCCCAGATGGTGCGAGCAAAGAAGCATCAATGTGTGCATGCATGCTGTTTCAGAAGACAGGCGTGTTGGCATTAGAGGCATATAAAAGTCACTTGTAGTTATGAATGTGAACTGTCATCACTGTCGTACAAACAATGGAACTAAACATTGTAATGTAAAGGTAGCCAGAGGGGATAGTAAACCATGCTAAGGATCAAACCTTACACCTCAAACCTTATACGTGTACAGTATGGTAGCAGAGCTACCTGCTGTATGACTTTACAGACTTTACAGACTTTACAGAAAGCAGGCATATTCTTTCTCTGTTTAGAGCAATAACGTCTTTAATTAATGTTGCAATTTTGTGGATTTTCGCTGCATCCTTTCAGGCTTTACCATGCTTTAGTAAATAAACCTTAATAACTAACACAACACAAACCATATCATTGAACTAGGGACTGTAGCTGTATACATTGTAGATTAACACAACTTTAAATAATTAGTTGACTCCACTTTAATTAAGCCAATAAAAAGTCTTAAGAGCAACAAGTCACTAAATACTTTTAGACGGGAGAGACTTGAAATGTTTAAGTTTATCTACTTAAAAAGCACAGAGTAGCTGTATCGACTGGCAGAGTCCAGCAAACCTGAACAGCACAAACATGTCATTATGTGACAGCAGGAAAAAATTCTGTTACATATAACCTTCAGAAAAGCCAACTGAAAGTGCTGCCTGACTTCAGGCTATTACATTAGCAAATGGCTAGCTAGCCCGCTAACCAGTACACATGTGGGAATTCTTTTTGTTGCCTGTTAAGATCAAGTCTATTTTACAGTAGCTTTCCATTCCTGGTTAAATGGGTTCGAGGACATTTCCAAAGCAATTGAATGGCATTTAGCCAAATGTACTACATTCCCTATACCTAGGTGAAATGAAAATGTATTTAAATATGAACATAAATCCCAACCCATTTGCCCTCTTGGAGATGTAACTGTCATCAATTTTATTTATAAATGGGGTGTTGTTGTCATCAAAATGAATGTTTAACAATCATTTCTTACAATTTAATGCAATAAAATAAAAATTATTTCAACTTTTTGTTCATTTCTATGCTGAGGTGGACTTTCTGTGTTAAGACAAAGAGAGGCAGGTATTAAACGAATAGCTTTAAAATTCAAAATTGAGGCGCATATAAGTTTATGACCATAGGCTTTAGTCTTTCTACATATTATTCACTGACCTTGAAGTTTGTCACCCAGAACATGAATACAACGTAAGAAAATTGGGGTCAAATTCCACAACCCTCGTTCCATGCAAAAATGCTTTTTTTTTATGTTCAGCGGAGGCTCATGTGAAGGTTCTGCAGTCTGACTGAGGTGAATTCAGTTGGTATCTTTCAAAGGTATGGTGTACTGTATAAATTACAAAATCTCAAAAAACAAAAAACTCTTTTCCTTCCTAGTTCCAGTAGCTAGTTCCAGTTAGCCATATAAGTAGTTCCAGAGAAAGCTTCATACAGCTTATCTTTGGAAGGATTTTTTGCTTGGAACAAAGATTGTGGAATTTGGCCCTGATTACTTACTTAGTACTCATGTTCTCGGCAATAAATTGCAGAGCAGCAAAATTAAAAACGATAAAAAGACCTATATTAATATATAAAAAAGACCTTTTATGCTAATTTTCATTTAGAAAAAAAAATCCCTTTAATTGGCTAGCAGGGCTAAGCCCCTCTGTCTTTCATAAATAAAAAACATAAATGTAAGGTGTATGTTAAATTTTTTTAAAAACCTTTTGATGGAATCAACAACTACATCGCCAACAACAGTAATAATAAAAATGCACAGAATGGTATTAAGAAGCAAGACTGGCCTGATTTCTTCCTTGCTTTGACCAGATTCATGCAGACTGAGATTCATGCAGCCTGTCAGAAGTTTATACAGTGCACGCACCCCCCACCACCCATACCCACATTTTTTTGTGCATAAGGAATGAGAACCTAAAAGTGCGGGACCTAAAAATATTGATAAAGAGGGACCTTTAAAAGGGAACTTAAAAGTATTAATAGATAATTGTATTAATCGATTAAGTGCATATTGTCCAGTCAGTGAAAAATAGACACACAAACCCATACCCTACCCACACACAGACACACACACACACACAATTATAAAACCACAAATTTAGTATTATTTATTTATGATTATTTTAAAACAGATGTTCTGTTTACCTTGTCAAAATCATGAACTCAGCATCGGTAATACCCTCCTTCATTCATACTACACCATCATTGTGCCCATATGATGTAATACATTCCTCAGCCTTAATTGTTCCATTATCAAGTGGATAAGTGGATATTAGATTTTTGCCCTCACGTCCTGACCCTGACATTACTGTTGTGAAACAAAGCAAAACTGAAAGTTTTTAATCTGTTGGCCTTGATTTGTCTTTTTCTTTCCTGAGTCAGTCGAGTTCTCTACGGCATTCTCATTTACATTCACAGTTACCCACAAAGCCAGACACGTACACATATTCTCCACAGGACACAACTTGCCACAGGACAAATCACACAGAAAGATCAGTGATTAATATAGCCCATTAAATGTTATAGCCAGCGGCGAGAGAGAGAGAGAGAGAGAGAGAGAGAGAGAGAGAGCGAGAGCGCAAAGACTAACATTTGGACTTCTCAATTTTTCCACTGCATAAAATCCTGCAACATTTACTTCACCCACTGCACCTCTGACTCTGTGTAATAACACAACTCAAATGGAAGAATGCCTGTGTTTCCATAAACAATTACAGTTAAACACTAGGCAGCAAGAATAAGCATATAACACATTCATTGTGTCCTTGGCTTACCTTACAAATGACGCCTTTCTCCGAGGGTGCGTCCTGTAACACATCACTCTTACTTGTTTCTGTATCTCTCATACACACTGAGGAGAGTGTGTGCACACACCCACAGCTGTTCCCACTGCAGTCACCACATTCCCAAACATTGCCCTCATGCACTCAGCTGTTTGAAAAGCGAGCTGCTCATGCCCAGTCGAATCACAGGGAGGGACAGAGCGAGAGACAACTGATCTGAAGTTGTTTTGTAGATCCTGAACAGAATACGAAATGACCCGAGGAGCAGTTCAGTTCCTCAGGTACAGGACGTGTAGAGAACTACAGGCTAGTATTTTTGCTTCTGTCACCACCTTTTGGAAAGTAAAGGCTTAATTTAAAAAAAAGGAAATGATATGTTAAGATATGTGGGAAATTATAGCAACAGAAATGAACAAAGTGAGCAAGGAAATATTTGTACAGAATAATATGATTCAGCTTTAAAGCATGTGATAAGAGCATTGATATAAGACCACCATCACTGATTTGATAAAGGAAATATTAGAAAAGGAAACAAATATAAATGGATAACATATGGAAGAAATCAAGAAGATTAACTTTTTTGTCATTCAATAAAATGAGGTAGTCTCTATGAAAATGTTTTAATTTTGTAAAATCAGATTTATTGTACAGTATGTGTTATTTTTGTAACTGTGTATCTAATTTCTCAATCATTTTCTATACTGCCTATCCTGTACTGGGTTGCAGGAGGCCTGAAGCCTCTCCCAGGGGACTTGGGACACCTACAGTATTGCAGGGTACATGCATGCACACATGCTGGCAATTTGGGAATGCAAATTAGCCTAATCTGCATGTCTTTGGACTGTGGGAGAAAACCAGAGTAGTCAGAGGAAACCCACCAAGGACCGAGAGAACATGCAAATTCCATGCAAACAGACCCCAAGGCAGGACTCGAACCCTCGATCCTGGACGCAAGGCCATGATTCTAACCGCTAAGCCACTGTGCCTCCCTAATCCAAGAATGAACTGCAATAAAGATAAAAAGGTTTCAAGTGGTAATTTCATGTTTTAGCCACACAGTTTCCTTCACAATCCTCTGGGTTCAATTCTGACCCTGGGTGACTTTCTATTTAGAGTTTTGCATGTTTTCCTCGTGTCTGTTTGTGCTTCAGCAGTGATGGTTCAGTGATCTAACCTGATCATATCCTCCCTCAAACCAAACCAAACCAGGATAAACAGGTGAAAATATATATAACCTTTAATTTTTCTTTCTACAAAATTGCTACAAATACGATCTATTGCATTTCTTAGCTTTGGATTAGGTCACTCATATTAGAAAACTGCGATAAAGCAAAAATGAAAGCGCTAATTTTGGAAGCAGTCCAAATGTGCTCTCCAGATGTACATTACACAGCCAAAAGATGGTCTTAAACATTGCTTTCACCCCTCCTGTCTCGAAACAGGACAGACACATCCCTAGAGCCAGGGAGGCCCAGATCTCTTTCTCTCTCTCTCTCACACACACACACACACAACACTGATGAGCCATGTGGTGGCAGTACATTTCTCCCCAGAGACAGAGTGTACAAGGGAAGCAGGATCTGAATACAGACGTGCGCATCAGATGATCTGATTATAAACAGACACACACACACACACACACACACACACACACTTGCTCCATCTTCTGTGATGTAAACAAAACCATGTCTAAGCAACCTACTCTCTTAGTGGAATACACTATTGTGTATGGAGAGAGAGAGAGAGAGGAGAAGTGTAAAAATAGACAGCACAATTGTAATTCCTTAAAGCCACCTGATGGGGGCAATCTGTTCACATCAGGAGTACAGTCATGCAGTCAGGCGCTACACACAGCCAGATTAAGCGGCACAATTTCCCACTCTACTCAATCAGCAACTACACACATTTCCAACTCATTAGTTATTCATTATTCCGTCTCAGTTTTCGAAAACGGACAAGTCTTACAAGCCGTAGAAATAACCACATGTTTCTCCTTAATGCATCGTGCAGAAAACCAAGCTTGACACATAGCTGACGGGAGATGTCAGTTCTTACATCAGCAGAGTCTTACACTCAAACTTGTATGGAATATGCATGCCTGAGCTGACTGCCCACTTCGGAGACGATCTGTATAGATTTAAATGAGCAGCTTAATGAACCCAGATGCATAATGAGAAGAATGAATAATTGATTGCGCTGAAGTGGAATCGCTGATCTCGTTCCTGCTCATATGCAGATCTTCAGCGGAAAGCCGACTTGCAAAGATACGAAAATGGACCTGTTTGTGGAAAAAAAACAAAAAAGCATGAGCATCTGCTGTGAGCGCGCAGACCATCAGCACTCGCATATTTCTGCACCGAGCTTCCAATTAAAATACTACTATCATGACCTTTAACCCTCTTTCACTATATGTCTGGGAAAGGTCACCAGGTCACTTTGGCATCAATCACACATGGCGCATATACATAGCGCCTGGGAGAAAGCACAACCCTGGTTTAACACGAAACATTCCATTGAAAGAAACTACATATAAGACCTCCATAATTTAAAATCTTACACACACCCCTCCTCCAGACACACACACAAGCCTCTATATCCTACACATGGCATTGACACAGTGATGCTACACTGTTTTAGTCTTAAACAATATGTGGGAAGATGGTGAGTTCATATTAAAGGAATTAATCATGCACATGGTGAGTAAACAGAAAACACACAACCACACCTGTACATGTATATCAAACACAGTCTTGCTCACACCCACACATATAGACACACACACACACACAAACAGCCATGTGGTCACCACCAATGGGGTTTCACTTGGTTCAAGTCCAGATGAGCATTAGAGACATAATCTCACAAGTGCAGGCGGTGACTAGGCGCCCATTTGTCATCATCATGTCAGCGACCTTGGACAGATTGTTAACATGCTGAGACTGATGACAGAAAAGGAGAGCAAGAGCAGAACAAATGTGCATTTTCATGCACGTTAGAAACTCGAACTGAATTGCTCATACTCGTACTCCTGCACACACACCCTTACACTACATGGACAGCATTACACATAGAGATGACCAGACTGCATATGTGGTAGCTACATACTCATACATAGCTTAGAATGCATGCACACTCTTACACTTTCTCCGTACACTCGTTCATGCTCAAACCATACATGTCAACAATAATGAGTATCTGGCTCTAAAGACACAGCTAATAATACCAAAGGGGCATCAAAGAACTCCACCTGGGAATGAGAAAAAATTATTCTGAGACATAACACATAAAGGGACGATAAAAAGAGTGTGACATACCAGAGATCCCGTCCTCAGAAGAGGAGAAGGAGAAGGTGAAGCAAGGAGTGTAGAGATAGTAAGAGAGAGCGCGCGAGAGAGAGAGTGGGAGAGAGAGTGGGAGAGAGAGAGCGAGAAAGCATGCACGAGTGATGAAGAAAAACGTGCGTCTGCGTACGCCTCTGCTTTTCTCCACCAAATCAATTTCACACTCTCTCACCTCCCTGTCGCCATGATGTCATTCATTCATTCGTTAGGTGTTACCATGGCAACCCGGAGCGGCGTGCTTGGGCTGTCTGGGTGAGTCCTTCTGATATCTCTGTCCCACCCTCTCACCCCTCCCACACACACATATACACACACACACTCACACACCCTACCTCTTATTCTCATGAGGCATGTGGACTGCATCACCTGCAAATTCCTGGACTCCTAGAGCAATGTCTTAAAATCAAAGAAAGCTCTTAGAGCATGTAGGGAGGGATCTTACTGTTTCTCTAGGTGTGTGTGAAGGAGAGAGAGAGAGAGAGAGAGAGAGAGAGAGAGTGTGTGTGTGGATACATTCTTTTCCCCACAACAGCAAATTCTCTTTCACACATGTACAAATCCATTGTATCTCTTAATCTATGTTTGCTTTTCTTGCACTCATCAGTTTTTATGTCACTTCCACTCCCTCTCTCATAGTGCTCTACACAACAGCTGAAATACACTTGGATTGTTTTGAAATTTGCACAGAATAGACCAGCGGAAACATCGACAAACAGGAGTACATGAGAGATGAGACCAAAAAGATGTGATATTGCACCAGAAGTGCATTGAGTTCATTATATTAATAAATTTTCATTGAACACAATTCATTTCTTAGTAGACATGCCTACAGCTGTGCCTCACTGCAAATATAGGAATACATTGGACCTCACTTCACCTTTTCCTCCAGCCGCCTTCTGTACACCGGCCGATCTCACACCACACACATAAACACAGACACAACTGCTTCCCCCTGGAGCTACGTCTGGGTGCACAGGTCCAGACTTCTTCTTGCCCCCTCTCTCCCACCTCTGCTATAATGAATAGTTAATGGGAGGAGTCCGGCTCATTGCCATGCTCTCTCTGATAATCTCCACATTGACCTTGGAGGAATTGGACATCTTCATACCAAGCAGAACTGCCCCATTTTTTTCAGCCCCTTTGATTAAATACGTAGCTCTCTCTCCCCATCCCCCATCCTTCATGAGCTAGCTCTTACAGTCATTACACACATCTCCTCACAATTCAGTCTGTGGCCATTACAGTCCGTCACCATTACACGCTACACAAGAAAATGAAAACGTAGGAAGCTAATGAAACCTATATCATGCTTTATAATTATCTGGCATGGACCTCAAATACCAAGCAGCGTGTATGTCATTAACAGGACATTCCTCAGAAACATTCCAGCTGCTCTTATATTTTGAAGGTCAAGAAAAGTCTGCCCTGTTGTCAGTTGCGTGTAACCAAGCGTGACTTGACCGTTCACTTCAAGTCCTCTTTCAATGACTTAGCACTGAAATGCACCATAATGAAAGTTGAAAGATAATAAAAAGTAATTTTGTCTTTATCTTCATCACATTTCAGCCCTCATTATACAACAACTGGTCATTTCCAGCTCCAAACATCGTAGTCTGAGTGTAGTCACAGAAAGACTAAGCTAGTATGAGATCAAGACATATTTCAATCAGACAACAGGTCAGGTTGACAGAAGATGTCTATGGATGTTTCTATTCAATCGCACATTGGCATTGAGTAGCCGCTCCATCCTGGTCAGAACAGAGTTGCGGTAGATCCGGTGCTTATTTCAGGAACACTCACATTGTGAGACAGGGACACACTCTGTATGAGACACTAGTCCATGCACACATTTAGATCCTTGTTCACCTTGTTATATTTTGGGAGATAGGAAGAACCCATGAGAATCTTCATATCAAACCACAGACCCTGGAGCAGTGAGGAAGCAACCCTTAACACTGCACCACTGTGCGGTGACTGTCTGGTCAGTCAGTGAATAATTCAAAATTTTCAGAATATCGTTAGGATCTGGAAAGCCTTCCCTGAGATCATTAACTTCAATCCACTGAGAATTGGATTAGGGGCGTAAAAAATAGGAAAACAGCTATACACTCTACCCAATCACTTTCAAAAAGATGCTTCCCTCTAAATGTTCTTTATGTACATGTGCGACTCACACATTTCTTCATAACGTTCATATTCCCTTTCTCACTTTCGGAAAATCTGTTACATTTCCTACTTGTATGGCAGGTTGCGTGTGATTGCAGGAAGGAGGAAGCGCTGATGGCAAAGCCTCCAGGTGTAGAATATATACCCTTCCTAGCTTTAACTATGTACCACTATCTCTGTCAGGCTTCTACCACATATAATGTGGTACTATATAATGGTATATAATCGTATGTGAACCTTGCGTCTGATACCATTGAGGATAATGACTAATATGTGAAGCTTGTAAATGACTAAGAGTTATATAAAATTTTACAGTGGATGATAACTTGAATAAACCATTATAGGCAAATGGTCAGGGCTTTTGTTTCAGTATGAGAGCTGTACCCTGTGTACTAGCCTGGAGTTAACCTACAAAAAGGGCAGAATTTTACAATCAGACAAAAGCCTTCAGCAAGTTAACACCTCAGAGGAAAAAAAATAGGTCATATGTTCCCATCACCAAGCACACAGCCCCCTCAAAAACCATCAAATCACAAGAGAAGGATCAGGAGCTGAAATACAAGGATGTGAATTATTTAAAAATCAATGCAGATCTTCAGCATGAGCCCTGCAGCTTTGACCACAAAAAGAACAATGAGGAGAGGATTTGCAGATGCTGTGCAACAAAGCTGCCAACTGCCCAATTGTTAATGAACCCAGACAGCAGCAGGGCACACACTGTATCAAAACACCCAGGACATAAATTACACCCTTTTCATCCCGAATGTTTCTTTCTTACCTGCTGGGTTCATCCATTACCTAAGGCAATTACAATTAATTGTTTTCTTTTAATGCAATGCTATAATGCCTGAGAATTTAATTCAAATGTTGCTCATTGAGTTCATGATTCAGACTCCTCACTGGGTTTTTCTGTTGGTGCCAAGTTGTTCAAGTTCCCTGCTAGTCAATGCATCTTTCGAATAGTTTAGAAATCAATTGTCAGTCCCTCCTCTGTGAGGAGAATGATCAGATGTACAGTATTTTTGGGAAACACAATTCTGACATGAATCATGGGTGTGTAACACTATTACATGTTATAACATATTAATGACAGAGAGGTTTATGGCAATACAGTCCCTCTGATGTTTTAGAGCAGAAGGTTATATCACTGTTTTAATTAAGTAATAGGACATTTTTAAGGGTCCAAACACTAAATGGGCAGTAACTTATTTTTCTTCTTCTTCTTCTTCTTATTATTATTATTACTATGCATAAAAATTAATCATGCACATAAAACCATACATAACACAAACTGTTCAAACAACAGTCAGGCAATTATTTTTAGCAGGTATTTCAGCTATAAGTATGTTTAGCTTCTGTTGCTTTATTGCTCTGTTTTTTGTGTTTAGTGTACAGTGGATGCAATTTGCAAATGGTGCTTGGATCCAGACAACAACTTATTGCCATATTCATTTGCGTCTTTAGTGTATATTTAAATAAATTCTAACAATTCCAGAATAGTGATATATTAATGTTAAATACAAATGAGAGCCAGTTTAGTTTTGCTGTTTGTACAGTGTGCATACGTTTCTACTGTAGTTCAGTGTACATACAAAGATGATGATGTCAAATATCTTTACCATTATGTACACTGAACTACCAAACATACTTATCATTGATCTGTAATGGAAAGCATGAAAAGTTTCATAACCACCTTAAATTGGAAGAAAAAACATTGTGTCAAATCTGATGTAACCTAACTAAGTAATGAAACTGAAACGGTGTCTGATTAAGGAAATGGTTGTTATAGTACTTTTATCAATACTCATCTAACTGATTTAACCTCATCTTTGTTATGCTTCTCAATCCGAAGTGTCCTTGGCAGCACCAACCTTGTGGGAATTAAATACTCATGATCATTGACTCCCTCTGGGATTTCCATAAGGGGATCATGTTATTAAGCAAATTGACTAGACAGCATTCAGTTAGTTATTAACCTGCTAATAACACGCACCCTCATGTGAGCCTGGATAATGCCATGCTAATATCTTACACAGTCAGCTGGGTTTACGAGACAGTGGCCTAATCAGATTTGACTCCTCTTTACTGTGGGCACATTAGGGCAATTTGGACCCAGTTGATTAATGTTGGGTAGATGTTTAAATACATATTTGAATTTAATCAAATTCATTCATTTATATCCTTTATAAAAAAAAGTAATACTCATTTAAAAAATCTATTTCTGATTAAACATTTAAACACATTTATAAAACTTTTTATTTTTTATTTTGTTCATTTAAAATGCTTAAGTATGTAAGCAAGGTTGATCCTATGATGTCTGAATTTTTAAAATAAACAATTGTTATTATATTTTTATCCTTTTTCTTAAAGGTCTAATCCTCCCATGTAAATCCAAACTAATACATAAATTGTTAATGTTAATTTTATCTTCCACCCATCATGCATAGATTCTTCACATAATTTATTTACTCTTGAGTTCAGATGTGTAATTTACAGTAAGCTGAAACATACAAGTCTAACAAACTTTTGATTATGTAGAATATGAGAACACAATTAAGAGAGTAAAACATACCTTTATTTCTCTATATAATCCCCTGCTACAATAACGCACTAGCCCGAGAAATTTTTCTGGGTACACCAGAGCCATAATTGGGCTGCCTGCTTCACATCTGACATGTTGGCCTCCCAGGAATGCCTTTAATGGCCCAAACATGTGGAAATGGCTTGAAGTGAGATCAGGAATAGCGGCAATAACTCCCAGCCGAGTTCCTGAAATGTGCCTGTGGTGTTCGTGAATATTTCCCACAGACAGATGCGTCTCTTCTGCAAGCTGGCGATATCTCTTGATTTTCAAGGTTAAAGTGTTCCACTCGCTCAATGTTCATGGGAACGATTGCAGTGAGCTCTGAGCCACCTTGGCTGGGATGTTCAATCATGGACATACGACCTTCTTTAAAACGTTTGCACTATCCAAAAGCACTATCCAAAGTAAAAAATGCCTTTATTTTCACTCCTTTATTCACCAGAAATGTCATCACAAATCCCTTGTACTGTACATTCACAAGTGGTTAACATGAAATGTATGTGATTTTTCTTTAAGGGCCACAAGCTACAGTACCTTACAAGGGCCTCATATAATCTCTCTCTCTCTCTCTCTCTCTCTCTCTCTCTCTCTCTCTTTAAAAAATAGAGACAGATATAACCTATAAAACCTTAGTGCATTGATGAGTGCATTGATGAATCAGTGAGGGGGAAAAAAGGAAAACTGCTAAAATCTGCTATATTGTACATTCAGAGTCACAGCTGCTGCACACTCACCTCCATCCCACTTCTCATCTGTTCTGCTATTGTATTGCATTGCACTGTGTCCTGTATATTGTCTGCAGAACACTGACTGTCTTTGATTTTTCTTATTGTCGCATTGATTTTATTATGTTGTACTGACATGCTCTTTATGTATATGAGTGCACTAAACAAAACGATTTTTCCATGCAAAGCTGCTCTTATATTTATCAAAAAAAAAACACTAACAAAACACCTACACTTTTACAAAATAGTGTAAATAATACATTGCCATGGTTAATATGCTGTTTTGAAATTATTATCACTTAGTATAAATAAGCAATCCCAACTACATTTTTCCAAAAAGAAGAACAGAAGTAGCTATAGCTATCATATTAAATCAGATTTAGGCAGCTCTCCTCAGCTTGCTACTTCATCCCTCATTCATGAAAGACTGGGATAATGTCAAAACACTGCACTTGACAGACAGCAGTCATGCACTAGCTCCAACAGAGACTAAAAACTGAAATATGGTAATGCAACCCTCCTTGGGTGCCGTACAATATGTCACTCAACAAACATACAGACAGAGATGAAGACAGAATAGGAAAATGAGAGGTACTGTACCCGAGATTACTGAAGATACAAATGGCTGTTCTTACTCACCATCTGTATGAGTTGTATTGTTGCATTATGCATACACCAGTGGTCTTTTCGAACAGAGAAGAGCTGGTCAAAGCATACAAAAGCATCAAGATCTATGACTGACAGATTTGCAAAGGCTCTAATCTCAGGTCAAAATCAGTGTGAAACCATTCAAACGGTTACTTTTAAAGCATTGTAATCTTTTATCTTCGAGTTTAAAGCAGCCTTTTCCCACAGCTGGGATGTTTTAGTTTTAGTAGTTACGTTCACAATGTACTAGATGACATAACAAAGCCTGGTCGAAAAAAAAAAAAGTTTATCTCAGAAGGGTCAGAATACTGATCTGCATCAAGTAATGAAAACAATTAAGTAGACTGTGATTATTACTGGAATTTGGTTAATACATGTCCCACACATTATTAATAACTGGAAGGATAGTGCTGAACTGTTAACATCATGAAAGAAATGTGATCAGAAAAAGTAATGAATGGAGATCACTTAAATCCTCAGTCAAATTACATTGTTCTAAATGCAAGCCATGCAACAAGAACTCACAAAATTGGGACTAAAAAGATGTGTGGCCTTAAGAAACTCACTCACTAGTACAAGTCTTGCTTCAGTTGGTCAGGTCTAAACTCAGCAGTGTTATGTACTGAATACATACTGTATATCTTTTTCCCTGGTTTCACAAGCATTTGCCAGGGCTTAAAAAAGGAGTCCTATTCAAGAATGGTTCTGGAAGCATGAGGAATCATTTTTACACAGGTTCGTTACACTTGACTTTAAGTCACACTCTTCAGATGGGGAAAAACACTGTTGGCTTTGATGGTTTTATTTAAACCCAGGGAGATGTGAGTTTGCATGCGCTATGATAGTGGTTGCTTCTTCACAGATCTACTGGAAATTCTAAACAGTGAGAAAATGTTGAGCAGTAGTGCATTACAGGCTGTTTCACTTATATTTTTTCCAGCCTCACACAGGTCTAAGGAAAAAAGGCTGTGGGACTGTTTTGTGTGAAAAATCTGAAGTTCAGCAGTTTCTGAAATACTCAACCCTGCCAATCTACAGTAACACCAACAACCATGCAATGGTCAAAGGCAAATTTTTCCCCCTTATTCTGCCAAAAACATCAACTGATAAAAAATAATGAGTGGTAAGACACTGTTGTATTTTTTTGTAAAAGGATCCTCTTCATATGTCACTCATCATATCATAGTTTTCTGCTATTTTGAGTGTGCACTACTGTATGTGAATTTTTCAAATTTTCAACTTTGCCAAAAATTGGCTGGTAAATGCTGTTCTTATTGATAATTCACCAGAATTGAAAAAGTTTTAATCATAATTTTTAAGCACTTTACTGAACACCATCTGTTTATTCCAATTGTTGTTTTTTTACTCTAAAAACCCATGCTGCAGGTAGAAGGGAATGAGGATGAGGGTTCCCTCTTTCTTACGTCATGGAATTCTCATTTATACATTGTAAATATAACATTTTGATACATTTTTCCAAGGCCATCCTTGGAGAACCTGGTAAACAATCTTACATTGGCCATATCTTAGCAACTATTTTATCATAATGCAGTAATAAACTTTATGTCAAAATTGGACTTATTGAACCAGGAATCCAAAAATATGCAGGACTCAAAACACCGAAAATATGTCTTAATACCTGATTTGATGTGATGTGTGACATTTACAGTATTATGGATCTATTATATTAAGTAAATTTGATTTTAATATATTTGCAAATCTCACATATATTTTAACTGTTAATCAAACAAAACAAATAACATAAAAACCCACTAGGAAGGAAAAGCTCAATAAGTTAGGCACATGCTTTAACCAATGCCTTTGTAGAAAACCAGCTTTCCTCATACCTGATTCACTTATTCTTCCTTTAGCCTTATTGTACACTTTCTCCTCCTTTGAAACACTCCAGAACCATTAATGCAACCACCGCTCCTTGCAGCAACAACTTCTGCTTCATCACAGACAGGTCTCTCCTCAACACAGGACCTCTCATCATTTTTAAAGAGAATGTTGAAAGTTTCGACATCTCTGTTATATTACCCGGAACCTCATCTGTCATTTTTGTCTGTAGCCTTTATCCAGTCAACTCACTGTCCATTGATCAACAGAGCCAGAGACGAGTTTGTATTTTAGCTTAAACACAGTAAGCTAATCTACTCTACATACCAGCCTTAAAATAGAGTTAGATAGAGTAACTATCCAGAGGTCTTTGAGTGTATCAGGGTGTGTATGTGTGTGTGTAAGAGAGAAAGAGAACTCTAGGAAAACATAAATGAAACTAAAGCACCAATCAATTTTCAGCAAATTTTGCATAAAGACATTAGTCTTAGGGGTAGTTTTGCACCTTCCGTGTGGAAGACGCTGGTTCGAAGGCCCTGCAGTGCGGTCTCAATAAAATAGCAGGGTTGCATCAGGAAGGGCATCTGGCATAAAACCTGTCCCAAGTTCTGTACAAGTTGGATGGTCTGCTGTGGTGACCCCTAGAAGGGAGAATCGCAAAGACCAACAACAACTACCACAATATGTTTTGTTTGTGTATATAATATATATATGCAGACTCAGGGCACAAGGTGCTAATCCATTACAGGGCACACAAGCACACGCACACTATAGGAAGTTTCCTAAGGGGGGAATTGAACCCACTACCCTGGAGGTTCAAAGCCACAATGCTAACCACTACACCATCATGTCATTGTTCTTCTTAGTGAGTTTAAGAAATCTTTCCTGGACATTACGTCTAAAATTCAGTTGTTTCATGCTTTACTGTTTCACCAGAAAAAAAAAAAGAGTTCAACATTCTATTAATGCCTAAAATTCCTACATGAATGTTCTTTGAACCCGCTGTACTTTGCTGTAACTCCTTTACGTAACTCCTTTGCTCTTTTTTTCTCCTTGAGAAATGAAAACAAGACAACATAGAATAAAGAAGAACTCTTTGCTACACCCACAGTGCAGCAGAGCTGTAAATTTAATCTGTGCTCAGAGTAAACGGCAGCTTTCATGGAGGGAATTTGAGTGTTAGACAAACATTTTCTCAGCTCATTCTCCCACAACGAGCCAACCAGTGTGTGCACAGTCATCAATCATTCTCATCCGTCTCTCATTTACAGCCATTACACCAAACCTGGTCAAGTGCTTCCCAACTGAAAACTGCTGTAATATTTTGGCTTAATCGAGGGGTGTTTCAAGGAGGACTATTTTTTTATTAATCTATCTTGACAAGGTCAGGTCTATTCATCATACATTAATCACCCACAAGTTAATCAGCAATTACAATCCTAACCCTTTGCTGAATCATGAGGTGCTGATGTCTGGCCTCAACAGAAAACCCCATGATGAAGATGTCACTGTGCACTTCTGTACCCATCTGGAGCTCTTAGACTGAAAGACTGATTTAAACTCAAAGAGGAAAACGTGACAGGAGTGGATTGACAGTGGAGCATATCGCTCAGCAGCACACAAGTCAGACTCATCACAATTCCAGAGGGCAAAAAATCTGATTACTCTTTCATTGGGTTGAAGAGTGTTGTCACGATGCACACCTGAGCACACACTGAGGTTTGTACTAAAGTAGAGAGAGAGGAAGAAAGATGAAAGGTCAATTTAGTTTAAAGGAATGAAAAGTTTAAATAGGAAATGGGAGAAAAAAAGAAGGAGCTCCATCTCGTCAATAAGATCTCCCCAATAAAATCACCAGTCAGTTTAAACCAGATAAAGAAACAACAGCAGGTGTACTCAGAGTGGCTGTGTGGGGAAGAACGAAGGAGTGTGAAAGAGACAGAAAGAGGCGGGTGAGGGGGTTAGGTGGTGTCTTCAGCTGATGCTGACCACCCTAAATCAGGTTAATGTGATGGATTTGTTCCAGCTCCCTTGCTGAGGCCTCTAAACTAAAGGCATGTCAGAATCAGCAGCACTCCCAAGGATCCTAAAGAGACCATCTGCAGGCTTACCTCAATCTGATTCCACTCTTTACCACACACTCACACACACACACATATAAACACAAAGACAGCAACTAATGACCTAGATCTAAAATCCCACACCTGCGCATTATAACCCAAAACTAATTTGTTGTCTTTCATTAAAGATAAGAAACTGAGTCTTACCAAGTTAAGAGAGTTAATAGTGGAATTAATTATTGTACATGTTTTATCATTAGTGTACTGTATAATGTATAAGAATGTTTTATTATTAGTTATTTTTCCATTTAGGTCAAATGCAAAACAGTAGTGTGGAAATATTGGCACCCTTTAAGACACTCGCACTCTGTCACTCACTCATGCTCTATATAGCTTAGCCCGTATAGGGTTATTTGATGCCAGAGTGCCAATCCATTGTAGGGCACAATCCTGTGCACACTACATGCAAATTAAAAATGCCAGTTAATCTAATCTGCATGTCTTTGGACTGCGGGAGGAACCTGGAGTTCCCAGAGGAAACCCACCAAGCATGGGGAGAACATGTAATCTTGTAACACATCTCTCAAAGTGGGAATCAAACCCTCGACCCTGGACGTGTGAGGACACGATGATAAACATTATGTCATTGTGGTGCCCCATTTAAAACAATCATCAATAATGTATGTATAAAATAAAAATGGTGGCTAATGATTATGTTGTTATGATTCAAATTCAAATTAAATTTGTCACATACGTACACAGTCATATACAGTGCGATATGCAGTGAAATGCTTAAACAACCCCTGTGACCTTAAAAAAGATTATTAATAGGAAATAAATGTGGAACAAAATAAGAAATAAAATATAGAAAAACTTTAGCTAACAAAAAGATAGCTATAAAAGATGAAACAAAATATAAAATACTGTATAAGATTATGTACAGTATCAAGATCATTATTATGTTGATATCATTCATGACATCTTGAATATACTTAAATGATAAAAATAATATTTTATTAAAAATCCCGAATCTGTCTTTTGCAAAGATCATTGACAATGTTTTTAAAATATTCTGAAATGACACAACATGGTGCACGAACATACAGTAGGTAGAAAATGAATACATAAGAAAACATGACTTAAGTCAAGTCAAGTCAAGTCAAGTCTAACTAATTATATGAGTTTTTTAGTTTGTTGTACTCATTCATATTAATCGTTCTTTACTTGCATTATTGAGTAGCCTAACTCATACTATTTA
>JAQMYJ010000036.1:13101924-13117448 GCA_030014305.1 Clarias laeviceps | reverse complement strand
CCCCCCACCCCCCCCCCCCCCCCCCCCCCCCCCCCCCCCCCCCCCCCCCCCCCGCCCCCCCCCCCAAAAAAAAAAAAAAAAAAAAAAAAACAACACTGGTTGCACCTGTAAGCACAGACACATCTCTGCCACTGGCTAGTGCCGGTTCTTTAAAATGTTAGCTCTTAAGATTTTTTTCTTTTTCTTTTAAACATTCAAGTCACACTGCATCAAAACAGGAACAAGTGAAAAAAAATACTTAACACTTTGCCTGACATTATTAGGCAAGTATCTTTATTATACAGTATGGTGTGCAGTCAATGATCATTTGGTATACCTTGGATGGTAAAGTCTCTGTATAAAAACGCCTGTACAGTCGGTACAAATGAGTGTGTGAAAATGAAGACTAAGAAGACATTGCATTATATGAGCATATCGTTCATGCATTCATATTTTAACTGAAAGCTCTGAATGTATGTAAAAATACATACACATATGTCCCCCCCCCACACACACACACATACACATATGTCCTTAATATAATAAGTGCTAGAAATGGAGCTGGGCAAAATGGGGAAGGAGCGTAAAAATGAACATTCTATTACAGCAGATCCACACTTGTAGTAGAGGAATCGGTCCTTAGATGATGGTGACGCTTGCCGAGCCCTGGGACGCCTCCTCTTGAGCATGGCCCTTGAGCAGCTCTTTCATAAACTGCTCAAGAGCAGCGAAGTAACCCTGGCACTGCCAGGTATCGTTGTGTGTTCCCTCAGGGAAGATGGCGAGGCGCTTAGTCCGCGCAGGCGACAGCTCGTATAGCTGCTTCATCATGACAGGTGGGATAAGTTGATCCGACAGACCTGAAATAAAAAGCGAGGGCATGCGGCACAGCGCCACATATCTGTACGATAAAAATTTGTTCTTATAGCACCAAAGGGGCAGGTAGCGCATAGGGAAGAAGGAAAAGAGCGTGGATGCCATGTGTGGGATGCTCAAGAACGTGTTCTCCACCATTATAGCTGCCACGCGATGTGGGTTGACTGAGGCCAACCTGATAGCCACGGCGCCCCCAAGAGAGCGGCCAAACAAAATGATTTTAGTTTTGTCAATGTCGGGCCGAGACATTACATAGTCCAGTGTGGCCTCAGCATCCTGATAGAGACCCTCTTCACTCGGCTCACCATCACTCTTTCCATAACCTCTGTAGTCTACCAGAATCACGTTAGCTTTAAGGTTAACAAGCATGAGCAGCGCGTTGGGCACACGATGTCCAATGTTCCCTGCATTGCCATGAAAATACAAGATGGTGGGCACTAGAGCAGGATTTTCACCTGTGTAGCGCAGCAAAATTAGGTTGAGTCGCACACCATCTTTAGTGCGTATATAGACGTTCTCATTTGGAATTCCAGTAGGCATGGGAACATAAAGGCGTGACGAGGAAGGCTGGTCAGGGAAGTACAGGAGCACATCCTGGAACTTGTACAGGATCCCAGCCACAGAGGCCAGGATGAGTCCCAGCAGCAAGATGCCTCCATAGAGATGGAAGGTAAGGATAAGAGGCAGCAGTGAGATGCGACAAACTCCCCAAGTCCATGAGCCCACAGTCAGCAGGCATCGCTCCAGGATCCCCCAAAACCTCCATGACTTCTCCATGACAAGCCGTCTGACAGAAGACGCTTCAATCTCACTCTACAGGGAATCTAGACACAAATCAGAATAACAAAGAAAATAAAGTGAAATTTGACAATATTAGGATTGAGAATTGCTTCAGATTACACATCATATCTCTATGGTGTGATAAGTATGATGTGAGGCAAATTATTACACACACACACACACACACACACACACACACACACACACACACACACACACACGCTTAAAAGATAGACAGGCAGCTGTATTTGGAATACCTACATTTATTACATCTTATAAAGCCCAGCTACATCAATGCAGTGTTTTCTACAAACCCATTTTGTCAAAACCAATGCACCCTAAACTTACAACTCACGTTCTTTCATCTGTCCTTTTAGGTCATTTAAATTTTTTAAGAGAACGATAAGGTAAATAACTCATTTACATTCATTACCCCAAATGCATTTCGGACTGCCCCAACTGGCAACCGGAATGTTGCCAATCATCGCTGCTGTGGAGTTACAGATGTGCGAGTAAGAAATGTTCTATATTAGTCCTAATGTACAAGAAGCCTAGGAACTGTTTTACTCTGTAGAAATCACCAGACACTTTACTGAATCTACTGTACAGGTTGCAAAGAAATCAGACTGATGTGAACTCTTCATATAATTCTGTGTATTTGCATTAATACTGATCTTGATGCTTCGGTCATCAGTTTTAAAGAAAACACAAACAGATCCTTTTAACATACAGTATTTGTTAACAGAATTATACAATAGTTGGTTCAGATGGAGCAATCTGACGCATTCCATGAGTGTTTAGGATGGACTCACTGATACGTTTAAATATATGCATCACTCAGTGTCCCAGGTCTCATAATAATAACAACCGTTAATTACACTGACTGTTGGCTGCAGTACTGTTGGCCTCCATACTGACAAGAGAGCAGCTGCCTGTCAAAGCCCAGACTCAAAATCAGTTTCATCAATCACTGCTTCCAAACTGCACAGTCGGTTCAAATCTCATCGCATCTGATCTGTCCCTGTTCTTTTATTTGCATCTGCAAAGATAACTAGTTCCTAACAGCAAGGTGAATTCCATGTCGCTCTCCAACTTCTGATTACTAATTGGTGTGTGCAAGACAATGGATTGTACAGTACATCCTAGCGCACTAGATTTCCATTTAACACTAATTCGGATTCAACCCTGGAACCTGAAAATTAATGGAGCTGTTATGCTAAAGTGGAATAAGTGACGATATAAAGAGAAACGAGATTTACAGAACTGTCCACCACCTCCATTGTTTACTCTTCTTACCTTTTGGCTAAATAATTACACCAATTACAACAACTGTCTCCGACAGTCGCAGTTAGTTAGTTCAATGTGTGTTGGCAAAGCAAAATAACTGGTTAAATAAAGGCAAAAATCATAATCTGCTGACAAAATATTGTTCTGTGTAACTGCTGTAAAGAAAAAAGCAATATTACAATTGAGGTTGTGCTGCATATCAGCACAGCTGTGATGGCTTCGGCAGTCGGGCACAACCTCGTTGCAGCCGTGCTGATATTCCAGCACATCATCACTCTCCCTCATGTGATATTGCTTAAATTGTCTGTCAGGGGTGCTGTCAAAATTATGTGTTTTTATCCTCAAAGAAAGGTAGGGGACATTTAAGACCAGTCATCCCTAGATGATGTTTAATGAAGATTTTGTTGGATGAACGGAAGATGAAAAGGTTACATGCGTGATCCACTCAGGTATCTTCATTTATAGACACTGGCCCAAAGACTCGGTATATTACAAACATGAAGGGCAGGCAGTAGGTTAGAAGGAAGCAGTGGACACCTGGCTCCACCTTTCTGAGCATGTTATCTACAGGCAGCTCTTAAACGATTGCTCAGTGCTGTAGATGTGAACGCTGAACCCGTGATATTCCCACTTATTACACAACCCACTAGGTGTGTCGCCGTAACTGTACGTTACCTGTTAATTAATGCTTGTGGCTAATGTTAGCAGCACACCGCAGAAACGAACACTAAACGAATCAGTCGCGTCAATCCTTTTAGCAACGGCGCTAACCCAAACCAGCTCGTGACATGACGGTTATTTACACACAGGTGCACTTTGCCAAGCTTAATCTCTGCTGTCATGCTAACCGACTGCTAGTTAGCAAACCTGTTGTTAGCTACATGTTTATTAGCTAAACTTAACCTGCTAATACAAACCATACGACTATATGCACGTACTTACATCTGTTTCACTCTTCAAAGGCACATCTTCAAACAATAAAGAAAACGGGTTCTTCTGTGTGCTAAATGCACACGTTTATCCATTCCACACGGGCTCGGCTACGGCTTAGCACACCAGTCAGACCGCTTTTTCAGCGTGTCACACTGTAATATGTCCGACCGGAAATATGCGGCACCTATTAAAAACTGTCCGGATAAATATTTTAGATATTGCTTATACGTTAATACGGGTTCACATAATGTTGGTTTAAATTACACTTCATA
This sequence comes from Clarias laeviceps, assembly GCA_030014305.1. NCBI lineage: Eukaryota > Metazoa > Chordata > Actinopteri > Siluriformes > Clariidae > Clarias > Clarias laeviceps. Next base: position 13,113,321 of record JAQMYJ010000036.1, on the reverse strand, counting down.
TACAAACATAATTGTCAGATGTTTAAAATGTACATTAAATGTTAGATGTAGCATTTAGGGTGTCAGATTTAACGTGTACAAGAACATCCCTCCGTCTCCACAAAAGCAAAAGTGTCATAGTATCCCATGGCAAAAAGCCCTCATGCTTGAAAAATTGGTTTGTTATCTCCACTGGATACCATGGATCATTCCCTTGCCAAACTGTAAAATATTGTCGATAAAGGGTTAACCGCGCACGCGTAAACGCCACCGCCATTTTGGAGAGGGCAATATTTCAAGTGACTAGTAGTGAATTTGGAAATCAGACATAGCTTGCAGCTGTGCAGCACTTGGATGTTTAGAAGACTTGCTGAGATTCATGGGCAACACCAAATGACCACATCTCCCAAGTGAAAGCTATGACAGTGTGTACTTTACACTTTATTGTATGCAGCGCTGTATTGTGGCTATGCATATCTGTTACACCTTCTAACCACTAGGGGCAGTAAGAAACACCTTCCTATGTGCGTGTGCAAAGGCTGTGTACTGAGAAGCTACTAAGGTATATGATGCAGTATTTGCTCTGACAGGTGAATAACGTTTATATATTGTTTATTATACTGACCCTATTCCACCAATAAGAGGTCCTACAATGGGCACAGGAACATAAAAACTTGACCATGGAGCCATATAAGAAGGTGGCCTGGTCTGATAAATCCTGTGACACAAGGGTGCCCTATGGAAAGAAGACAAGCTGGAAAAGGCAGTGTGATGCTTAGAGCAATTGCCTTTCATGACATTGACTCCTTAATGGCCATGGCCTCTTTCAGCAAGGGAATGTACTTTGCCAAACTGCAAAAATTGTTCAGGAATATTTTCAGAAATATGACAAAGGGTTTAAGGCATTGACTCCAAATTCCCCAGCTCTCAGTCCAATCAAGTGTCTGTTTGATGTGATGGACAAACTAGTCTGATCCACGGAGGATTCACTTCGCAACTTACAGCACAAAGGATCTGCTGATAAGGTCTTGGTGCCAGATAGCAAAGTCCTTGTGGAGTCTGTGAGTTGATGCGTCAGAACTGGTTTGGCAGCTCAAAGGGGACCTACACAATATTAGACAGGTGTTTTTAGTGTCATGACCGATCAGTGTACACAAAATTAAACATTTACAGACACCTGACCATAATACCCATATGTGCTTGTTAAACATTTCATTAAATATTTAGTCCACCTTGGCTGTTTAAATAACCACCACTCTGATATAAAGGCTTTTCACTAGAGCAAGGCATTCGCCCACAAGAGCATTAGTGAGTTAGACAGCGATGTCAGGTCAGGAGGTCTGTGGTGCACTCAGGATTCCAGTTCATCCCAAAGCTGTTTAGTGGGGTTGAGGTCAGGCTTCTGTGAAGTTCTTTCACACCAACACTGTGGCCAGGTTCGGGTTAGGTCTGTTAAAGTTATGAATAACCAAAACAAGTTGATATCTTTTTCTTAATCTTTATAAAAGCGTCTGGGACGATAATAGCAATAAATATGGAGAAAAATGCCTGTATTGCTCCTTGCATTTAACTGGCTGGGGAATGTTTTTATTTAAATTCTCATTATCATTCCTCAGCTCCATTTTAGTATGTTAGAACTTGTATGTACTGTATGTATCATCAAAATCTGAATTCAACACAAGCTGGTGTGCTGTTCAAATATTTATTCAGTTATGTGTTATGTATTAAGTATTTCTTTACTAGCACACTGCCAAATTCTTGAACCTATGATTCCTTGCAAAATGTTAGTGTCTCATTTCTGATAACTGCCTAATTTTATTAAACCTATGATACTTGTAATATTTCTCTTTATTATTGCACCAATGTCAGCCAAGAGCCAAACCTAAGCTGGGGTTTGTATGATATCTATCAAGATCAAATCCCTGCACGTCAGTAAACAACACATACACACAAACTAACAGATTACATCTCTGTATTTATTTTCATTAGAACACATTTTTTAACCATTTTAGCAGTAGTTTTCATACCTTTGAAAAGTTCATGAACTGTGAGCTTGTTTTATAAATAATTCCTCAAAGTCGTTTGTAAAAAATTAAAGAAGATACTGAACTAAATCATCTATATTATTACAATATACCGGTAATATAATAATCCTTTTCTTTAAATAATCATAATCTTAATGTTATCTCTATATGCCTTTTAACCTCTATATGCCTTTTTTAATTTTTTATATTTTTTCTGTTGTTTTGCTTTTGTTTATTTTTTTTTTCTTCCTTTTTTAATCACAGCCTTCAGGTGCAGAGGTTGTGATTCAGAAGATAGTCCTTATGGTTAAACCACATCACTCAGAATAGTTCTCAGTCGAAACAAACAAACAAAAAATTCTGACACATTCAAAAATAGGAATAAAAAAAGGACACAAACCCAGAATGCAAGCAAACCTCCAGAGGAAACAGAACCACATATAGTTAAGCATTCTTATAACATATTTACAACAGAAAAACGACTGAGGTTCAGGGCTGCATAGGTCCACAGGATAGAGAGAGAGAGAGAGTGAGAGAGAGATAGTGAGAGAGAGAGAGAAAGTATTTCCGCTTGCTAAGTGAAAATGAGGGATGGGCCACTACTTACACAGATGCTTTTATAGCTGAGAGTGAACATGTACTGTGTGTGTGCAAGCATCAAATACATTTTATTTGTAGGTTTGGTGGTATTCAGCAATATTAGCAGGCACCTGTTACATTCATTCTTGTGGGTCACTGAGGCATAGTTACTGAACCCACGCAAACATACACACACTGTGAAATGGTACAAGGTGAGTCGGGTTTATTTTGGCTACCTGCAATTAAAATGATCTTCACAGATTTGGTATGCTGAAGCGGTGTGACATGGGGATGCTGACATTAGCTGTAAATTTTGTTTCATTCAACATCAGTGCTCATCAAAGTTAGGCTGAATGACGTAGCCAATACAGTAACATCACAGACCTTGTGGTTTTCAATTTGTTTTTCCTGAAATTCAATGTACACACAGTGTACACACAGTATAGGTGAATGATTCCGGAGGCGGGTGTGTCCCAGCGCAACTTCATTAGTTTCATGTGCTTGTGCTGCTGAGTTTTTAAACACTCAACCTATACTGGAGCATCAGGCTTTTCCGCACATTTTAAAATGTTTCTATCTGCATTTTTTCTGTTCTCTATCTGCTATGGCTTCCCTTCCTATTATCATTCCTATTATTATCTTCCTTGTTCTATTCCGTTCTCCTTCCTCCTGACGGGTCCAGATGGAAGGGACGGAACTGTTTATTTGTGGATTAGTGTATGTCCGCTGTGTGTGTGTGTATGTGTGAGTGTGTGTCTGGAGGAGGTGAATGGGGTGGATAAATCCTTATCTGTTGCTCTCTTTCTCTCTCTCTCTTCAGAACAGGTGGTCTCAAAAGAGACTCTAGTGTTATGAGTACGGTAATAAGATCTCAGGAGGGCCATCTCTCTGTGCTCTCTTTTAATTATTCATTAGACAAGTCCTCGCTGTACCAAAGCCATGCCATAATGAATGACCTAGTACTTTTCTTCCCATATTTATGTAATTTTTAATCATTTTACTTGTAAATCAATTTAGATCTTGAGCTAAGTTTCCTTATGTATTGAGGAACTGGAATGAAGCGCGAGCCTACTGGAGAAACTGAACTAGGAATGTGTTCAAAAATGATTTTTATTCTTATCGTATTGATGTATTTGATTTAGTTCTACAGTTTGAATTCTTCCATAATTTAAGAAGCTAAAACAACGTACGTCTGTATATCAAGGCAATGTACCATATAATATGAGGGCTGTACTGAAAGTAATACAGAAGTGGGCATAACATTTGTTAATTGACATAGGTTGTTCAAATTGCACAAACTTGTTGGTGGAGTAACTCTTCCTCTACACAAAGGTACTACTCAACATTGGTTCCATCTCTCGGCATGCATTTGCGCCATCTTTGAACCCAACTTTTGAATCCTCTTTGAAAATCCCCTTCGTCGCAGTTGATCTTCTTCCACAGCAATACAGAATGTTTACGGAGAAACCACACAATGGGAAACCATCAACTGCAACAAAGAGGATTTTCAAAGAGGATTTGAGAAAATGCATTGCTTGTGATGGAGACTTTGTATAGAGGGAGAGTTACTCTACCAACATGTGAAATTTAAACAACCTACATCGGTTACTTGGTACACTTGGTACAGCCCTTGTATTATTCATTCTCCAAAAAATTGGATATTCAAATTGCATTAAATACATTTCCTTTGATTTATAGGAAGTCTTATTATCCCTGTGAGATAAAGAAGTGAAAGGAAATTTGATGGCAATGAAGTGAAGATTGTGACTGTTTTACAAATGTATGTCTATGTAGCTTATTAATTTATCATTCATTTTCCATTAGACCAAATTTGGTGAATCAATTCAGTCTCTAAAAATTAATTAGTATCTTCAACTCCAGTTCAAATCCAGTGCATTAAATTCTTGGTTTCAGACCCAATACAGTTGAATTTCAAATTACTTATTACAATTTAGCAGAAATACAATAAGGTTAAGGGTTACTGAGGGCAACGGTTTGATCTAGTTGATCTATCATCCTTAGTTTCCTTAAAATTATTTTATAAAGGTGTGAGAAGGGGCGCAAACTTTGCGAAAATTCATAGTAAATTTCTTCGATCGAACATTGGTATTTTATATCCATGTTGTTGTTGTTGTTTTTTTTCCGAAAATTACAGAGAAATTCCAAATCCATATATTTATAAAATATTTATAAAAGAAGCCAATGAGCCCATGCTAGTTAGTGATGAATTCCAATTTGAATGACATGGTTGTACTGTAGAATAAAGTTGCTGACCCTGTCTCTGCCGCCGGTCTAAGAATACTGTTTGGAGCCCAAGTTATGTAATGTGACTTAGATTAATCATGAAGTACAAATCCAAATACTCATACTCTTAAAATGCTAATCATTATTGTGTCTTTGAGCCAATATGAATATGGATGTAGCTCATATTTGTTAGTACAACTGTAGAAAAACGGGGGGAAAACAGGAAATCAGCCCTTAGCGTCTCCTCTCCTGCTCTTACTCAGTGGACAAAAAGAAATGAAAAAGAAATACAGAAAAAAAAAAACCTCTCATATCTTTGGGTCACTCATAAGGGACCTGGCCATAGGGAGCTGTGTGACTATGGTTGATCGTCACGACTATGCAGCAACAAATATTTATTTTATTAATACATGTCTATTCCAGGATGAAAATCGAAACTGAGCTGTCCAGGCCATATTACTTTCTACAACCAAGAATTGCAGAAGTGTGTGAATGTGTGCATGTGTAAACAATGAAAAAGCCCTTTACAGTGGAAGAGATGAGATATTCTGCAAAGCAATGGATACTCTTTTGGTTGTTTTGTCTCCTGTGTTCTTTCTGGCTATGTCCATATTCCAAATACAATTGGCTGCGATTTGCTTGAAACATGCTGCGTTATGAATGTGTTGTCTTCATACCATTTGGGTTTTTTACTAAAATTTAGATTGTTAAGTCTAAACAGGAGCAATAACATGCAGTTATCGAATATAGTGTAGAGAATATATCTATATAATTATATAAATATACTACTAAGGGAAAAAGCAGAATTAAGGACTGTATGCTTTAGTGGTAGTTGAGTGGACATAGAAAAGAGGAAACATTTACCTCTATAATGAATCATATTTCGAAAGATTAAATTTGACAAAGGCTTTTTCAACAATCATGTCTATATCCAGTCAATAACCTTTTTGTATATTGCACACGTAACCGGAGCTTCAAACCCCTACCGTCCCAAACGCATTGCACTGGCAGAACTACTGTATCAGCTTTAGCAAGGGAGAATCAATTAGTAAATCAGAATGCTGGGTTTGAGCTCAGGATTTGGACTTAATTAGGTAGATTTGTACTTTCTGACTTAGAACTCTTCCCTAGGCTCCATAGTAGTCCTTGTGATGGACAGAGCAGCATTTATGAAGCATATGGGTGGGTACAGATATGCACACATACACACATGCACACACTCGTATTTTCATTTTTATAATATACACGTAACCCATCCATGTGTCCTATCCTTTCCTGCACAAAGACCAGTAATGAAAAGAAAACAAGAACATGAAGAGATCCTGTAGTCATCTAGTGCAACTGAAATCCAAACCATTTGACACAGTGTAAAAAATATGGTGCGAGAGAACTCCACCCTAGAGAGGTCTCTTTCAACAAAAGGCTGTGGTGTTGTCCCTTGTTCATGACATTGGACTAAGTTTGTCCAGTGTTCTTTGATGTTCGCGAGTCAGTCCGTTTGTTTGCTCTGTTGATTGCATGTCCACAGTAATCCCGTCCTGCACTAGGAGTCCCAGAAAGCACTGCAATCAATCCGAACTGGACTGACTACTGACGTTTGCTGGCTGTAATGACCGTCTGCCTCGTCACTCCTCATTAGTGGAGTTCTCCTCCAGGGAGGACATGGTGCTGAGGTTGTGGGAGGCTGTGATTGTGGCCACAGTATGGAGCAGGACCAGGACTAGCAAGCACAGTTTGAGCCTGCTGTTGCACAGTCTGGAGTTTGCTGACGAGCTCAGAGACGTCCCGTGCTGGCATGACGGGTGAGTTCTTTTCAAAGTCCCTTTGGAGCTGTTGTCAGACTTGCTGTCCCATCGAACGTCACAGCACTCTGCTTCTACATCTGAAGAGCTGTCTTCTAGAAGCCCTGAGAGACACAGCAACACATTATTAGACAGCATGCACTAACAGTGGGTTTGGAAACACATCTACACTACACCACCTTCTCTTCCAATCTTTATCAAAAATTATAATTATATTTATAATTTTTATATTTATAATTTTTTGACACTTTTTTTTAGTAAGACTATAGAATTATTCAGACAAAGCTATTTGTGTATAAAGAACTAAGACAGAGTTATCACTGCGTGCGGAGAATGGCTGGGTTAATATCTAATGTTCAAAACAACCTAAAAAAATAAAGCAAATGAGGTTGGCACATGATATTTAGACACATTTTAAATATATTACAAACACTCAAACTGCTAGGACAATGAATTTTGCAACCATAAAATGCATGCTTTTAGGAAAAAAAACCTATGTTTTTTAATGAAAAAAATCGCACTGTGAGTGGTAGAGATGGACTGACATCCTTTCCACAAATAAATTAATGAATAAAATGCAAATGCTTAGTGTTAGTTATAAATATTGGAAATGGAAATTGTTTTTGGAAATCAACAAAACAAGCTGGCAAGAGATAAATAATTTACCAGGATGCCATGCTTTCAGCTGGTTTATCAAACCTGTAGTGCAGGTCCTTTTGTAAAACCCATTTTCCTGTGAAAAGAAATATTCCCATATTCTTTCAGCTGTCATTCTGGGAAATTTTCAGCTAGGGACCAGATTTTTTTTCCAACCTACTGTAAGTAAGCAGTGTTATGTTCCAGGGAACTCAGTGGACCAGGCAGTGTGCACCCTGGATGGGATGCCAACCCTTTGCAAGGCACAAGCACACTCCCACATACACAAACAAGCACACACTATGGGAAATGCCAATCAGCCTACACACTGCATGTTCTTGGACTGTGGGAGGAACTCAGGATACCCACAAAGCACAGGGAAAACATGTAAACACACCCAGACTGGAGGTGAGATTTGAACCACCAACCCTGATGGTGCGTTGCAACAGTGCTAACGCCGGAGCTACTGTGCTGCCAACATAAAAACTATTGAGCAGATATCAATTGGGCGAAAAATGCAAGTTACTTCCTGTGGTAATTCCACAAGTACAACACAAATATATATGATATCACTCCTTAACACAGTCGGCTCAAAAGTTGAAAAGGCTGGTTTGATTCTTCACAGGTGAAGGTAGGAAAAACTCAACATTTTGCAACATTTTGCTACATCTCTATGTGACCAGCAGGTGGCATTGCAAACAAGCTCTGATGAATGAATGGAGTACACAGGCCTTATTGCACTGCAATGCAACTGCAGAGACAGCATGCAGAGCCAGATACAGTGTACATGCCTACCTGTGCATATAAAACTAGGGCTTCCACCATAAATTAACTCGTCATTGTCAGGCAATATGAATGGACACCTCTGCTGGACCTCCAGGCAGTACTGTCTGCATGGGATCCTGTTACTGCAATGCATCTGCGTGGTCTGGAAGTACTGGAAACACAGCCAGTGTTTGTAGACAGTCTGAAAAATAGAAAATGCAGAGAAAGACAGACCAGGGTCAGTAAGGATCCACTGCAGTTGATTACATATCACTGATACTGTGCTAACAGTTCGAACTTAATACCTCCTGCCCTAGTATCATGGCAACCCCCCCTCCCCTGATGCACATGCATTTATTTTCCTCCTCTCCACCATCCAAATATTCCTCCACCATCCACAGACTTAATCACATTGTGTCCTGCACGTTTGCAGCATATGGGGCATTTTATGCTCACAGAACAGCAGAAAGTACTGAACACAGATTTTGGCATCAGCAAGATTTCATGCTAGTTTTTTTCACAGCTATTCAATCAAAAATGAATGTACCATTTTGTCCTTTAAGTATGTTCTTCTCAATATGCTATGCCCATCTTTTGTTTTGACAGCAACTACAGTAATCCCATGGCACAGAATTATCCTTTTGTCAGAACCTTTGTAAAGTTATTCAGTTTTTCTTTTTACAATATTACTTCAGGCAGGCTGTCAATCATCAAACCATCTGAGAACAAAGTGGTGAAGACAGCTATCTTTATAAATGCACTGTTGAAGGTTACATTGACAGTTCACGATCAGTTCAAATCAGTGCTCAGCAAAAGCCACATTTCACATCACATATCACAATATGTACACACAGGTATTAATTAATTAACAGTGTTTGTAAGCAGGGATTTTAAAAATGCTTGTTTTGGGATGTCTTCAGTTTTAAAAATGCTTTGTTCTTTGTTCTTCAACATTGATCTCTGTGTGTGCATGGAAACAAAAGAAACACTCTATATGATACATCTTCCTTGGTACACAATCTGATATCCAGGTCAGCATTAAAAAGCTTGATGAATGAGCATTAATGCACTAATAGCACTTAGTCGTTGAGAGCTTGAGAATGTCTTTTATAGCTACTCATCATTTTTCGCTAAGACAACACATGACATCATATCCACTTAGCTGTCACAATTACTAATAAAACACTGGCTTTTTCCAGGTGTACGTCTCATGTCTTCAATCTACAATGGATGGATGGATGGATGGATGGATAGATAAATAATCCATATAGATGGATCATGGTGACTGATACACACAACTGTAAGAAAAATATACAGAATGGTGTAAAGATGGGACCCTGGGACTGATATACGCTATATCGCCAGAGGTTTTGCAGTTTGCAACAAAGTTGAAAGCCACAATTGTCTAGTATGTCATTTTATTCTGTAGCATACAAATTCCTTTCACTGGTTCAAGTGGACAAGGTTCAAGTGGAAGAAGTCAAGTGACCTGTGCAGAGCCCTGACCTCAACCCCATTAAATACCTCTGGGATGAATTGCAATCCCAACTGTATACCATGTGCTCTCTCTTAACATTCAGTGCCTGACCTCACTAACCCTCTTGTGGTTGAATGGGCAAATCCCCTCAGCCATACTGCACCATCTAATGGAAACCATTACTATAAAAGAAAAGAGGGAATTAATCTAAAACAGGATGTTCGATAACCACATATGGATGTGATATTTAGGTGTACACATACACTATATGGTTGATGAACATCCTATTTGAAATGTTTGGCATTAATATGGAGTTTGTTCCAATCGTGTTCACTTCTGAGAAGGCTTTCTCCAGATTTTGGAAGGTTGCTTGTCGATTCCTGTCAACAGTTACTGTTATACTATTATACTAGTCGATATACAGTAGTTGAAATGATATAACACTAGTTGCAATAGCCTTACATCATTCTTATTATGCTTTTGATTCAAGATTTGATTAAATGCATTGCTCAGCTCTTATTGCTTCATTGTCGAGCTACTGATTTTAGCACTCACAACTAATATCATGGCCAACTAGTCATATAGATAGATAGATAGATAGATAGATAGATAGATAGATAGATAGATAGATAAACTGTCTGTCTCTAGTGCCTCTTCAAAAAGTAACATATGTAATTATGGGTTCAGTGAATCACTGGAGTTGCCTTAAGCTCCGCTTCTTGCCTGACTGCACACAGTCCACTCAACTCAGATCAAATATTTATATGGCGTCACTAGTGTGTACCCTGTAAAAAGCACATTTTCTTCTTGTGTTCTGTTTTACCCCTGCCTTCTGCATTCTCATGTAAGCACTTTTGACAGAGAACAAACCTCTTGTCGGGCGTTTGCTAGCGTCTGATCATATAATGAATCCCTTGTGAGGCATAAGTAAAGCAGACATTAGTGGACGATGACAAATCATAGAAATGGGTAGAAATGAATCCTCCACTTCAGCTCATGCCTGTCTGGATGACTGACTTTCAAAGTAAATACAATTTCTGAAGTGAAATCAGATAACAAGCTGTTACATTAACCAGAGAACATCAGAATGTCCGTACATCAGCAGAAAATGACCTAGTGGTTTAGGATAGGATGTCTAATGAATCAAGTTTTTTTTTTTTTGTCTTTTGTCAATATAATCAAAAGTAAATTTTAAACCTGTTCATAAACTGAACTATTTGTCAAAAAGTTTGGTCAAATGTTACATTTAAGATTACATTTATGGTGTGTAATCTAAGCTTATGCGCATACAAATAGTGGCATTTACCCGCAATGCCACCCTAACAAGAAACTTGTGAACCTTTTCAGTAGACAATATTAATTCAGTATATTAGCTGAGTGTTCTTGCAGCTTCACTATGTTTTAAATGATGTCTTCTGCTTTGGAATATTAGTTAAACTTCATACCCAATCTGACGTCCTATTCATTTATTCATCCTCAATAATTGTTTTATCTTGTTCAGGGTCATGGTTAATCCGAAATCTATTCGAGCATCACTGGGTTCCACAGCACCACATTCACACACACTTAGTGGAAGTTAAGTGTAGCTAATCTACTTGCATGGAAATTTTTAGGAGGTTGAGGGAATACAAAGGGAGAAAGTTTCACAAAGCCAGTAGTCTAAATTTAGGATCAATGATCTTGTCTTGCTCATGCTGAAGCTGTGAGGTGTCAGTTCTCCTACTGTTCTGTGATGCCTCCCAAAAGACTCACACATGTTCCTTAAATCATTTTAAAAGCCATCCTGAAAACTTTAGGATCATTGTGCTCATATTCCTTGTGTATACATGTACAGTTTTTATGCTTGGTGTCCTCCGGTATTGTGGTTCACAGTCCAAACTTACTTGTATAA
>JAQMYJ010000036.1:13087294-13101870 GCA_030014305.1 Clarias laeviceps | reverse complement strand
ATACAAGTAAGTTTGGACTGTGAACCACAATACCGGAGGACACCAAGCATAAAAACTGTACATGTATACACAAGGAACATGAGGCAAATCCTAGAGAGTGTGAGGCATACTGCTGGTATTTCTAGCTAGGACATGACGCCATTATTTCTGAGCTCATTTGGCATGGTGTGGTGTGGGCAAGGCCACCTGCATCATTGAGAAAGAGAGAGATGGGCAGTGGAACCGCGAGAAAGAGGCTAATTTCCACAAATCAGCTAAGATTGGGTGGTGAGTGTGGACACATGGATCCATCAGAGCATGAATGTCACATCCTTCCTCAGGACTATCCATCGTCGGTGATGATTCACATAAACATTGTGTGCGGCAGGCCTGCTTCCTGGTCATAAGTATACTCTACAGATGAACACACGTCACCCATGAATCTACTTGGAATGTAGAGGAAAGACACTGGCTCACACACACATCCAGATTCTCCTTGAGGCTAAAGCATGGATATACTTAACCCACATATATTAAAATAGATTGCTAATAGATGTCAAAGGACATACAGCATGTATTTACAACTCACCGCTGCACTAAACATGCCACTGTGTTTCTCTCAATCTCATTTATCTTTATGTGTGTGTGGTGTTTACTACAGCCTGTGAGTAGAACGCACTCCTATGCGTGGTTTCTGTTTGTGCCCACTGCTCCATTAGAGAGGTGATGGGGAGCGCCCTCTCTAAAGTGTGGGATGAGAATAAATGCATTATCGCTTCTAAACACACAGTGTGAGGGATGAGGGCTTGGCTGTGTGAACACAGGGACTCAGCTGCACTTTGATGAAGGCCAGGCTTGTAACTCAGCCTTTTATGTTCTTTCTGTCAGGTACTCATTGCTGTCTGTGTTTTTGTATGTTGCCTGATCGATTTTCACTGCTTCATTTCTGATGACTAAGAATATGTTAATTGGCAAATGCTGAAATATCAAACTGTTATGAACATCTTGATACTGGTATGGAACACATAAATATTTTTGTACTGAACATTTAAGAAATGAATATAAAATGTAATCAGGTCATCAATATGCATTGTACGTGGCTTTTATGTAAATTTAATTTAGTTTACTAAAACTGTCCAGTGACCAGGCCATCCAGTAGATGGGGCTAGTGTGAAGCCAGGCTTGGTGTGATTTACCCTACTCAGCAGTAACTCATTCATCCTGACAATGTCAGTGTTGCTATTCCCCTTCCTGCTGCAGGGTGCTGATAATCTTCTACACACGCTTCAGAACAACTGTCTGTTCACAACAGCGGCACCTCAACCAGCACGCCAGTTAGGCTAATCCATCGATTGCGCTACTTAAGACGTCAAATATAGCTCTGACGCAGTCCCCAAGTACTCCATGGGTTGGAAAATGCACATCAAATATTGTGGTAAACATTATTCTTTCCAGCACGGTAGTAATTCTGGGTTTGAGAGGAAGAACAGGGCAGAGAAACAAGCGCATTGCAGCTTCTCAAGCAGGCTTTGTTTCTTTTGGCTCCCAGTTTGAGGCAGGCTGGGACTGGTTCGACAGTGCGATCTTATTAGTATATGGAGCTGTGGGACCGCAGGCGCGAGGTCTGGAACAAGGGGAGGAAGGCTGAGTGAGACTTGCGGTGCCCTAGTTCCCAGCCCGGGCCTGCCCAGACCTGCCAGCATTAAAGCTGCTCCTGCTGAGAGTAGCACATGATAAATGACCACACAGCCTCAGATACACAGCAGTAATGAAATGGGAGGAGGCGGATACGCATAGCCACTCATCTTATTTTAGGCAAGCTCCCAATCCTGATTCGGTCCTTCTTTCTTTGTTTCTTTGTTTCTTTCTTCCTACCATTCTTCCCTTCTTTATCTATTTATTTCCCCTCACCCCTCTCTCTTTCTTTCATCTTATGCTTTTATCTGAGTGTCTCTGTTTAACTTGCCACTGCTGGGGATTAGATAAACTCTCCTGGAGGATTGCATTATTCTATTATGTTGGGGCTAATAACATTGTAATTGAGGAAAGGCCTTTCCGCAGTGACAGTTTGGGTTCTTAAAAGCCTCAATTGGCATGTCAGTGCCTGGCTTTTGATCTTTTTTGTCTGTCTCTCTGAAGCTGTCACCGTGAGACACAGATCAACCTCTGAGCTGAACCCTGTAAGCACAGCTCTCATCTCACATCCGTTCATTTCTCCCACCTGTTCATTTCTGTTCTTTGATAGCGAGGAGCTGCTCGGTGTCTGTAGGAATTACAGAGCTTAAATCATACAGAGAAAAGGCTGATGTAAGAGATTTTTTTCATTATATCAGACAACACACCCAGCTGTGTAATATCAGCCCAGGCTCCCAAAAGAGAGAGGAGAAGGCATGGACTGATTCACTCTTGCCGACAACCCACATTAGTCAACCCCCTCTGAACATATGAGGGTCAAGGGGTTACACAAGCAGGCAAGTGAGTCCCTTGGGCATCCATGGCAGCAACAGTGCATCAATACATATACAGGGTTATAGGTCATGATGCAAATTTCCGCCCTACAGATGGCCAAACAATCAGCAAAGTTGATTAAATCAATAAGAGACAGTTGGAGGAATGAACTAAACAGCAAAGAATGGCCTTTTGAACACCAGGCCAGAGCAACAAACCATCAAACAAGATCAACACAGCCATTTTTGAGGAATCTCATATTCATTGAATTCAATTAATCAATTGAATAAAATCTCTAGTTAGCAAAATGTGGTCTAACGACTGTTGATTTGCTTATTGGATTCTTAGGGCCAAGGCTTCAAAGCAATAAAACTGCTGCACCCTGAATTTTCCAGAAACTCATTTAATCCTTTCACCATGCCAACCTTTTTTTCAAGTCTGCCATTTCATACATTTGTCTAGATAGGAAAAATGCTAATGTCTAAACGAAAAAATGGAAACAAAAAGACTTTTTTTATAAGTTTTAACCCTTAAAGAGGTGAAGAACCAGTAATTTACAAATGCCAGTATCAGTATCCTGAGGAAAAACATGTATTTGAATAAAATTAACATTTTTGTAGTTTTTAAACTTTTTAGGTTTAAATTACTGTGCCTTGAGTTTTACCTTTGTTTTAAAAATATTTTATCTTATATACTTTTTGGACTCATTAAGTAAAGAAGAACCATATACAGTATGGTAACTCCACTGGCATAATTTGCAACAAAAATGACAACAAAAAGCAATTTTGAAAAAAAAATAACAACTAGCTTGAATTAAATTTTGAACTATTGACATACTGTATTGTACAGTATATTTACAAAAACTATATAGTAGATATTCCTTTGATAGCAACAAACGATCAAACTTGCTAAGAAGGTGACACAAGTGTCACTTTGCAAGCATGGCTTAATTCTAAACTGAAATTATATATACTGAATTATAAATAATTATAAATAATAGAATACATACTGCAATAAAATGTTTAATATTCCATAAACATACATATTTATTGTCCTATGTTCATTATTTATTGTCCAGCCAGCTACCACTTCTGAAAATTATAGCTGACTTTACTTCAGTAACTGAATCATTGTTTAACAAGCCAATATCATCGAACAGGTCTGTTTTTGTAGGGTCAGAAACAGAACAGAAATCAGATTAGACTTAGGTGTCAATAACAACTAGGCAACTGTATTTCTTTTGACAAATCAGCTCCATATCTTGCTGAGTATCAAGAACTTTCAAGGTTTAAATAAACTTTTGAAAATACACACACCAAACTTTTTGTGTTTCATGCTTTATAATTACATCATGTAATGATTTGTTAAAAAACAAATTATACTTGTGTATAACTTCACTGAGAGGTTTGTACAGCGGGCAGGAAGACACACCACCATGATGTGTCTAATTAATTTCTATTAATTAAAGGCATTTTAGAAATGCAATATTAAAACCAATTAACTGATTAAAACCAAATAGAAGATGCTTTGCCCACAAAACAATGTTTTTTGTCATCCATAACTAATTCTTTTCCTTTGTCACTTGACACCTTCTATCAGATTTTGTTAACTGCATTTCTAGTGAGTAAATCATCACTTGCTATGGAGCAGCATACGTGTGAAAAAGACAGTGACTATGCCAAAAAAGCCTCTCAATTAAATATGGCCAGCATTTTTTCAGCATTAAAAATAATAAAAACAGTCATAATATGCAATATAAAAAATTATTAACTTTTCCAGTGCCTAACAGGAGATCCATGTTTATTTTGTTAAAGCAATTAATTACCTCATGCCTTCACGGTTAACCAAGAGACAAGGCAAAATAATATTCTGTGGAATACAGCAATTCTCTGAAACCTCTGTGCACCACTGTTCCACCCTGACACCACAAATTACCATAAGCATTCTGAATAGCAGAAATAAACAAAGCCCAGCTTGCCTCAAGGCATAACTGCACCATAGAACATGGGCTAATTAGAGTCCAGCTTCAGTTCAAAGCACATTACTGTTTGAAAAAAAAAAAAAAAACTGAATACACACATTCACATTAAGGATTGTCACCAAAAGCAATGAGATATTTACACAGTCATTACTAGTCATTGCATGCATTCTATATTCATGCTTTTTAGAAATAAGAGAAAATCAATCTAAATATACTACAGTATATAATGCACACTTGTGTACTTTAAAGTATTTTTAGAAACTAAATGAGGGGGAAAAAATAAACAAATGTTCCATCAAATTTTATATTTAAGGCCTGATTCTTTATCCATGTACAGTTTCTAATGTGGTTCTTAATTTTATTATAGAAAGGACACTTGTTTGATAAAAGCAGTTAATGTAATGTAAACTACTAGACAAATAATATTATGCTGTGAGCTATTGGAGTTAGCTCTAACCAAAACATTTGATTGACATTGTATAGAAATATGAATAGACAAAAGGGTTTTAAAATCAAATTGGGATTTATGATAAAATTTCTTATGAATGATGGCGTAATGGATGACATTTAAAAAAAGTTACGAATGACGATCTAGCCAAGGTGGCTCGGAGCCACCACAAAACGTTCACATGAACATTCAGCAAGTGAAATCCTTGATACCTTAAAATCAGCACATGAGATCCAACTATCTGTGGAAACTGTACACAATCGTTCACCACTTGCACATTACAGGAACTCCTGGGAGGCCAGTGTTTCAGATGTGAAGTGGGCAGTCCGATCATGGCCCCGGTATACTGAGAAAAATTTCTACCTTGATGGTATCCAAGCACTAGGATAAGTGCATTAGTGTAGAAGGGGATTATATAGAGAAATAAATGAAGTTCTTACTTTCATAACTTTGCTCTTATTTAACACAATCAAAAGTCCCAGTTTGACTAGAACACTCCTTGTATAAACAGACAAATACCTATGGTCGGTTAAGCAAACACATTGGCAAAACCAAGGTATACTCAGTGTAATCCAATAATTTTCTTATCTGAAAAATTAGCCTATAAAAATATTATGTTTGTTTTTTTAACATTTATATTTGTGCAAATGTACTGTGTGGCTGTAGTACATTTTTTTGCATAGTTTGTGCTATGATACAATGTTTACTACTCAGGAGCCTGTGCATTTTTGATAATAAGTTGTAAATATTTAACATCTTTACAGGAGACAGATATTTAAAGTAATAACATACACATTATCAATTCATTGGTGATTTTTACATTATTTACATGTAATATTATACAAGGGTGGCACGGTGGTGTAGTGGTTAGCACTGTCGCCTTGCACCTCCAGCGTCCGGGTTTGAGTTTGCATGTTCTCCCCGTGCTTGGTGAGTTTCTCCAGGTACTTCAGTTTCCTCCCACAGTCCAAAGGCCTGCAGATTAGGCTAATTGGCGTTACCAAAATTGCCTGTCGTGTGTGAGTGTGTGTATGTGTGTGTGCCCTGCAATGGTTTGGCAGCCAGTCTAGGGTGTACCCCACCTCGTCCCCCAAGTCTCCTGGGATAAGCTCCAGGCCCCCCAGCGACCCTGTATACAAGATAAATCGGTACACACGATGAGTGAGTGAGAGTGATTAAATATTATACTACTATTATGCTTAATAAGAATGACATGATACAGCAAAAACTGTCACATCTTTATTTGCAATTGTGTGTATGATAATTTAAAAAATCTTAAGAGTTAACTTACAGAACGAACCTTACATTGTTTGCACACCACTAGAGAAACAGTTGATGGTACAGTACTAAACGTACTACAATAAACTTTCAGTGCGTAGACCTAAGTTGTTTATATTGTTTGTATCGTTTATATCAATCAATCAATCAATCAATCAATCAATCAATCAATCAATCAATCAGAGATGTAAACTGGATGCAAACTGAATGCCTCTTTGGAATCCTCAAATGCCAGAACATTCACATCAACTCAGCAATAATAACAATATTAATAAACTAATGCCACATTACTACATAAGGAGTATCTCCGACTTTCTCGTGGAAAACCAAATTCCAATTCCCAGACGACTAACTCCAGCCACAGAGGTACACGCTGCCGGTCCCAAGCTTGAATAAAATATACCAGGAAGGGCATTTGATGCAAAACCTGTGCCAAACCAAATATGTGGATCAGAAGGTCTGCTGTGGCAACCACTAACATGAGAAGCCAAAAGGAAAAAACAATAATAAAGTATCAGAGTCATAATAAGCACTCATTTTTTGCTTAACCTGGCAGTGCTAGTGTGCTAAGCAACAGCCATTTTAAACAAAACAGAGCAGGTGTACACAAGTGTTGGCTTGGTAACCTTTTTTCATCAGTGGTAGATAACTGCTGTTAACACGGTGGATATAAAATGAAAGAGAGAACAAAGGAGAAAGGAGAGGAGGACAGAAATAGGACAGCAGTATGTGAATGGGGTTCTAGGAACATGGTAGGAACAGTTGTATTTGCAGTGGAGAGGTGCTGCTTGACCCTGTTCTGCTTGCTTTAATCTGTATTTGAATAAAGGTTTTTAACATGACCCACTAATGCCATGCAATTATTATTACCAACAAGCAGACCTTATTACCCATGACATAGCTTATTAAATATTAAAATGCAGCTCAGGGCAAATCAGACACCTCCAGAGCTAACTGAGGCAAGCATCTGGGCATGTAATTCATTCTAGCGCTATACAAATAAAATTGAATTGAATTGAATTCTAGCAATGCTTCAGAGGAGGACTAAAGTGAGAATTTACCCATGTAATAGATGTTATTGTCAAGGCATGTGATGTGCAGGCATGCTTTATTTAAGCAGTTGATTATGCCGACATTCTACCTTTTTTCTACCTGTCTCAAAATAATACAATATTGTCTTATGCCCTGGAAAAAAATAATCTTTTGGAATGTTTTTCACTTTTTCTTGGCCCCTGTAGCACCCTACCCAAAAACACACAGCATGTAAAATCACCACTAAATTACTTATAGTGTTATTTTATCTTCCCACAAAGTGATGCCAGGATTATTCTACCTGCACCTCTGTTAGTGTTTATAAAACATTATGTTAGTGTTTTGTGCAGTTGTACCCACCCACTGCTCATACTTAGGTCAGACCCATGTGCCAGGGCAGATTGTATTGAGAGGCTGTCACAGATTTTGAAATGTATGCAATTGTGTTTTTAAACATTATATACTAATTCCATTTTAACAGGTTTATTTTTGGTCAGGAACAAGTTATCACCCAAAAACAGGAAAGACAGAAAGGGCAAAATCAGATCCAAGTCAGGAGACTGGAAAAGAAACAAAAAAATAAAAAATAAATAAAATAAAATAATGTGCATAAATTAAATCTTGGTGATATGGAAAGAGGTGGCACAGTGGCTTAGAGATTAGAACTGTGTCCTCGAACCTTCAGAGTCCAGGCTCGATCCCCACCTCGGGTCTGTGTGCATGGAGTTTGCATGTTCTCCCCATGCTTGGTGGGTTTCCTCCAGGTACTCACCGTTCAAAGACATGCAGATTAGGCTAATTGGTGTTCCTAAATTGCCTGTAGTACACACTAATTCAATCTTAACTTAATGTGAGTGTGTGTATGTGTGTGTGCTTTGCGATGGACTGGCACCCAGTCCAGGGTGTACCCCTATGTCTCCTGGTATAGGCTCCAGGCCCCCCGCGACCCTGAATACAGGATAAAGCGGTATAGACTATGATGGAGTGAGAGTAATGTGGAAAGAGAAGTTTCCAAGTTTCTGTTTTAACCTGACATGGTAAGGTTCTTTTATACTGTAAGTACTTTTTATAAAAATTTTATGAATATAATGAGGTGTGTAGCACAGCAGTATTTTAATTAGTTTTCTATTGGAAATTCACCAGACGGTCTGGCAATTTCCCTCATATACTGTATATTAATCAATTGTGTAAACAGCAATGTGAAAAGAGCCTTTGCCCTAGCTTGGTTTTATTATGGTTATTATCTCGAACAGGAGTCAAAAACTAGCAGACTGTATTCTGAATATGGACAAAGCAAAATATTTGATATTAAATCTTGGTTTCAAATAATTAATCATTTATTGACTGCAGTGCTAAATTATGTCTAAAAAATGATCATAGTTCAGTGACTTCAGTTTTGTATAACACGCTACTTCCGTATCTAATCATTCACCAGTATTCTATTTCCAAGGTCTGTATCACAAAGCAGTGTTGTGTGAAAAAACACAATGTGACACTTTAGGCAAGCTACCAACTGGCACACATCCTGTATAGCTCCAGTGCCAGGATGCCCCAGCACTTTTAAGGACTATAGATGCATTCCATTCACCACTGAGAGGCTGAAACAGCACTGACCCTTGAACCACCAGGACTTCAAATGCTCTGATTTACATGTTCACACCTGGACAGAGGTGAGTAAAGTAGCCAAAAATTTTACTCAAGTAAAAGAAGCTGTACTTCAAAATAATATCACTCAAGTAGAAGTAAAAAGTCATCATCTAAAATATTACTCAAGTAAGAGTAAAAAAGTCTTCGGTGAAAAGAGTAACTGTTTCATCGTAATGTCCAATTTTTTATTATTTTTTTTCAAATTATTTAAGCAGACAGATAAAATGATAAAATAATGTACAAATTATGACATTTCCAAATAATAAAATAAATAAAATAAATGTAATAAAATAAAATAAATTAATAAAACTAAATATCTTTACAAAATAGCAAATTAAGGAACAAGAAACACAAATTTACTAATCTCACTTTTTTCACAAAATAAAGCTTTTGAAATAAATACCTACTGTAGGTAACATATGTGTGTTTGCACAGCCCTCCAAATGGCTCAGCAGATAGAAAATAACATTAGAACAAGTGTAAGAGGTCTCACTTTACCATAAACTGTGTCCAACAGAACAAATGTTTTAAGATATTTTTAGTCTCCAGCTTAGTATGTTAACGTTGCAACATTAAATAAAACAGCTAAACTAACCGCGTTTCCTTCGCTGTCTACCATGGCTGAAGATTTTTTTTCCCGCTATGCAGCCAGTTTGTGTGTGGTCATATGACTACATGTGGTTCTTGTTATTGCGGCTGATTGGTCAAACGGAGTCATGTGATTATTGTTGGTACATCTAATTGGTGAAATACAGTCATGTGGTAAATCCACCGACTGCATGTGTAGAATAAATGGTTAGAAAAGTAACAAGTCGAGTGTAGTTGAATATAGCGGAGTAGTGTTTCTTCTTCACAAATTTACTCAAGTAAAAGTAAAAAGTATGGTGCAGTACAACTAGTCACTGAAGTACTTTTTTTTTCAAAAAAGTTACTTAAGTAAATGTAACAGAGTAAATGTAACTCGTTACTACCCACCTCTGCATCTGGACATATTCTTTTTTTAACCTCAATTCCATCGTATCTTTCTGACTGGGAAGAAAAATTACAACTGTGTGTAATAGTCAGTGGTGAGAACTACTACAGCACCATAGGCAACTGTCCTGTCTCCTTTATTCTTCACTTTCTACACATCAGGCCTCTAGTACAGCACCTGTAGGAGTTCTTTGATCACTCCTCCATTGTGGGGTGCAGCGACACTGAGGATAAATCAGGACAGAAGTACAGAAGCCTTCTGGTGGGCAGTAAAAAAAAAATAAAAAAAAAACCTGCACCTTAACATCAGCAAGAAAAAGAAACTGCTACTGGACTTCCAGCATATTAGGAAGCCTACTAAATCAGTCACTTTCCAGGAGAGGATGTGGAGATGCAAAGCCTAGGGGGTTACATAATTAACAGACTGGACTGATAACACTGCAGCACTATACAGCAAAGGCCAGAGCAGGCTCTTCAGTCTGTGGAGGCTCGGTTATTTCAATGTTATATGCGGCAGGCAGCTGGGGCCGTTTTTGTCCAGCATCCTTTCCTCTATTGTGGGCTCCTGGGGAGGTGTGAGGGGGGGGTGGCAACATCACTGCAGAGGATGCAAAGAGGCTTTATATGCTTGTTATGAAGCACTATTACAATATTTATTATAAACAGAGTCTAAAGACAAAGAAAAGGTACATTGAGGATCATGTTAAACACTAACTGAGGGTTATTTAGGGTTATTTCTGCCCCCTGGACGACCAATGGAACAGAATATCACTATGTGAAATAATCTTCATTTGCAATACCATCCATCCATCTCTCCATCCCGCTATTATGCAACATTTATTAGATACTCATAACTTTTATAGGATTACACCCAAATATAAGATTATTAAATCTGTCTAGACATATTTTACATTTTACCATATTTAGACTTTACATTTACTTATATTATTAACAGATCATTTTGCTTCTTTGTAGAAATACTTAAAATTTTGAAATAAATCTGCCAAAATTGCAAATCTTAAGAAACATAAAATATGTCTAAAAATTGGTTTAATAATCTTGTATTTGGTTTATTGTAATCTTATAATAAGAAACAGTAGATGAATTAGACTAGATTTATGACATTATAACTTGCTGAGATGTCTTTTTTGAATTGCAATAGATACAGTAGCAGACATTTTATGCGCTGTGGGAAGAGTGTATGAGGCTCAGACTAAGGTTTGTTTAATTTTTTTAAATTAACATTTTCGGTTAACCTGCTGTTGTTACGTGGCGCGGTATGGAGAGCCGCACCACGGGATGTTTTTAATGATAAGGGCCCTGACGCAGGGCTTTAGAGGGGAACAACGAAATAGGAGGCTATGAGAGTGCTTATGATACGCACTGGAAGACCTCCCCGTTAGGAGATGGCGTGGGATTATTAATTAAGGGAATTTAAAAGGAAACAAATGAAAACAAATAACACAAAATAAACAGAGCTCCGCCGTCTATGTAGGAACGGACGGGGCTCTGGAAAACAAAACAAAAACTATTATCCTCTCGGGGCGTTCGCCCTTACCGAGGAATTTATGGGAGAGAGAGGGGTTGGGTTTTTGTGCAAACTTTATACTTAACCTGAGAGCGCACGCTACACGGCTGCGTGACGCTCTCTCTTTCTCTCTCTCGCCGGCGTCTTAAGGAGGCAGGGGCTGGGGCTTTGCCTCTGTCTCTTTCTTTGCGCGCTTTTCTTTTCTTTTCTCTTTCCCCTATACCACAGCAACGGTCTCATACCTGGTGCTATCTAATGTTCACACAAAGTGCGGAGGTATCAGGACCCTTATGTAGACGCACTGCCAGGTGCGGCTCGTTCAGGCTGATTGCCTGACGGCGGCGTTGCCCGGCAGCCGTGTGTATAAATGGCCGCGCCTTTGCCTGTTCAGAACTCCGTTTAACAGTGAACAGTTTAAGCAGGCTCTGCCCTTCGCGGGAGCTGCATCGTTACAAGTTTCTTGAGTTTCAATATGTTTCCATTTTTTCCTGTAAAAAGGATGTGTGACAGTTACAGTATTAAGTGCTTCTATTTTTGTAGGACACAGAGACGACCACCTGGTTTAGGCAGGTTAAGGCTTTTGTCGGAGGACCAAGAGAGGCAGCTTGTAAACATGATAATTGCCAGTGATGTAATCCGCCTGCGAGAGATTCAAAGGAGAGTGATTGAGGATGATCATCATTTTCGAGGGATAAATGCCATCAGCCTATCCACACTTGACCGCATCCTCTGAAAGAACCAATTCCGGATGAGACAGGCATACCGCGTCCCTTTTGAATGAAACTCTGACAGAGTGAAAAACCAACCAGTGGAATATGTTCAGGTATGAGTTTTGATATTGTATGAAGTATTGTGTTCTATCACAGCATGGCAGTTTATGCTGCCATTTGTACACTCTTGAACTGTGGTTCAGGGTAGCGATTTACTCTACTGTGTTATGTGCTTTGCAGAGAATCTTTGAGATTGAAGGACGGCCTGTTCCCCATTAAATTATCTTTGTGGATGAGGCAGGTTTTAACCTGACCAAAAGGAAGGGGGAGGAACATAATTGGCCATCGGGATATTGTAAATGTCCCTGGTCAGCGTTGAGGGAATGTTACTATGTGCCAGCGAAGGGTACTCCACCGCCATGCCATTCTAGGACCCTGTAACACTATGCTTCTCCTTGCTTTTCTTGATGGTCTAAGACAACATATGTTCCAGCTGGACTACAGGGAACCAGCACAGCCATAGCAGCCTCACTACGTTGTTGTTTGGGATAACGTCAGCTTCCATCGCGCTGCTCCGGTTCATGACTGGTTTACCAATAATCCAAGGTTTTCTTTCTGCCTGCATACTCTCCCTTTCTAAATCCGATAGAGGACTTATTTTCGGCATGGCGGTAGAAAGTGTACGACCGAGAACCTTATGTCCGTTTTCACCTTCTCCAGACCATGGAAGAAGCCTGCCTAGACATATCAGTAGATGCATGCCAGGGGTGGATCAGGCATGCAAGAGGATTTTACCCCCGCTGCCTGGCTAGGGCCACAATAGCCTGTGATGTGGATGAGATTCTCTGGCCTGACCCAGACCAAAGACAGGATGCTGAGGTGGAATAATATTTTTGGTGTGGGCCACTGTATATACATTGGTTGCGTCTTTTGTGTTCATCATGTGAAAAGGTTTTTGAGGGGAAGAACCACAAGCAACATAACTTGCCAGTTTTGGAAATATTGTTTTTAATTTATTGCACCAATGTGTAAAACTATGTTGTAGTGTGTATGTGTTTTTGAGGCCTTGTGTGTGATGTCTGTGGGCAAAGTTTGGTTTTTCAGCAAGAGTGATTGGTTTTGAGTGTAGAGCTTAATTTTGACCTGAAAATACGATGGGTTAATTTCAGTAATTTAGTTTAAAAAGTTAAACTCATAGTATATAGATTTATAACACACAGACTGATTTTAAGTGTTTATTTCTTTTAACTTAGATGATTATGGCTTACAACTTCAGTATCTCCGAAAATTAGAATATTGTGAAAAAGGTCAATATTGGAGACTGATGGTGTTACACTCTAATCAGCTAATCAACTCAAAACACTGCCAAAAGTTTCCTGCGCCTTTCAATGGTCTCTAAGACTGGTCCAGTAGGCTACAAAATCAAGGGGAGAACTGTTGACTTGACAGTTGTCCAGAATATGATCATTGACATGGAGGGTAAGAAGCAAAAGGTTAAATGGAAGAAAAAATGTGGTAGAAAATGGTGCACAAGGGATAACCGCAGAAAGGATTTTGAAACAGAGCCCTTCAAGAATTTGGGGGAGATTTACAAGGAGTGGACTGCAGCTCAGTGGGCCAAAGTCCTGTTTTCAGATGAAAGTAAATTTTGCATTTCATTTGGAAATCAAGGTCCTTGAGTCTGGAGCAAGAGAGGTGAGGCACAGAATCCAAGGTGCTTGAGGTCGAGTGTAAAGTTTGCACAGTCAGTGGTGGTATGGGGATCTATATCATCTGCTGGTGTTGGTACACTGAGTTTTACCAGGTCCAAGGTCAATGCAGCTGTCTACCAGGAAGTTTTAGAGCACTTCATGCTTACTTCTGCTGACCAACTTTATGGTGATGCTGATTTCATTTTCCAGCAGGACTTGGCACCTGCCCTCATTGCCAAAAGTACTAATACCTGATTTTTTGATGCGTGCACAAACAAATAGTTAAAACAGAAAGACAAAAATTCCCAAAAGCATCTTGATATATTCTATTACTCGTCTTATGTCACCACAAATAAATTTTTCACAAATATCTTGTCACGAACTAACCCGGGTTGACCAGAAGACTTAGCGATTAGTGGTTAGCCCTTTGTATCGTGGATGGTAAACCCAAACGCGGAAGCAAGCGAGTAGGCAGGATAACCACACGAGTTATTTTAAGGACTCTCTCAGAAAGGGAGCAAGGGAAAAACACAAATTTATCCCACGTCCTATTAACACACACTCGAATCAGAAAGAAACCCAAGAAAGTGAGTACTCACAAAATGGCTGACGAACCGTCTGAACCAACATGGGCGAACTCAATGACTGAGCGATGTGAAGCGCCATCCTGTCTCCTTTTATGCTTCCTGGTTCACGACCGTACTACTTCCGGGTCCTAGTGCCGGTCGCGCCGCGAGTGTGCATGAAATATCTTCAATGTACAGACACGCCAACTTTAAAAAAAATTTTATATACTCAGCAAAAAAAGAAACGTCCCTTTTTCAGGACTGTGTATTTCAACAATAATGTTGTAAAAATCCAA
>JAQMYJ010000036.1:13066137-13082692 GCA_030014305.1 Clarias laeviceps | reverse complement strand
AAACATCATTACTTAAAAAATTTGATGTAACTGATTACCTCAAATTTTTTGAGTTTTGCCAACTTATTCGGGTTTACTGTTGGGATCAAAGCATAAAAGATTTTCCCAGGCTACAGTACCTTTTAGCCTAGGCTTTGTAGATACCTGGCAATATAATATTGTTACCAAAACTAGAATATAATCAGAGGGATTTAGATGAGAAACAAAGCAGAAACATCAAATTCCATGACTTCCTGTGATTAAAGCAAAATCATCAGAAAAATAAATTATTCTAATATCTATTATGGGAGATGTTACATTATGTAAATTTATTATGTACATATTATGTAAATACAAGTCTATAACTCAAATAACTTCATTCGTCTTCCTCGAATTACTACAGTAATGATTTATACAGCTACACATTTCACAACTAAGCCACATTCAACCAGCCATACGGAGAAAATAATGGTATTCATGATTAACTATGATTATCTATCATATTAATTCATTATGCTTCAGAGGCTACAGGTCCCTTCCCCATGTAGTAAATGAGCTCAAAGCCTGTCCATCATAGTCAGATACTGTAAATGACAATGCCCAGGCCAATGTTTTAATGAAGAGATTATCATGCATAAAGGGCATCACTGCATGCTGCCTAGAAACTACACGCCCACAGAGGTCTACTCCATTTGTATCCTCTAGGGTAAATTATGCGTGAAAAGTCCCACAAATATTTTATGCCCAACACTATTGTCTACAACTACAGATCCAGGTACACAAATATACTAATACACTGAAATTGTAATACTTGCAAGAATAAATATTCATAACAAGATCATACTTACACAACAAATTCAGAATTCACAATGGTTTCAGAATCAATGCAGGAATTCCTGTATTCACACAAAACCAAAGCTACATGAAAAGCTGTAACCACCGTACTGTATACATGAGAACTGTTCAGGTAATGTTTGCTATGAAAACTAGTGGTGAGAGAAGAGAGAGAGAAGCCAGTGGTTCTTCTCTCTCTCGCGCTGTGAGATTGTGGGTAATTGTCTCCCATGCTCAGTCTCCCATGCAATATCCGTACTGTACAATGATATGTACTGTTAATCATATCATTGTGACCACACATTTGTGTGTGCATGTAATACATTTTTTTAAATTTTGTGTCCCAGTGTAGTGACTGTCCTTCAGTAACTGTACTGCAACAACGGCCCCAGTAAAAAAAGTTCAAAAGGCTGTAGCAGCACGGGAGATTAATCTGTTTAACGACAATGCAATGTCACATTTCCACGGAATCCTCAATAGGAGGCAAAAGCAAATGTCATTAGAGAGATTCCTTGTTAAAGAAGTTTGCAGACAGAGCAGTGATTCCGTTAGTGTGTGTGTTTGTGTATGCGTGTGTTTGTGTGTGAAAGTCATCCTATACAGTAGCCCCCCTCCTTCTCTCCTCTCTCGTCTTACTACAGCCATGATTCTTTTTAAAGGTAAAGTGCAGGTTAATTTGTTTTATTTTCACTTTATATTTTGTATTAACTCTTTTTATATGAATATTTGTGGGTTGTGGAACAAATCGGAAAAGTTTCCATTATTTCTTATGGGGAAATTCCCTTATTTGCACAATTCCGGGACAAATGTACACTCATATACAAGCACACTTCCGGAAGGAATTATGCTCACAATCCAAGGTTTAACTGTATTTATTATTTTGAATGAATATTGAATATTTATTGGTGGTTCTGGTTTACTTATCAGTAGGTCAGGGTTCAAGCCCCAGTGCCATCAAGTCGCCAGATTTTAACACATTAGCGCCGCCCTAACATCTGCACCAGGGGTACCATATCCTGACTGACCCTGCACTCTGACCCCACCCTCCTACCTGGGGACATGTGCTAAAAGAATTTCACTCTGCTGCAATATACATGTAACAGATAATAATAATAATAATTATTATTATTATTATTATTATTATTATTATTATTAACCAGCACAGTGGTATGATGTAGCACTGGTGTGTGATTGAGATGATCTTGGGGTAATTAAGACATGAACAATGTACTGTATGTGTAAATGTAAACATAAAAATTTAAATTAGTAGCATAATCTAGTTTCAATATCTAAACTTCTCAGTATTGCAATAATGGATTTGTGATGATTCTGGATGATACTGGTCTAGTTTACCTTGGATGTTTATTTGCAATAACAATTAAATCATAGGTGATGCTAATATAAATACATCAGAGTAACATGGGCTTAAAAGCTAAATTGTCTATGTGTTACTATTCAAACCTATTAAAAAAATTAATTGCCAGAACTGTATTAAAATATTTAATTTAAAAGAAGTTCAATTTGACTATGGAACTGCATCAATTCGCAGTGTGTTATTCATGCACAGTGTCTCAGAGAGCTTTGGTTGGTTTCAATCACAGATTCCCTGTGCATATTAACATAGAAGCCAAATCCAGCTCCCTACCGTTCTGTTGTTGTCATACCAAGCTACCACTGGTTCCCCAAGGATGGTTGATATTTTTTTTCAATCCAAATTATGCTCAGTACACTTGAAGTGTGCATTTTATGCTTTGGTACCAATCTACAACAATAAAGTTGAATCGCTAATGATGGCTTTAACCATTCGCAGAATGCACCATAACACTCATCTCACAGGCTTGTCCTGTCCACTTACATTTCTAATAAATAATCACCTAGCCCAAACCTGTTAGAGGATAAGGCTTTCATCTTGATAATTTAATGATAGAACACACCTGTTTCATCCTGTCTACTAGGGCGGATAGAATAGTCTATCATTATCTGTCAAATTGCTTTTTCCAAAGTGGCTTTATTATATTTGAGCTGTACCATCTCCCATAATTACCCCAGAATGTAGAAAATTTGTGATAAAGCGTATTCCTACTAATACATTTATCTCTTTCCTCAAACCAAAACCTGATGCTACACTACAAAGCCAAGGATTTGTGGATAACTGATGATCATATAGACATTTCCACAAAGCACAGACGTCTCTGTTATGCTGGAGCAATACAATTTCTCTTCACTGGAACTACAGGGTTAAGCCCAAACATGTTCCAGCACAAAGACAAAGTTCATCATTTTTTTTTTTTTTTACGAAGTTTGGACTGGAAGAACTCAAGTGGCCTGCACAGATCCCTGACCTCCACCCCATTGAACATCTCTGGGATGAACTTGAATGTTGACTGTTCTTTTGGTCTTTGTCCATCCTGACTAACAGGCAAGTCTAGTGGAAAACCTTCCTAGAAGAAAATGGGTTATTAGCAGAAAATATGGACCTAAATAGCAGTCTGTATTAAGACAGTAGATGGCCTTTCTGGTTCATGACTGGCCATGATGGCTCAGTGGCACTTTCATGGAAGTATAATTGTGCCAAAATTTCTCAAAGCATGAACTGAGTAAAAACTGTTGCAGTATTTTTAAAAATTCTTTTGTGGATTGCAGTTACAGCCTACATCCTTACAGCATGCTTGAAATTTTCGGCGAGGATTGGAGCAAACTTTACATTTTTTTCCATTCAGATCAAATTACAATGCAAAAAAATTCAAACATTTTGTATTAGATTTTATTCAGTTCATCATGTATTTTGCTTAGAAGAATTTTGGCACTGTTATACTTTCATACACTTTCATGTGAAAGCAACCTAACCCATTTACCTCTGGTGCTTGGACATCTGTTCTGTGCCCAGCCTTCGAGCAACCTTAAGTGGATTTAACTGAAACCTGTTTTCCTGATTTTGAATAATTCATCTTCAGTGGTAGGAAGACAAGCGTGCCTTGAGGTATTACAATGCTCATTAACTGGTACTGGCTAAATGGGCCAGCTATTTATCATTATTAATTACCCTTAATAATTCATTCATTCATATGTAGTAGCTTTATCCTGGTTAGGGACGTGGTGGATCCAGAGAATATCCTGGCAACACGGTGCATGATGCTGTAATACACCTTACATGGGATGCTAGGCCATTGTAGAGCACAGTGCACAAACACATATTCATAACTAGGGACACTGTAGAGTAGCCAATTCATCTAATGGCATGTTTTTGAAAAGTGGTACTGAAGGAAGAGACAAGGGCAAAATATGCAAGAATTACCCTTGTGTAAAACTCTAACCTAATCTCAGAATTAAACCATAACGTATGTGTATATGTGTGTGTGTGTGTGTGTGTGTATGTGTGAGAGAGAGAGAGATGGGACAGCTGGAGTATAAAGTTAGTTTAAGTAGCAGTGGAGTTCAAGTCTTCACATTAGCATTCTACTTTACATAATTTGTACATAATGATGCTTTAATGATAATCCTGCATCTGAAATTATTTTGATAACAAGACTATTACCAACTGCATATGTCAACAAAACAAAACTCCTGATAGAATGTAACATCACATTATTCCATATATTTTTAATGGCTCTGCATATTTTTTGTGGCTAAAAAATAAAAAAGCTCATACTGCTGCCAGATTAGTGTATCTATCCACCCTTATAGAAGATTGAAAAAATAATCCTAAATTAGTATTTAATTCTGTAGCAAAAACAACAAGGAATAAGACCACAACTAAAATATGCACAACAATATTGAGGACTTCAAGGTTAACAAAATATCAGGCAAAAAAAAAGAGAAAAGAAATCAGATTTCTATCAGTTTTGAACTGATAATAATGGTGTAGGTGATCATATCAAGTCAAGTGAAGTAGGCTTTTATTGTCAATTCAACCATATACAGTTCAGTACACAGTGAGACGAAACAACATTCCTCCAGGACCAAGGTGCTACATACAACATGAATTCACAACATTAACTAACAAAACTAACTAGCTAACTAAGAAACCTAATTAGCTGACAAGCTGAGACAAGACAGATTGACATTTTAAAATGAACAGAAAACTATCTAAGTCCTATACGAAAGAGGCAACATAAAATGCATGTGCAAATGTGCAAACAAGAACAATATATCAGTTATATTGTATATACTTCCCTTCCCTAATTTCATTAATTTTCAGCAAAATCAACTTGTGTACTAGATCCCATACCCATAACACTCACTCATCGTCTTTACCGCTTTATCCTGTATTCAGGGTCGCGGAGACCTGGAGCCTATCTCAGGTTACACCCTGGACAGGGTGCCAATCCATCGGAACAACAATTAGTCTGATCTGCATGTCTTTGGACTGTGAGAGGAAACCGGAGCACCCAGAAGAAGCCCATCAAGCACGGGGAGAACATACAAACTCCACACACACAGACCCGAGGCAAACCCTTGACCCTGGGGGGGCGAGGCCACAGTGCAATCCACTGCACCACCATGGTGTCTTCCATAATGTCAACTATTTGATTATTCGATAATTCATTGGCAACATTTATTTTTGCTATTTTGCTGATTAGATGTTGCAGCTCTAATTAATAATGTGGCTAGATACAGTATGTATATGAATATCCAGCTTCATTGGTTCATTAATCTTCTTGAGATTTCCATGGATAATTGATAAACCAAATAACCTGCTTTGCATAAGGGCTCCAGATGAGTGGAAAATTAACTATAAAGACTCAAAGTCTGTATAAATTTACAATGCACTTTTTTTTGCACTGAATGCACTGAAATTATTACAGATATTTTATAGATACAAGGATCCACCTCCTAGTTTCTAATACAAACTGTACAAAGACTGTATAAAACTCTTTCAACCATGGCAACAAGGTTTATGAAATTAAAATTTTACTTCAGATCTGTCCTTAATCCCCAAAGATTCTGCCCTATTTCATTATGCCAATTCATCGTATTCTTGTTTTTGTGTTGTTTCTGATTTTTGATAGGAAACACACACACACACACACACACACACACACACACACACACCTTGACAATGGTACATATGTGAATTTAAAAACCATATATTCTACCAAAAGAGGATCTATTTCCTGACTGATGACAGCTCGCCACTGATGACGTCCAGTATTTACAATGACGCAAGTCACAAGACTCTTTATTAGTGCCGCCAGGTGCTTTTGTCTGCACTCCTGATTTCCTGCTTTCTTCTCATCCCCCTCCCCATTTTCCACCCCACCACTGGGGGCTCTTCTGCCATGGATTTGCATTTAAATTGAAAAGAATACCAATAAATCCCTAATTCCCTGTTTTACACTTTTCAGCCTACAATTTCATTTCATGTTTTGAGGCTAAATCAACAGAATTCTACAAATTGTAACTAAATTCTGTCCTACATATTTTTGAGTTCACAAAAGAGCTGAGGTCATATGGACATGAGAAGAACATGCCAAACTCCCAACAGACAGCAAACCGAGCTCAGGATCAAACCAGGGTTGATGGAGCTGTGGGGTGCTGACACTAATCTCTCTGCCACCTTATGCCATAATGATTGCAAGATCAGTTTAATCAGTCTACTATTTATATCAATGATTCCTTTATCCGGTGCTCTATCCAGTTCTATAATGTTTCCTTTCTTGGCATTCAAAAATAGCTGTGGTAAAAAGTTCAGAATTGTATGTTAAAAATACTAAATCGTGCTACTTTGTCATCTACACATAGGACCAATGCTTAGATCAATAATGCATCAAGGCTAATTCCTGAGAATCAAAGCTGACAGTGTGCAATAACATTTTCTATCAGTTTTCTATCTGTGGCAAATCCCAGCACGATGAATTGAATCCAAACATACAAAACGAAGACCACATTTTTCTAGAAAGTCCCTAGGATATTATTATTTATTAATCTAATTCATTATAAAGCACTGACATACATAATAAACAATGTCACACAACATTAAGTGTTATAATTTCAATGAACAACCTAAACAGAATAGCAGCAATGCATTTGCAATTAAAGAACCTTTCCTTCCCCCATGTTTTGCTCCAAAAGCGTGTCGAGAAAACAGACAACCATGCATGCATGTCAGAGAAAAAAAATAATTTCCAGTGATAAATCTTATCTTTCAGGATAAACCTCGGGTTGATTTCCACTGTATATGAAACTGTAGTTACCCGAATAGAATGCATAATTCCCCACACAAACCTGCTGCTGTGAAATATTATGGCTTTACACTATATTGTTGTTACTGGTGGAGGTCAGATATTTGGTGGCAAAGCAGATCTTTGGATGCAGATTTGGACTGTAGGTGCAGATCTTTATGTATACTGTAAAGTGAAATTCTGCATAAACAGACTATGATCAAATCCGTAACTGCACAACAATTAACCTTAGAAACAACAAAATCTTCACAAAGAAACACTGAAACTTAAGTACGTAGTGGTGCTAAATGGGAAAAAAGGAGACAAAGGTAAAAGTAATCCGTGACGTGACATGCCGGGGATGATGAGTAATGCAGTTGGTGCTGCTTTGGTGCCACTATGAAATAACTACCCCTTAATGCACAGCTCCTTAAGTGTAAAACACCACTGGGTGGTCCTGTACAGTCATGCAAGAAGATTTTTTAAGGCTAAAGTAAAGGCTCTTTGGCTGATAAGGTCCTTTGGTGCTGGAGAGGAGATGTATCCGGCACACTGTGGTAAGTTGGTGTGTTCTTCATCACATATTATGCCAGCAGGGGTGGGGGTGTAAGTAGCAAGTAGAGGGAAGCAACATTCTCTATGAAACAAGAGGCAGGGCTATGTACAGCACAAAGCAATAGTGAGGAGCGATGTCCTCAGTCTAACAGAAGGGGGAGTGTGCCTGCCAAGGCCCTTCTTTTAATCCTCTAGTTTGGACATACCTTACAAGACCAGTCGTCGACCTTTGGCTCAATCCTAGATTGCAAAACTATCCAGTTGTCCCCTGGCTTTGGCTCAGTTGGAGAGGCTGCCCTGTCTGGTTTGGGCATGGATACAGCAGTAAAGCTCTTAGTGTTGGGCAACACTAGGACACACTGGATATAGCACTACCTACCTACCTATCTATCTATCTATCTATCTACACACCCACCTACCTACATACTGTATGTATGCACCTATGTATGTATGTATGTATGTATGTACGTATGTA
The DNA here is from genome assembly GCA_030014305.1 of Clarias laeviceps. Lineage (NCBI taxonomy): Eukaryota > Metazoa > Chordata > Actinopteri > Siluriformes > Clariidae > Clarias > Clarias laeviceps. Next base: position 13,074,688 of record JAQMYJ010000036.1, on the reverse strand, counting down.
TGTATCTGTCTATCTATCTACACACCTACCTACCTATGTATGTATGTATGTATGTATGTATCTATCTATCTATCTATCTGTTAATTTGTTTATCCATCAATCCCTGTGTCTAAGTAATACCAGGCATGACAGCACCAGCAAGCAGTCTGTCTAGAAAGTGCAACAAAGTTAAAATGTAGGTGTCTACTTTCTAAGAATAAGGTAGATATTCCATCTCTTACATTTATAGTTACACAGAAAGATATAAACAAATTCAGATAATCTGAAACGAGAACATTTCATTTCATTCATCCAACCCATTTGATTCTGAAAGCATATAGTATCAAAATTTATGTTAAGGCTCACCATCACCATAATCCAGATACATGCACAAAGCACAATGTTAGATGAATAATAAGACATTTATTTATGGTGCATTTGGTATTGTAGCTCTGGTGTGGCATGCATCTTTTGCCCTTATCTAGCTATCTAGCTTAGTTTTATGAGGATGGCAGCATTTGCATGTGACTCAGGCTGGTATATGCTATGTATTTGCTATGGTATATATATGTCTTTTTACCCCTTACTCTTTTTATTATCAACAAATAACATACAGTATATTCTCTTTTCTTAGCTGTAGCTGTAGTCCAAAATTTAAGTACTGTAGCAGTAGCTCTTCTTGTTGAATAAATTTTCTTAGCTGTATCTTAAGGTCCATAACTCTTTGAACTCCCCTCTTTTTCCCCCCACTGTACATTATTAATTTGGCAACTCTTAAAGTTCTGTTTTGCTTAGTTTTTTTCAGAAGGGTAGCTGGCTTTTCGCTTAGAGATAAGATGAGAAGCTCAGACATCCTTGAGAAACTCAGAGTAGAGCCGCTACTTCTTTACGTGGAAAGGAGTCAGTTGAGGTGGTTCGGGCATCTAGTAAGGATGTCATGTCATGTCCAGCTGGTAGGAGACCAAGGACTAGATGGAGAGATTATATCTCTGGCCTGGGAACGCCTCGGGATTCCCCAGTCAGAGTTAGCTGAAGTGGCTGGGGAAAGGGAAGTTTGGGGTTCCCTGATAGAACTGCTACCCCCGCAACCCGACTTTGGATAAGCGGTTGCAGATGGATGGAGCTGCATCAGACTTTTTATCTCCATAATCTGTCCTGAAATAACAAAGAAAGATGCCACAACTGACCATCAAACTCAAGGTCAATTGACTAATTATGATTGTGACTGTGAAAATGAAGGGACTATGTAAAAATTGTCTGTGAATCCTAAATGGGTCATGTACAGACCACTTGAGTTCTTCTACACCAACCTTGGCATACAATATCTTTATGGATCCTATAGTGTGCACAGGATTGTCACATTGTCATGCTTGAACATGTTTGAGTTAGGTCACTAACTGTTTAAAATTGTATTTTACCATGAACTGATGAGACCATATTTACGGGAAACAGCCAAACTCTGCACTTGGTCCCCAAGAGCAGAAATCCCCTGGTCTAGCCAATGGATCTGTTTAGTTTCAACTCACTTCATTTCAATTATTTAATTTATTTATTCATTCATCTTCTATCCCAGGAGACTTAGGACACGAGGTGGGGGATCACCCTGGGCAGAGTCCCAATCTGTCCCCATCACAGGGACACATGCTCACCACACACACACTCACTCATTCACACACCACGGGCAATTTAGGAACACCATTTAGCCTAATCTGCATGTCTTTGGAGGAAACCAGAGTACCTGGAGGAAACCCACGAAGCATGGGGAGACCTGCTGGAGGAAACCCACAAAGCACGGAAGACCTGTGGCGAGAATCGAACCACCACTCACACAGACCTGAGATGGGAACTGAACCTTGACCATGGCGGTGCGAGGCCCCAGTGCTACACATCACTACATCACCATTCTGCCCTCTTCAATTTAATTAAATTAAATTCAGTTTGTTTCTATATAGTGCTTTTAACAAAGCCACGAGCTAGTTTCCAGAAATATATAGATTCACAATATAACTTTTAAATGTATAAATGTATCCCTACTGAGCTACAGTAGTCAAAGAAGGTGAAGACAAGGAAAAACTCCATGGGATGATATGATGAAAAAATATCCTCATCTGGGTGACACCAGGCAATGCTATGAAAAATCTCTCCGTTCTATAACTGTATGCCCCTGTGGTGGAAGAATTTATCAAAAATTATTTGAAATTATATAAAATAAAACATTATTTAAAAAGAAAAGCATGATAAAGTGTACAGTATGATGTCCGAATGACACTCATTCATATCACCATATCATAATTGTGAGCTGTGAATCTGACCTAAGGCATAAGTTTGTGTATTTTTGCTGATGTATTAATGTGATGGATATTATAAAATTGTTTGAAAATGGAGCAAAAATGTCGGTACATGCAAAAAAGAATTTTCAGTTCAATAAACAGGCACTAATATGACACCACATGAGTTGACTTGTTGAGCAGCAGTGCTACCTTGCAAGACTGTAGAACATGAGTAGATCTATGCAGTGCCAGTCGCCTGTGCTTAATACTTTATTGTAAGAAGCTGCTCTACATTTTTGTTTCAAATCACTATGTGTAAACTTATTTGATTAGAAATTGTGGGATTCATTGGTGTTGTAAGCTCATATCGCTCCCTTGAAAACCTATTGCCCCGTGTACTTTAATCAGTGACAGCTGACGTCCTAACAAAGCTTTCCAGTTGATATGTCTCAATATTCAGAATGCTTTCATTGGCCTTTAAGCAGAGACCTTACTTAGCAATCAATTTCTTATTCAAGTTTGAGCAGTTACCTGGGATCTATAGCTGTGCAATCAATGTATAATGACTGCATCAGTGTAATACTGTATCACTACATTTCTACATTAACAACCAATGAATAAGAGCCGGGTGGGGTAAGCAGGAGCAATAGGTTCAATAGCTTTCAAGCCCCCCTTTGAACATTCCTCTTCCTCATAGTCTCATTATGACTTGGATGTGCTTTATACTTATGAGAGACAGAACATTAGTATAGAATTGACCTATATACTGGTGAACGTTAGCAACATCAGGGACATCATGAGAAATTAGTTTAAATTACCATGATCATTAGCATAGCATCACATGTTCAGGCTTTGATCCGACACAACAAAAAACAGGAAAGCAAGATGCTTTTACTCCCATGATACCATTAGAGCATTAATAATGAACTTTTTAAGAGAAAAATATTATGTTCAGCAATTAATAAAGAAAGAGTGCATACATGTGTATATATTTTATTACTTTTTCCCAAAAGCCTGATGATAGGTGTAAAACAGAAGATACAGTATTTGCATACCAAGTTCTCGCTTCCTGGACCATTCCTGTAATGTCCCATTAGAGCTAAATGTAATATGGCAATTAAGTCCACAGCCAAACATAAAGTGTTTCCCTCCAGTCCCTCTGGGGTCAGATGAGAATCATCTCTGCCGAATGGTTCATGCTATAAGTTTTAATTACAACGTCGATTACATTCACATTACGAAAAAGCCACTGATTCACTATTGACAAGTGGAGGTTACACATGAAGTACAATAACACAAGACACAACCCCCAACTAAGTGAGCTGTACGCATAAAACATGGGGACATGGTCAACATATCCCTTAAACCACAGGCACATTGTTACATACAAAATAGAAATGCTTAATTATATAATTACAACTAGGACTATTCATTCAGCAATATAATTGCAATTATTCCAGGCTCTTCTGAGATGTTTAGTTGAATGTTTGCCATGTTAATTGTTTATTCCTAAATCATCTGCTTCAACTGCTTCCTAAATCAACTGCTTTTATTTGACATTATATTGCATTCAATAGCAAAACAAAGCATTATATCCTTGTCATTGTATTTAAAAGCAGTGGTTTAGATCCTATTAAAAACTAATCCTGAACACTTCTCATGAAGAAAAATTGGGCAACCTTGGAGGTGTGATTTACACACAGGCAATTATGATAAGACTAATCTGCTGTCCAAAAAAATAAGTGTGTGTGCTGTCTCTGATGAGATGCATAAGCCCTCTCTGAACTGTCCACATGTTTTATTGACGTATCTTTTGACACATCTTTTGAAAGAAAAACAGAGTGCAAAAAAAAGCAAAGTGCCTGTCAAAAATGTCTTCAAGGGCCAGATCTGGTATGTGAGCTGCTGACTTTTCACCCTGATCTAAAATAAAGCAAAACTACAGTGGACAGGTCCCTCAGATAAATTCATTCATGCTTGGTAACCACTTTATTAATTACTTGGTTGATATTTTAGAGGAATTTCTTAGAAATTATCTAGAAAATCATACAGTAAGAATATGGAAATGTATATGAGATGTTAGAGCTATGAATCCATAAGCCAAAAAGTGTTTCTAAAAGCAAATGACATGGTTTTAAAACATCACCGCTAGACATAGCATGTATTTCTTTCTCAACCTTAACTAAAGGCGACACATAACAACTCTATTTTTTTTTTTTTTCATGTTTACTGCTTTCCCAGAAGAGCTGTAAGCGGCAGGCCACCCACTGGCTTTACCCCATTGCCAAAGGTCGGTGCTGGGAGTTAGTCCACCATGTGCGTCACACTCTGATTGTCAGAGTCACCTAATCAATCTCACCATCCAGTCTACAAAGAAAGCAGTAAAAAATAAGGCTAATCAGCATGTCAAAAACACACCATGAGGCCCAGGGTGAATGTGACACTAAGCCAGATTATGATTCATTTTATCATTTGATAAAGGCCCAATTTCCAGATTTCCTCAAAGGCTTTTTCAAGCTGGACATGCAACTACAGTACATACAACATCCATATAGTTTTTGTCACTGTTGTACCAAGACAATTGTTGCAGTAATTGATGCACTAAATACTAGTAGAGATCTTAGAGTTATTAATTTTTATGATAAAATGTATTATTTGTTTCCTTTGTTTCAGAATAGAACTTATTCATCTTTAAGCTTGCCTTAGAGTCATGTGGAAGTCGTGTACCACTTCATTTTACTGACTGGACTTTCTGAAGGTTGTTCAGAGATATGGTGAGAACAACCCTCTCCTTCTATGCAGACCACAGGAAAGTCTACAAGGTATTAATAATGTGTTAATAGCTGAACATTAATTGCTTAAAATGTAACAAATTATGGTGCATACAGTTTATCATAAAGCTATAAGTGTCTATTTACGTATTATAAGTCTGTGTACATTCTGTGCACAGAGCTGATAGACACAGGAAATAGGGGTCGGTGTGGGGGGATATTGATGCACATTACAGCTGTGTCATTGTTTTCCAGGAAAAAGTATGGTGGGGATCTTTCTCGTTCTCTGTCTCCTGCCATGCAGGAAGCCATAAACAAATATTGCCTCCTGGCCTCCCACTCCCTCCTTCTCTCTTTCCCTCAATCTGTTTTTCTTACAGACACACACAGTCTTATGACTGAATAGCACAAAAGGAAAAGTAATTGTTTAGCTAGGAATTGTCTATCCATGGCTTTCTTTAGATTTTGGTGACAAGGCCATCAAATAACCATATATTCCAGGAAGGCACAAAGACAACTGAAATGTTGACATTGAGGTTGAGATTGATGTTGAGATATTCGCTTATAAGCACATGTAAGAGCTGGTTAATAGTTTTATTTGTCTTTTTAAAGATTGTGTTGCAATGCAGAGACAGGTTTATGTGACCTGACAGACTCACATGCATTTCTCCAAACACTTACAGCATCTCATACAGTATGTACAGTAGCCTACTGTATGTGCAGTGCTATGTGTTCAGCAACCTTAAAGCAAACAGTTCATTCCATGGGTTTTATCAAGCGCTTCTGAATAATATTGGCAATATAATTCTATAATCATGTTGATGCAGCACTATAACGACCACACAGCATCCAAACAGCGCTAATGTGCAGCGAGATAAATGAGAGAGAGAGAGAGAGAGTGGCAAGCTGCAGCTCCTTTTATCACTGTAGGCACAAATGTGTGCTGACACGTTCTTATATTTAATTTGGATGGAGTAATATAACTATACATAAAATTTAAAACCAGGGCTTCATGGTAGCTAGATAAGATAAACTCTGAATTTCAATAACGATGTGACACAATAGGGGCTTATTCTGCATTATTACAGCATGCAATATCTTTGGAGAATGTCTGAAGAATCCCAAACTGTTCCATAACTCGTCTACTTTAATGTCTAAAAGCACAGTGTCACTGTTTTAAAATATAAGAATAAGAAATACTCAGCCACCGTTGTACATTAATTCTTTACTGAAATGCAATGCTTTTGTTATAATTTTTTTATGTCTCTAGGGGACAAGGTGTTTAAAGTATAAAACCAGGCTTGTGGTTTAATATCGCTAATTGTTAATTTTGTTCAGTTTGTTACAGTTTTTTTTCTCGAGATATTTAAACAAACACTTAGTTAATTGTTAAAAATAATCAATATGACATCTTTTACTGAGCACTGATTGATTTGTGTGCTTTTAGGCTTTTGCTGATACTGTATTTGAAACGTCTGAATTTCCTTCAGTGTTCCTGCTATGATATGTTCAGGCCTATGAGGGGACTGAAGAAAGCGAGGCAGACAGGAAAAAGGTGAGATGCTGTCTCATTCTGAATACACAATGGAGCGGGCTGCGAGGCCGGAATGTCAATGGGTCCTTGGCGTGCCACACAGAATGATTAAACAGACCCATGTGCGAGCTCAATAAATTGAGTTTGTGCATCCATGCACATGCTCAGCTATTTTTGTGCATGTGTGTGTGTGTGTGTGTGTGTAGGGGGATTAAATGTGAAAGCACATGTTTTGCAGCTGAGGATGGCATAATGAAGAGATGCCAATGGTTATGACTTTTAAATGTAGCACTGAATGTAGAATGTGTCCATGCATTTTGTGACTTAAGAATAAGAGGCTAACTAGCTAGGCACTAGACAAGCAGTTAAGATATTTTTTTTAAATGTCAGCACATTGTTCTCTCAAAATAGCAATGAATCATTAGTCATAAATAATTTAAGATCCACAGCATAAAACATTTTGGAGATCAGCCTGAGTTTGTAGAAAAATTTTATGCATTATCTCTGACAGTTCAAGCGTGTATGGCACCCTAGGGGGGCCCAGAAAAAAAATCTTTGCTTTGAGATCTTGCATTAGACATTTGTCACAAATCAAATAAATAATCATAACTATTATAAAATTATTACATACGGTACATAACATAATAATCAAAAAGTGAGGACCTTTATCCTTTGTACATTTGTCCTTTTCTTTCCTCTTTTTTTTTAATGTGGCACTTAATGGATTTGACCTTTTCTTATTTATAAATTTATTTATTTATTTATTTTATTTTTTGATGAGCATCAGGACATTACATTTCACACAAAACAGAAAAAAATAGCTAAATATGCCTGAAAAACATATACTGTAATACAGTATGTATTCACAGTATTATGAATAAACTGTGGTTCATTCATAATATTGTACTGTGGATTGATTTTATGATTTCATTGCTATACAAAGTTAGATGTGTGTTTATTTCTCCGCTCCCCCACAGTCATTCTTCCAGAGACCAGTTTTCCACTGAGCTCCCTCCCTCCCCATCGCATATACCTAAGTGTGAGACCTTCCTAGTGAAACATCAACATCAATAGGTAGTTAGTCCTGTTTCCACGGCCACAAACTAGAATCAGGGTCCCAACAAGATTAATTCATCTACCTGGTGACATGAAAGATTTGACAAGTGATAAGAAACTGATCGTGCAAAGGTTATCATGAAATTTAATTTTCTGGGGGTTTTTTTCCCATGTGTTCAGTGCCGCCCCAGCAACTGGGTGACTGGCCATGTCGCCCATGTCTAAATCCGCCACTGGTCTAAAAATCTTTTTACTTTTACAGTTGCACATTAATAAAATAATATAAATCGAAATATGAAACTTCACCAGCACTGTACTTACTTCCATACAACAATGTAGCAACTAGTCTATGCAAATATGACTATACTACTATATAGAGTGTAAATCTTGCAATCATGAACGTATGATGTAAATCCATGATTGTTGGGCCATTTATAACACCATGGAAATAGAATAAGTACAAGAATATACAACAATAAATATTCATTTCATTTTGCACACTTCTGGTCATTTAATTCTGCATACTTTCTGGATATTTATATCCATTTCATTTTGCACACTTTTGCACACTTTCCATATTTTGCATATTTGTACAGTCATTATAGAAGATAACCAGAACATGAAGATGATTGTGGCTTACAAAATTCAGTAAGCCATCACTGCAAAGAATTTAAATATAATACAATACAAATTGACAATTGCACTGCCTGGTTAAAAAAATCACACACTACAAGACATCATTTGTGTTTAGCTTTGATTATGGCACACAATGCTGTGGCCAGTTCATATGTGAAAAGGATTCCTCATGCTCCCAGAACCCAAGTCCTGCAGTATGCCCAGGAAAAAAAAATCCACTGATGGGATAACTGTCATGCACACTCAATCCGCGACCGGCACGAGGACCCGGAAGTAATGCGGTCGCGAACCCGGAAGTATAAAAA
>JAQMYJ010000036.1:13025023-13055662 GCA_030014305.1 Clarias laeviceps | reverse complement strand
GTTTAATTTAAAAACTAAACATTTAATGTTTATGACACTTAAATCCAATTTGCATAATAATTTGGAACGTAGTGTAATAGTTAACTAATATATAACAGTGAATACTTTTGCATATTATATGGTATATAGTTATACTAACTATATGGGTATATTTTAAGACACTGTGATCTTGATAACGCAATTGTTAATTGAAGAAAATTGATTCATCGACATATTGATTATAGTGACAGCTGTTGACACAGCACTAAATGTAAATTACTATCATAGCATTGACAGGGAGACATACAGCAGCACAGCAGCAAGTGTATTTGGTACCTACATAGTCACTTGACACTTTGTGAATTGAAATACACTAATGTATTGGAGATGCGAGGAAATGTAATGATCCATTTAACTATGCTAAATTGTGTGTATAATCATTGACATTACATTATACATCATTACATCTACATGTTTGTGTGTTTGTCTATCCATGCATGTGTGTTTGTGTGTGTGTGTGTGTGTGTGTGTGTGTGTGTTGCTCAACTGCTTGTGTAATCCTTCTAGTACTTTGTGCTTATTGACTGTGGTCAGATGGTCTCTCGTGTTCTCTTCCTTCCCTGACCAAACTGTATTTGCAGAGCACTTCAATAGATGTTTATCCACTTAAAACAGTCACTAGTTACCCCAAAAGCCACTCACTCAGCATTTGTGAAAGACGAACAGGACACTTTTTAGCTATCATTCACAGAAGCAGCCCCACTTTATCTACCAAGACAAGGTTAGGTGTTTACTGCTGGACCAATCATCTGCCAAAAACACACAATATACTGTATAACATAATGGTTCTGTACATAAACAGCTGGTCATTCTGCTGTAGTTATCATTTGGTATGATTATCACTTGGTATGAGTTTTAGATGAGATTATGTCTGAGGTATTCTCTCACATTCATATCCATAAACACATTGATATGAAATTGTTGAATATAAGCCACAGTGTATCCACATTCATATTTATGTTTAAGGGCAGTGGTGTGTATAATTTTCCTACTAATGTCAATGTTGCAGTAAAGCTCTTCAACTGAGTGTGTGTTTGTGTGTGCGGGGGGTTGGGGGCATAAGAAGCGCCATAAGCTTTTATGAACTTACTGTCACACAGCTGTCCTTGTGTAGCCTAGCAAATTCTGCACAAGTAGCATTAGACCAATGTGACCATCAAAACAACAAAATGATTTCCAAATTATTTTTTAAATGTTTGTCTCCTTCAGTAAAAGTATGCAATGTCATACTGGTATACTGGCACTCTTGACAAACATATCATGACATAACAGCAGCTCTACTTATACAGCAGTATAAATTTACACAGGCAGAAAATTCTCATTTATCATGAATGTTTACCCACTGTGGGTACAAACTGTGTTTTGCTTTGTGGTTTGTATTACAAGGACTGAAAGCATTCAATTCATATTCTCTTTCAACAGTCTCATTTGCTAGCATATTCCATTTCCTCCCACTAACTATTCTTACCATTACACAATAGTTACAAACCAGGCAAGGTGAGGACTAAAACATGATTCCCTTGCTGTAAAACCATGAATTGTAGTTTCTACTATTAAAAAATAATATTAAATTAAAAGAATTGTAAGCTAGTATGGTCTGGTATCATGTACTGGTGTGCATGGAGTTTGCATGTTCTCCCTGTGTTTGGTGGGTTTCCTCAGGGTACTCTGGTTTCCTCCCACAGTCAAAAGACATGCACATTAGGCTTATCGGGGTTCCCAAATTGCCCTTAGTGTGTAAATGAGTGTGTGAGTGTGTATGTGTGTGGCCTTCGATGGATTGATACCATGTCCAGGGTGTACCCCGCCTCATGCCCTAAGTCTCCTTGGATAGGCACCAGGCCCTCCGTGGTTCTGAATACAGGATACAGTGGTAAAGATGATGAGTGAGTGAGTGAGTGAGTGAGTATTCTAAAGTAGAAAAAGTGGAGGCGTTAAAAGAAATTCAAGAGATTTCTGTGCACCACCTCCATGGTTTATTCTGCTCACCTTTTGGCTAAATAGCACTGGAAAGAATTTAAAACAACTTTAACCCCTGCATATGAAGCCACTGCATCTTTTCAAATTGCTTCGCATGACACATCAACTACTGTAACTGCCATGTTCCATAAACATAAGCTCGCAGACACCCAGATACTCTGATTGACAGGGGACAAAGTATGTCACCTCTCGCTCCCTGAAAGCCTGACCAATTTTACTCCCTTAGACTCCTGACCACCGATGGCTAAGGCGTCCTTAGTGACTCAAGCTCAGAATCTCCCACCTATAGGGCAAAGGCTTTTCTGTTGCACTATTTAGGAACTGGAATAATATGTATATATATTAGAGATCACATTAGAGATCACATATTATATTAGAGATCACATTTATCATTCATAATTAAAGCAAATAGCAATTTCTAAGGCACTATAGGTATACTTGTCACAGGTATAACTTGGTAGGGATAATGTGGACATATCCTTAACTGCTTTTCAGTTTCAGTCCATGTTTTATAACTTCATAGCATAAATGTGTAAATAAGCATTTAACACCTGCCAACCTTCACACATTTAGCACACGATCTCTACATTTTTAACCGACAGCAAAATTTATGCCAAAAGACCATCTCATTTTCCTTGACTAAAACACAGTTTGCTTTGCTCTCCTGCAATGATCAGAAACCATTCACTGTTTCACAAGTGACACCAGACAAGTCATTGTTTAAATTAATATACCAAAAAAACGTGTTTCTTAAAGTTCCCTACATTTCTCACTATATCATAAGTATAAATTGACATTGTTTTATTCCAGTCTGTAATAGACAATATTGTCAGGTATATCTTTCTCTTTTTTCTTTTACTCTGTGACGAATGTATACAGAGATCATTTTCATTCATGCCAGAGACTCCATGTGCCTGTGTGTGCATATAGGCTTCATCATAACTCATTCATGTTTTTTTCTTTAGATGAGAAACACATTCAAGCCACCAGCAGCTGCAACACTCTCATGGGTTTGCACTCCTCAGCCTATCACTGCTCAGCTCTGTCCTGAGTGCTGAGCTCACAAATTCAATGCTCCAGGCCTCTGTGCACACTGCAAATCACCCAATAAATGTCTGCTAGCCCTAATAAAAGTCAATCATCAGTATCCAGCACAGAAAAAAAAAGAAAACTAATTCATCCCATGAATTATTGCCCTCAGCAAGATCGAGTGGAGGAAATGCCCTTCACAGAGGTCAGAAACTCATATTGCAGTAAACAAAGAGCATCAGAATCATGAGACACCTAATCCCAAAAGAATAGTCCCAGTAAAATCCAGAGTGAGTTTGCAGTAAATGAGGAATAAGGAAGCGTACAGTAAATTAAGTCTTACATGAATATTCTTGAGGGAATAAAAGAAGCATATAATAGCTATTAACCTTCTATAGTATATATTTCACTTTTTCAGTTTTGCTGCTGCTGCTGCATCAAGGAACCACATGATAATTTAATCAGCTGACCTATGTTTTCTACAAATTGGGAGTTAACCTACTGTACCTACTAATAAATAGCATATGAAGAGTCAAACATAAACTGGGGCTCTACATGGAACTTTACATGTTACCTAAATATACAGTCCTGGGCAAAAGTCTTGAGCCAACCCTTATTTCTTCATATTAAATTACATTTATTGAATTACGTGTATTAAATTAAAGAAACAGTATCCTGATAGGTTTTCTCTAGAGTCTTGGGTTTTCTTCTACTTTCCGAACATATGCTGGTAGGTGGATTGGTCATGTTAAACTGTCCATAGTGTACATGAGCATTTGAGTGTGTTTATGGACTTGTGATGAACCGGTCACCTGGTGTAAAGGCATGGAAAAGCAATTTGATTTATGAATGGCTCTAAGATATGCTACACGGGTGTATGGGTGCTGAAGAAAAACTTATATATCCAATATCCAAAGGATTGACTTTGTCACAATTCTTTTACTTTGCTGTCATGTGAACCAATTCATATCTTACTGTAGCTGCAGCTTTTTATAGCCATTTGAAAGTGTTACTGTTATACCATAGCTAAGCCATAGCCCTGCCGTAGGTCTCCATGGAAGACCAGTAATCACCAAGAATGCCCATCGATAGACCTACAGAAACATCTGTGGACCTACAGTAGGGTCAGAAAAATGTGTAGCTTCACCTACAAATCACTACACAAGCCATCATCTTACCCTATGACTACTCATAACTTATTATAATTTGTGAACTTGTAAACATTCTTAGCAAAAAAGTGGGATGGGCATGCAAGTGAAAGCTCATCACCAAGCTTTAACTCTGTTCTACTAATCCTCTTCAGGTCTTTAGGAATTTTATAGGAGCTGAGAGCTCATGAAATCTACTGCAAGGGGGAAGGAGACGAATTAGCACCATGTCCACCATCTATAAATAAAACCTGAGTCACAGTTAGTGAGGAACTTGCTATTACCGCAATTATCAAATACATTCACACACACATATACACACAATTTGGAGTGTCAAATTATCTGAGTGGGTTGTTCCTGAAGCCAAACTACATTAGCTCAGTGTACCGTGTACACGCAGGAGGAGGCTTATCATGCTAACACACTAACCATAACAGCTCCCACATGCCTGTAAGAGACCAGAATAAAACTGACAGACAAACCTGTGGCTTTCATTTATAGTCGGGTCTGTAGGTGTATGTGTGTGTGTGTGTGAGTGTGTTTCTGAGCGAGTGCTCACACCTTTACTGTATGTGACAGCAAACATTAGGTCTTCCCTCTGTGTTGTTCAGTGTTTTGTCTCATTCGTGTCAAAGTCATATCGCCAGGCTCATCCTGAGATAGAAGTGGATCAGCTGGGTATATAAGAGTCGCCTTATCTGTGCAAATAATAAAAGCAGCGTACTGGTATTCTCTGCGCTGCATATTCTGCAAGTCGAAGACTTTGCAGTGCACTTAAAGCATAAGCTGAGCTCTCTTTTGGAAATAACTCTCCCTCGCATGCACATGGTAATTTTAGGTAAGCCTACCTCGTCTCCCTAAGGTCTTTATTCGAGAGAAAGTGAAGAAGACAGAGAGAGAGAAAGACACATAGAGAGGTGAAATAGGCAGAAAAGTAATTAATAAAAGAGGCCAAACCGCCACTGGGACTTTGTTTATCTGTAAGACTGCTAATTAATTTTCTACTCTAGCAGCCTCTTTTGTCCCCTTTTTACAAAAGGACTCTTCCACCTTTTGGTAGGATAGTGCTCCAATAAGGAGTCTCTGGTGTTTTATTTAGCCTATTACTGTATAGAAAATGTTCTCAAACCCATAAGAGACTTATGCTACATTTTTTTGTAACATTCAAAGCCATTGATATGTAAAAGTACAGACACACATAAACAGTCACTGCTGCGGTTGGGCTTCTTGAAAATATTAGACAACAGGTTGAGATTGGCGCATATTTGTGTGATATGACAATGTTTTTTTTTTTTTTGCAGCAAATCTCCCTCATAACTGGACAGCTACACATTTTAGAAACTGGGCAGAGAAAAGCCTTTTTTATGGGCACATTCCACAAATGCTACCAAATTTTTAAGTACTGCTCCAGTGTTTCTGGTTCATTCCCTACAATTGCTGTGTATTGTTTGTTTGTTTGTTTTTTTAATTGGATGTTCTTATGGTCTTATTCTTTCCCATGTTGTGATTTATACTGTAGTATAGATGCATGTACTGTACATTACAAAATGCTTGAGACCCCCTCATATCATCATATATATATTTTTAATTATGTAGATAAAATAAAAAGAAATGGGAACAAATATTTTACTGCAAAAGGCAAGAAATTGCTTAAAGATTTTAAAAGAATTAAAAAATTGGTTGTTTACTGTATGTAACAACCTACGCAGCAACCTCATTTCCCCTCTCGTCTGTTCCAACCACTCAGCATTCAGCATCACCAGTATATTAATCACCAGCCTGATCATCTGTCATCACCAGACTTTTTTATGGTTGAATGATTCATAGGTCATAGGGATTCATAGGGACTGTAGTGAAAATGAGAGACAAAAACTTGCCAAAAATGAGAGACAAAAAAAATCTTTCAGAAAGAATAGAGAACTTTTCCTCAAGATTACAGTAAATACAAGACATTCTGGCTCTTTGGAAGCAAAATATGGAGAAAAAAAAAAAACTAAAGCCTTTTGCACATTACTGTATGTATGTTTGTATTGTGGTGGCAGGCACAGAGTCAGTGCCTCTTACTATCTTGCAATGATCCACGCAGAGGAAAAACCTCAGCACCATGGTCAGCTCCACCTCATGCACAGAAGGGGTGGGGCGCCTCAACTCACTGTGGTCAGAAACAGAACAGCACCTACCATCCTGGTGTCAACCAACCAAGACCAGTCAGTTGCGTAGAACATGCTCGATGTGAGGCTTATGGTCCTTCTTATTTATACTCTCTTTTGTAGAATCAAGGAACCCTTTTGCCTCACCTCACCTCACCTCACCTCACCTCAGCTCTGCTAAAAGCTAAGTTGTGTTACTATACATTTTGTTCTACGTGTATGTTAAATAAAGAAAAAGAACAATACTTATATATTTTAAACAAAATGCTTTACAATGTTTGAAATATATTATTGTGAAGCACTTAATTTAAAGTAGTGATGGGGAGTTTGAATCATTTTAGTGACTCGGTTCTTTGAATCTTTTTCATAAAAATGAATGAATCTTTTTTTTGAGTCATTTAGTTCATTTCGTTCTTTTGATCAGAAATAAAATAAAATGTTGCATTTTCAATAAAAAAAGACCCCCAATAAGTCTATGTACACAAATTTTGGCTATAGTTCCAGTAATGAAAAGAAAAAATGAATGAGTAGCTCATTTCTCAAATCCTCCAATCTGAGTCGTTCGTTCTTTTGAATCTATTGCACCGCATAGCGTCTATGGGAGTCACGTGACAAAAGAACGAACGAATCAGGACCGAAAAGACTCAAAGGTAACTACTCATTTCTGTTTCCTGTATATAACATACGGAGGATTTGCGATGCTTTGTGCATGCGCGCCCAATAGAAAATGAATGAATCACTCTCCGAGATTACTCGTTCATCTGAGTAACGTTAAAGATTCGTTCAAAAAGAACGAATCGTTCATGAATGACCCATCACTAATTGAAAGTGGTTAACTTAAAACATTTGCCAGTCAACATTTCTAGCACTGCATCACAGATATCCTCTCCTCATCTCCTCTTCCTTCCCCTCTTTTATAAGAGTAGAAGCTCCTGCAAGCCCTCGGCCCATTAACGCACCACTGTAGACAATTTCATTTTGGGAAATGACTTTCTGAACTACTCCTGCTGTCTCTGAAGTGCTTTTTCCACCTTTCATAGGAAACTACCATTTACACTCAAAATCTGACTTAATTATGAATACCACAGAGAGACATGACTTAATATAGTAGTGTACAAGTTCATACAAATCCCAGATGTACAACCCACAGCCAATCATAACATTAGATTTGTTGCAATAAAATATCCCATGGTGATTGTTGGTTTTAGTGACATAGTAGAAACATCTCTCTCTCTCTCTCTCTCTCTCTCTCACACACACACACACACACACACTGGTGACCACCACAACATCACACCAAACTTTCCCATAAGGTAAATCAGAACATGCCTTTGTTATTTTCAATTAGTGCAGAAATTCCTTGAAGGGTTGAGATTATGTAACATTTCCTGCCTGCAGGAGCAGGTGACTTGGCTACAAAATTATTCACACGCTACTTTAGATCACAGAGAAACATAAATCATTATCGAGCACACACACACACACACACACCTTAATTAGCTTATCAAATATTAAATTCTCTTCTGACTTGTTCACAGCCGACGTGTGTGTGTGTGTGTGTGTGTGTGTGTGTGTGTGTGTGTGTGTGTGTGTGTGATTTGAAATAGCTAAGCATCAAGCACCTTTCCTTAAATTTATGAACACCTTTTTTAGCCTCTCTATCTTGCCTCCATTTTTACTTTATCGCTTTCTCCCAAACATCTGCTTCCTCTCAGCGGGGTGTAGTAAATGGTAAAAGCCTGCATATGCTCTTAAAGGGTAAATACTTTTAACATTACTGTTAAAAATATGAAAGAGCATTTTTGGGATTTTACATAAATACTTTGCTCACTTAGGGTGCTGGATTAAAATAGTTAAATTAGGATTTATCAGTTAATTCAGGTAAAAAGGAACAGTTTTAGCAATTGTTTAATTCTATTTTATATATTCTTTGAATGATGCAAAAATGGGGTGGTTGATTAATAAGCCCACCCCAATAAGCTAATCAGAGGAAGAACAGTCAGTAAGTCTGTAAAGACCCCACATGTATAGAAACAGATCACAAGGAGTCTCAGAGTGAGGACAAAGTTTGGTTTATAACTACAAATAACACATGAGTAATTGGACAGTGGTATGGTGTCAGAGCTCGTACTTAATCAAAGAACCTGTGAACCTTTTTTTAGGAAATAGATATTTTCACCAGATGAGTCACAGAACCATTACATAACCAGATGTGTCAAAACAGCAGCACCAATCAAGGATTTTACTTCTCATTCAGAAAACAGTCTGCAATCCGATGTCAGATACTACAGTCATAGGCAAAAGTATTAAGAGAAAATGTGCCATGTATTATTTCACTCCATGCATTATTTCAGGAATTAGTCCATCTGGCTGAAGAGTTGTGCTAATTAACTGAAAAAAAAAAAAAAAAAGTAACTGGCTATGTGAGAACAGTATTCAGCTTTTGCAGCCATGGCCTGGGTCATCTCCAGACTTAAAACCCAACAGAAAACTGCTGGGCAATGGTGAAGAAGGTAGCGGTATTCAAGAAACCTTCTCTTGAAGCAATTTAGCTTATGACACCAGGGTGTCATTCTATGCCCAGACGGATTCAGCAAGTTTTGTAGAATAATGATCTTCATACGAAATATTGATTGTTGTATAGCAATTTATTTGCATAATATAACAAATTATTCATATTATCTTAATTCGTGAACATCATTAAAACATTGAATTTCACTTTTGTCTCAATACTTATTCTTATAAGTCTTATTAAGATTAGACTTGACTTGGAATTTTATATCTAGATTTCTGTAAAGCTGCTTTGCTTTCTGCAAAGTCTTTCAATAAACATCATTCATTATAGTTATGTGGGTTTTTTTTTTTTTCAATCATTACACAATTTCCAAGACTGTCACATGGACTCAGTTATATTTGAGGACAGAAAAAGACTGCCAGCATGATAAAATAATGACATCTCTAACCCTTGAAGTTGGCAGATTCTTGTTTTGGACCAAAAACATTTTTATTCTGGAACAAAGCTAGCTGAAATCTTGATCCCTAACTTGAAAAGTGGAGGTTTTATAGAATAAATACTTTTGTTGGGTGAAAGAGAATAATATTTACCACACTATTATTGTAACATTTTGTTATTTCCACATTGCACATACAATATATGAATAGCTGTATACAGTACCTCCCACTCTACCATATGCCTGCAACCATCCCCCAACACACACAGTAAGAAATTGCAAGCCTATATCAGCAGGCTAAATCACCGTCTTTTCCAGTCCCTGAGCCCCCACCTGTGCTGTGAGCTGACAGACATGTCCTGTGTAGTGGATGTCAATAATGCCGAGCTGCGGGTGCTGATGGAGGGAGGAGAGAGCCATGCTGTGCTCCCCTGTACTGCAGCTATATTTGGCACTGAGCAGGCTGGCCAGTTGGGGCGCTGTGTGGAAGAAAGGAGTTCAGGAAGAAAGCAGGGACAAAGGATTGGCATCACTACAGCTCATTGCTTCAGCCAGTGGAAACACAGTGTTTCAAGTCCATCTGCCACAGCACACACACAGCCCTAACACTCACAACACTATTCTCTACAAACCTGGATCACAAACACCAGTTTCTGAACTTAATATTATGATTGTTATTAATGTTAATGGGTTTTTATATTGCTATTTTTGCTAATAAGTGAAAAACAGTTAAGCTGTATAACGTGTACAAACCATATGACATTACCTTTCTATTTTTTCCCCTCTGTTGAGCACTCCAAACACATAAACCACACCTGGTTTGGGGTGAGGTATCAGTTACACTCTCTCGAACACTCCTGCAACTGCTAAAACAGTCTTATCAGCTATTTATAAATAACTCAGTGAAATGACGCACTACTCTGGTTCTGACGCAGATATAACATCAGTTAATCGTCACTCAGGCATGTGACTTTACACAATGCTACGATGACCTGGTAAGTGATAATTCTTATATGCTTTATTAATTTGTTTGGAAAACATTCATTCTCTCTTAACCATTCTACAGTAGGTACTGTAAAGAAATGATTTACTTTGTTTTTACCTAATTTTTACCCTTAGATCTGTACATAGACATGCAAGAAATAA
This sequence comes from Clarias laeviceps, assembly GCA_030014305.1. NCBI lineage: Eukaryota > Metazoa > Chordata > Actinopteri > Siluriformes > Clariidae > Clarias > Clarias laeviceps. Next base: position 13,045,219 of record JAQMYJ010000036.1, on the reverse strand, counting down.
ATGGATACCTTTATTTTTATGATGAAATGTATGTGGTGTCATTGATTGGCACCCTGTCCAAGGTGTACCCCGCCTCGTGCCCCAAGTCTCCTGGAACAGGCTCCAGGAACCCCATGACCCTGAATACAGGATAAAGCGGTATAGATGATGATGAGTGAGTAAGTGAGTGATTGAGTATGTGGTGCCAGAGGTGGCACATTACTATAGTCCATGTCGCTGGGAGGCTGATGCTGATTATACTTGTACCAAGTTGCCTAATGAACTGGTGAATGAGCCCAGTTCAAAAACAGAACAACAAATGTACCCATAGATAATTTACATGCTCTCCATTGCCAAAAGTATTTGCTCGCCTGCCTTCACATGCATATAAACTTAAATAAAATCCAATTTCCAATCCATAGGGTTTAATATGATGTTGTCCCACCCTTTGCAGCTATAACAGCCTAAACTCTCCTAGGAAGGCTTTCCACAATGTTTAGGAGTGGGTGTATGTGAATTTTTGACCATTCTTCCAGAAGCGCATTTGTGAGGTCAGAAACTGATGTTGGGAGGAGAAGGTCTGGCTTGCAGTCTCTGCTCTAATTCATACCAAAGGTGGTCTATTCAGTTGAGGTCAGGACTCAATGGTTGAGGTCAAGTCAGTCAAATTCTTCCACACCAAACTCAAGCTCATCCATGTGTTTATTGATCTTGCTTTGTGCACTGGTGTGCCGGCATGTTGGAAGTGGTATGGGGTTGTTTTCCAGGAGTTGGGCTCAAAGCAAGGTCCATAAAAACATTGCAAAGTAAAATAACACAAAACATATACAGTATATATTATATATACTAGATGTGCCCAAGACTTTGTTCACATGGAATTTCATTGCACACTCCTAAGTGCGTCTTATTAAAAAATGTACAATGTCAATCTGTTGAATTTTGAAATAAAGTAAATTTTTATGTGTTACTGTGAAATGTGTAGAATGAAGGTGTGAGATCACGTTTATTAAGTAGATTTCAATTGCACACTCATAAGCGTGTATTAAAACATGTACAGTGCCATCTGTTGAATTTTGAGAAAAACTAATAATTTTTTTTTTATGATATAAGGGCGTTTCCATTTAAATTTCAAAGTAGCACATCTTCTCGTGATTGATGCGGATTGCGATGCCTATACATTACAGCAAGCTTGGCCAAATACACATGTGAAAACCCCATTAAAATTAATTCATTAGATTTACGTGATGTGTGCAAAAACTAAGAGACAGACAAAAATTCCAAAAACCATCTTTGTGTGTTCTGTTACTCAAATTATGTCTCCCAAAATAATTTAGTTGCCAACACCCACATTGCAGGCTCCCAAAAAAATCACATCCACACCTGTCACAGAGTTTAAAGCTACAATGATTTCAAGATGAAAGAAGTTCAGTCCTAATGGCAATACAATAAAAGATTATTCTAAAAGCAAAGTGGTGAAATCTGTGGCACTTCAATGTTTATTTCAGGCTAGTTCTAAGGTAGAAGCTAGTTGTATCTTAGATAGGTTTTCTTCAGACAAAGCGTCTAATGACAGATGAAGCAGGGTGACACATCTGATTGGGTTGCAGAGTTGTACTTGAACTACATGATACCAAAATTAATTATAAGGAGGAACAAAGGGCCGTGAAAATGAGTCAACAAAACATATTAGCTAATGTCTATGACATGGCAGTAACTCAACACCTGGTGGATTTTTCAAATATATATATAAAAAATAATAATTTGCACACAAAAAAAATGTAAATACATATTTTACATAAATATGCACTGACAAAATACAATACTCCCATTACAATTTTCATTTGGAGTAAACAGGATTTCCAGGTTTTGCTTTTGTGTGGTGTTTTGTCAGTCGTAATCACCGTACTATATTAGAAAGGTTAAAAATGCTAGAGTATTCCTGCTACCGCTCTTAAAAGGTCAGAATTGTTTGGCAAAGAACTCGAATGTCTCTGTATACACAATATACATTACCACTATGGGAACAGTGTGCACTAGCAAAGGCAGGATAAATCACTAGCGCATATCAGTGTTACCTAATACTTCTTGTTGCTTGGGAACCTTTTCTATTGATCCCATCTCTGGTACATAAAGTCAAGGCTAATATTCGCAGTGTGATGTAGAATTGCTGCAATGTAAAGGAACACCAAATAACTGATTGTAGTCATTATTATTTTTACAATTGATTCTAAGAGGTTTTGTTCTAATTACAGCAGCCTATAATGACACACAGAGCTTAATCACAAAACACACCTATACACACAGATGACTTGATTTCTCCACAATCAGTATAATCAGAGTTAGTGCTGGTTGCGGCTTTCAGCAGGGTTGGACACACATGCAGAGCCAAGAGGGTAGGGACACACAGCATGAAGAGGGTAGGCTTTGACTCATTAACAGTGCTTAACACCAGGCAACGCACAAGTGAATTATTAAAGACCTACAGTAAGACTGAGCACTTTGATTCAGCATTTACTGCTCTCGAAGAACTCAACTTAGTAGCAGCGAATTGGACTGAAGGCCATGCAGTTTTAGCCTTTACAGAAAAACGCATGCACACATATTGAAACAAGTCTTGTAGAGACTTGTGAGTCTGTAATGACTTTTACATAAGAAATGGCCCAAATGCAAAACCAGTACTAGAAATAGCAACAGAAAGGAGACGTATTGATTTGGAAATGAAACAAAAGGTGATTAACACGTACAGTAGGTGGAAAATCAGTGAATGGTATTGATCAAGATTAAGACGTCCTACTAAGACAGTGCAGCTAGAGCAGGTGGAAGTTGGCTGCATTTACTTTGATAATGTACAGTACGTATGTACAGTTTGCACATATCTGTACTTTACTTAAGTTTTATTAGTAGATACTTTTCATTTTTACTTCATTACATCCTTCAACAAATATCTGTAATTTTGCCCCAAGGTTTTGCCAACCAAGAATTTCTGCTGGGCTGGAATTCCAAAACATTTTGGATAAACAAAATGACAAGGTCCGTTAAAATCTTCCATTATCAGAATAACTGTTGTTACAGGCCGTGTCTGAAAGTAGTTTTGAAGGCTAGATGACAGGTTTTTACAATTCAAACACTAACTATAATAAGAGACACACAGGGCCATGTAGTTTTGGATTTTGTTTTCCCTTAATAATAAAAACTTTCATTTAAAAACAGCATGATGTCTTTACTTGTGTTATCTTTGTCTAATATAAAAATTTGTTTGATGTTCTGAAACATTAAAGTGTAAATAACTTGCAAAAAAATAAAAAATAAAATCAGTAAGGGGGCAAACACTTTTTCACAAGATTGTACATACAGGGAAATTAATGTTCTTCACTAGTGCAGTGTGCCAGAATGGTGAAAAAACAAAAATTGCATGGATAGTACACTCTTCTTTTAAAACAGTAGGACACAAAACCCCATCTTCCCAGGTAAAGTAATATTGTTGCTAAAAAAAATATGTAAAATGAATGAATAACGCAAAAGCAAAATTTTCTCAAGACCCCATTTATAAATCAAGCATACAATATTTTAGCTGCAGGCTTTTATTTTTTTTTTCTTGCGGCATTGTTTAAGTTCCTACCAAGGTATAAAAAAAGGTTGCACACAGTAAGACACACATAATTCATTACAATTTTCTCCTATGAGTAAATACCAGTGAACAGTACACCTTGCTCAAAGTCATATACAGAGACACACACTAGCTCACTAAACCAGCTTCTGTAAATCAATAGGCTGTGCCTCCTGCTTGGCAGGCTGTCAAGCACCAAGGTTACTGGGCCAGAACGCAGAAGAGCTATGGCTTCTGATTTATCAGGCAACCTCTGTGGCCTGTGCACTTACCATGGGTAGTTACTCATGCGATTTCATCCCCACCCTTTCAAACCTTTTGTGTTCCTCTCAGGAATGCACCCATACTCATTAAGAGTAGGAGGGTAGGAGGATGCCTAGTGAAGTGAGACAATGTAAGAGGAGGGAGAATGTAGATGGCCTGTTATACTGTCGTTAGACTCATTAAGACAATGACCTCTTACTCAGAGTGCCTGCAGGTTGCCTAGCACAGGACCACACAGAAAGTGGAACTCACTCATTAGTATGTTATCTATGTGACCTCCTAATGGCAAAAGTCTGTTTGTTCGAGTGTATGTGTGTGTGTGTGTGTGTGTGTGTGTTTGCAAACATTTGGTGTGTATGTGTGTGTGCGTGTGGCTGTACAAGTGCATTAGACATCTGGTGCTCCAGTGGGAAACGTTCATCTTAGTTGGACTGGTGTCAGATGTGTGCTATTGAGGACTTAATAATTCGACATTAAAAAGCTGTCAGAGAAGGGGAAGGCGGTGCGGTTTCAGAGAGAAGTTTGAAAACCTTGGATTTCTCTGACAGACACTCCTCTTCGCTCCATTCAGCTGTTCATACTGTAACTCAATTATATCAACCCAGAACATTAGGCCTGCTTGCTCTGCAATGACTAAAAGAGACACGAAAGAAATACTACAAATAATACTACATATCTATCCATCTTAATGGGCACTTTTATTTTGAATAAGCAAGTCAACTATTCAGTTTAATAGTCATTACATAGTTGTCCAAAAATATAATATACAGACAAAATTCAATCTGCTATGTCTCCTCTTCTGTGACTGTACAAGGCAATCATAAATCTCCTGTATTCTGGGTTTGTGGACAACCCATAATTAGCCAGATGTAACACTTTTCGTAAATATAGTGTACAGGTAAGCCTACATCATGACAATTTACATACATTGATGTAAATATTGTCATCCAGTGTTTCTGTGCTTGGCCCAAATACTAAATGAAAAATTTTGGGCTCAATATCACAGGTTTGCAATTTACATTCACTCTGTGCACGATTAGTAGGAAAGTTGTATTTTTGAGGATTGATTTCATTATTGAACAACTGCAGGGCTCTCAGTCAATCCAAAATGTTAATAAACCTCAAACCTGAATATATAATAAAAGTATAGATGAAAGATGTTTTGGATTTCTTAGAAGAATATCTACAGTATATGTGCATGATTATTGAACAAATTGGGCAGAATTATTCCACAGCTGAAGGAAAACCAAGGACAAAAAAATCTTCCGTTTATTTTCATCTGTTAAAGTGTTGATAATAAACAAACAACTGTAAAAATTACAAATAAATATTATTGTTGGTCTTTCAGCTTCACATCCCCTTCCTGACGCAAACCCTCCCATTTTATCCGGGCTTGGGACCGGCATTGCATCCAGTGGCTGGGGTTTGGGCACTGGCTGGGAATCAAACCTGGGTCTTCCGCATGGTGGGAGAAACACCTACCACTGAGCCACCAGTGCCCATAAATAAACATTATTGATATGTTTTTTTAAATGGTATACTATATACTCCATATATTCATGGAGTCTGTCAGTTTCTTGATCTGTTGACGATTAACTCTTTGTACAGCAGCAACCACAGGCTCCCAGACACTGTTCAGTGTGAATTGCTTTTCTTCACCGTACATTTCCCGTTCAAGAAGGGCCTACACGATCTTGATAGGGTTTAGGTCAGGTGAGGAAGGTGGCCATGTCATTGTTCTTTTATCGTTAAGGCCTTTACTGGCTAGGCATGTAGTAGAGTACTTCAATGTTTGTGATGATGCAGTGTTCTGATAAATATCATGGTCTTCTCGAAAGATGCAGACTTCTTCCTGTACCACTGCTTGAAGAAAGTGTCTCCAAAAAAAAGGCAGTAGGTTTAAGGTTTGATTTTTCCTTCTCCAAACTGAAAAGGTGCAACTAGTTCATTTATAATAATAGCAGGCCATACCAGTACCCCACCTCCACCTTGCTCGCATCTGAGTTGAAGTGGAGCTCTTGCCCGTTACTGATCCAGCCATGTGCCCATCCATCTGACATGTCAAGAGTCACTCTCATCTTATCAGTCCATACAACCTTTGAAAAAAATGTCTTCAGATATATCAGTCGTTTGAACTTAGGTGACTTTTTCTGTGGTGGTCAGGTTTCAGCCTTACTTACCTTGGCCAGGTCTCTAAGCCCTGAACAACTTGTATTTCTGGGCACTCCAGGTAGGTTGGTAGTTCTGGAATATGACACCACTAAAGGATTATGGGTTCCTAGTAGCTTCATGTTTGATTCTTCTGAGATCTTTAGCAGTTAATTTGCGTCTTTTTTTTCTCAACACGTTTATTATGAACCTGTTGATGTTTTTGTAATCACACCCAATATTTTAGCAATTTCTAGAGTACCGTATCACTCTGAAAGCCTTTTAATCATTTTTGACTTTTCAGAATCAGTTAAGTCTCTTTTAGGCCCATTTTGTCTGTGGAAAAGATTCTCCCTAATAATAATGCACACTTTAATATAGGGGTGTTGATCTCCTTAGTCCACACTCTCCCTTAATACCTGATATCTTTAAATCCAATAAGCTTTCAAGTTTATACAGCTTTGAGTTAAAAAAAAATATGCATAAAGGTCAATATTTGGTCAAAATACTCACTTACCTAATAAATGTGCACACAATGTAGAAGAATTCCTCGACTGTTCTGCACACAGATTTGACACTGTGTTCATCAATTTGCTTTTAATTAATATGTTCCTTTTGTAAAAGTGGAACAGCACTCATTAGATGCAAAGAAGGAACAGTTCTTATTTGTAGATTTTGTAGCCATGTAGCACATGCATCATTCTTTTTTTTTATTGGGGCAGTCTCAGTACAAACACTAAAAACACTCAGGTGAGCTACTTACAGAGATCCTGTCCTACAAAAGCCTGTTTTATATACAAATATCTATAATTGCCCTTTCAACAGCACTATGAAATTTTAAATAAAAAAAAATACTGTACCATGACAAGTTGAAGCAATTACATTACTTCATTACATCAAGATGACAAGGAATATAAACAAAAACACATTCAGATGTCACCAATCGTAATGAAGCCCTGGAGCTTAAAAAAGCAAGTTTGAGAACCTCATTTATTCATTCATTTATTCATGATTTATCAAAGTAAATGTCTTAGGAATACTACACACAAGGTTAACGAGACATGCTGGATGAAATGCAAGTCCAACACAGTACACTATGCACAGCCACACACAGACAAACATGCAAGCACCCGTCCATACTGTACGTAGGGGATTATTTATCTTAAGCAATTCAATTACATGCATGGTTTTTAGGAGATCATGCAATACTGACTAATCCGAGCTCAGGATTGAACCGGAGATTCTGAAGCTGTGAGGCGGCATTGTTACCTGCTGACTATGTAAATATGTATAAAGGCTTATTCCAACATGCATCATATGTCAGATCAGGGGTTTTTATGTGCTGTTTTTTTCCTGATATAATGGCATTATGATGAATGACTTTGAAGCTCAGTGTATTTCTGCCATAGTGAGTTAATAATAAATGTATTGTTTTGGATCTGATACAGTGTGATGAAAATATTGTTTTCAGCATTATCCAGAACAAGTGGTATTCTATTTAACAATGAATCAACTCATAATACTGTTCTCATGTAAAGTTCAATTTATAATCCTGACCCCTTCTGCTCTCCGGACCTGTCTGACACACCCTGGCACGCTACTTCTAAAGGCCTCTGACCTGCTTGAGATCCATGTGATGACTGAGGATGGTTCCACTTGATGACCATCCCAGCAGGAAGATTTTCAGTGATGGCTTATGACTGAAGCCGTTTAATAGTTTAAGACTACGACAGTTTTATACCCAAGTATCAATTAGTAAAAGTGGAATTTATATTAACTTATACACCTTTCCTGTCATACTGAACTTATGACCTCATAGCACAAGAATTGATTTACAGTTTCCCTTTGAATCTGGTTCCTCTCAATGCTTCTTCCTGTTGTCATCTCAAGCTGATCGTTATCATTTGCATTTTTCTTTCAAATTTATATTCATAGATATTTTACATTTATAAAGCTGCTCTGCGACAATGACCATTGTTAAAAGCGCGATACAAATAAAATTTACTTAGTGAATAATCTGATGTTTTTCACAATAATGCTAGTTCTAATGTTCTCGTCTGCTGATCTGATTACAAAAACAACTGCTTTTTTTTTTTTTTTGCATGCTTAAATGTAGGATAAATCATTAATAAACACAAATATATACAGGATTTATTCAACTGTGCATGCTCTCTACCTTGAAATCTAAAAATCCATCATCAGTTTAGAGTTTAATAATTCCAATTTTAAAATGCTGCTTTTCAACAGTGCAAGCTAGAGAACAAAGTTTGTCGGATGCTGCCAGGGCTTGGTGCGTTCAACTGGCAAGCACAGCCTTCCATCAGATATGTTTAAGAGTAATGGTGGGAATCTAAGATTATCTTCTATCTCTTTAAAATACATATAGTTTATAAAGTAAATGTACCATTAGTACATAAACAGAAAATCATATGTCATAGATTATGACAGAAAAACTCTTCCTTTACAAATGGGATTTTTTTTTTTTTTTAAGTTATGCTTCACTTTCAGAACAGAGTTCATTGCCATATAGTCACTTGAGAACTTACTGCACCATCAGAACAAAAGTCAAAGTCACCCTCGGAAACTACTGTAAAAACTGCTGTACAATACACACACACACATCTACTGTATACACAACCTGCTCTATGCACACCTGAGGACTGCTGAGGTCTCAGCATGGCCCTAGTGCTTTGTCATGACTGCAGTACTGCATTAGCCGTTCACAAGAGAGCCTCAGTGAACTGGATCTGTCATAACACTGCAATTCGTCCTGAGAATGGCAAGCTTGTCCACTTCCTACAGCAGACTAGCTCGGTACACACAGCCCCAGGGGAGAGGAGCTTTCTACAGAGCCACAGGCAAGCAAACAAATGTCACATCACTATAAAACGCACCATTGTTTAAACATTCTGCGGTTGTCCAAAGCTCTGTTTTAAGGGGAGGTTTCACAGGGTGACGTCTAGATTCATTTATCAGCATTTCTCAATACCTTTCTATGACTTGCACAAATAATGTAGTGTGTGTGCTGGTGAAATGTCTTTATAGCTGTAGCTGTTTGTATAACATTACACCAGCTAGCTAATTTTCTCCCTCCGTTTAATGTACTTTAAGTAAGAGATATTAAGGTTAACTTTTAAGATGGTTTTCCATGAATATTTTTAGGAATTAAAAAAAAAAAAAAAGAGATGCCTGCAAAAACCTTAGCAAACAGGATTCATCTTTCCATGCGAGTGCACAGCAAAGCACTTGTAGTCCTTTAACAAAAAACTGTTGTTTTTCATCCCTATTGATTTGTATGCATTAGCTATTTTAATACAGATTACATTATTGGATCATTCCAACATAAGCTGGATTTACGTGTCAGCTTCTAATTATACATGATTTGTAAGCTAAATATATGAATGTACTATAGTCTAAGTAGAGCTGTCATTATAATCGCCCATTGGTCAGCCTGCAGGATCACACTCTTCTTATTTAGCAATTTATGAAGTGATTAATTAACCTTACATATGCTTGGGGACTAAATACAGCAAGTAGCAAGACACATCTTCTGCAAAAATCAGCAGAGTTGTTCAATAAACAGTACTTTTCTGAGGGAAGTCATATCTAATTTGTGTTTGTAAATTAACTCATGTTCCAAGCAAAAAGATGAAAAGTGCTTATTTATGTGATAGGCTGCATCTACATGTCCTGTCTACTTAGAAAGAATACACGTCCATTCTTAACATCACTGTACAGAGGAAATCCAGATATCACACAAAATGTAAAGCACATGAACCAACCAAACAGGAATTAAGCAGATGTAATAAAGTCTTATTGTTATTTAAGGCATTATGTAATTTGCCTTATTATCTCTGTCCTTCATAGAGAAAAACAAGGTTCTGCTGTATGGCATTAAATTAAGCCCATTCCTAAGTGGACAAAATCCTCCTGTGCAGTGCTGAAAATCCTCCCACTCTGATCAAATGAAAACATCTGTATAAGAAATTATAATAAAGCCCAATTATACATGCACATGCTTTGTTTTAATAAAGTTAAATAATAAAAAGTATTCTGAATATTATTATTTTTTCATACACTATAGCTAGTACCCATCTTTGATGGGAAAATTGTTTTTAGAAATAGTTAAAAGATTAAAGCTAAAAATAAGCTGATCAGCTTTAATGTAATCAGTGATATTATTTTTTTCAGTTTAAAGCCCACGTACGTGTTTGCCTGTCTTTCTGTACAGCACAACTCTTTTAATTCAACAAAATAAAATTTTGTAAGGTTGAGTATCTGGTAATTGGAGAGTGAATCACAGATGAGAAAATGAAACGACTCCAGCATGTTAAAATTCACTTACACTACTTCAGCGCTGTTATTTCAGCTGTGAAAATATCAAATAATCCCAGTTAAAATATTCTGTTTAGCTTTTCTAATCAATATCTATGGGAATAGGAGTTTACATTTAGCAAGTAGCTTATTAGTAGCTTATTTTAAGGTAGATTATTCAATCGGGCACATAACTATTCATAACATCACTTTTACTCAACATTTTGATTTCGCACATAACAATGTTCTCTCAGGTCAGGTATTTTTCAAGCCCTCAATTTGGACTGCTGCGAATATGTTTGCTCTAATATTATATGTGATATGTAATATGAGATGTGTTTTTTTCTCATAGTGGCGCTTCACATTACTGCTTTTTTTTTAGTAGCACCATGGTTTTGGAACATATGAGACAAACTGGTTTTAAACTTCCCGCAGGAAGAATAAACATACATTGATCTGTCCATTCTTTAATTTTTGGGGGGATAAGCCATGCTGTGTTGAACTTTAGTTTGTGTTTCGTGAGGATTAAGGTGCTTTTGTAGATGTGTCGTTTCTCTGTCTTCCGCATACTCTGGTTATAAATGGTAAACAATTGCATTGATTGGCTCTATTGAGTGATGCTTATATCCACGCACATCTTGAGGAAAAAAGCGATATGTTCATCCAAAAACGCGATTGGTGCTATGATGTAATCTGCCACATACCTGCTTATAACACCCATTCTACTCAACATTTTGATTTTAATTTCTGGCAAAATTTAATGAAATTCTGTCCAGCTAGTTTTGCATGATGCTGTTACAAAATTGCCTGGACAGATATACAGATATACAGGCAGGAATGTTTCTGAGACTGTTTCGGATCCTCCAATGTATAAAATGTTAAGATATCATTTAAAGAGCAGGTTCTGACCAATGTACAGATAAAACCTTTCTTTTATTAATATAGATTATTTGTTTAAAGGAAGAAGGTACTGACTGATATATTAGAGATCTGATAAATAGTCTAATCTGGGGTCAAAAAACAGGATATAAACTGAATAGTGAAGTTTATGTTTTATGCACCATAGCAACATTGTTGACGGGGCATAAAGTACCTGGGTTGGGGTTTTAATTTACTGATTAAGGAACATTTCAGGAAGAGGTAATATTGAAAGTGAAAATATAATGAAAAGTAGTCATATAATTTAAAAAGATTTAACACATCAAGTTTAACCTATTTACCTGAACACACTATTACACTATTATTATGCTATGTATAGTAACATATAGTGTAGACTTCATGCACTGGCTACAAACCTACCCCAGTTTAACCTGCTGCCTAAAAATTCACCTCAGTGTTCATGTGGTGAATTATTCTAGCTTATTATTATTCTTATCCTGCCTATCCACTCGTCCTATCCTATTATCCTGTCCTGTTCTCAGTGTCTGGCCTCCTGCCCTTCTTCTATATACTCACAGCTGTCTCACTACACCTGTGTTTTGCCCACACAGTCATGAGCCTGAGAGCCCAGCTGCACCAGCATTACACACCTGAGAGACAAAGAAAGACATTGTCTCCAACAGATGTCTCTTCAACTCATGCAGAACAGCCAACACAAGATCTGTGTTTGCAGGGGCACGTTTACTTTTAAACACCTCTTTTTATTTGCTTTTTAATGATTATTTAGTTCAAGGACACACACAATGCAATTATAAGAACATTGAAATACAGCATTTGTTTTTGTTGGCATAGTCACTAAAATGCTTTGGGACCTCAACTGAAATATTTATTAAATTAGTCTGTTAACATTTCTTACAAAAGCCTAATTTCTAAAATATTTGTTTTTCCTAAAACAAATATACAATCCTACATGTTGTGATGATATTTATCCATGCAATTATCTATATGATGGCACGGTGGTGTAGCGGTTAGCACTGTCGACTTGCACCCCCAGGGTCTGTGTGCATGGAGACTGCATGTTCTCCCTGTGCTTGGTGGGATAGGCTAACTGGTGCTCCCAAACTGCCTGTAGTGTGTGCATGGGCATGAAAATGTTGACCGGAGGTCCTACCACAGTTGTAAAAATGGGAATAAATACTATGGTCACCATTGGCCTTCACGGCCCCTAGTTGGATTATCTATATAATTTAAACATATCATTATAATAGCTAATAGTCGAACTGCAAATTCTCCTTTTCCGGGTTTCCATTTTCCTTTTTCTTTCCTTATCAGCAAAATCTTAAAAAAAAAAAAAAGTCGTAAGAGATATATTCGTCAACACTTGTGAAATTCATGTTTTATGTTTATTAGAAATAATCTTTGTGCTTATATTTTCTAGGGGGAAAATAAGGCTGATACTGGTAATGTACAGTATATAAATAAAATCATAGAGTAGTACTGTATCTGTAAAGAAACTCTTCATGTACATACTGTAACATGCTATTTGATTACGCCAAAGGATGATATCTTCAAGGATCTGCTTTTGCAATACATGTATCCCACACGTCTTCTTTTTTAAGTAAAGACAAAATGGCAATTATTACAGGTGTTGAAGACTCTCTCCTTTCCAGAAATCTGCCTGTCTTCGCTCAGCTGTCTCCTGTGGCTGTTACACTAATCTTTAAATAGTAGGTTGTCTGAGCACTTTGTGTAGACCTGATTAGCACATATATTCTTGGGTGACTTGCCAAGCTAATTAAGTAGCAGGCTAAGTTTCTGCTGAGTCACTGCTGAACAGGGTAAATTAGGTGAAATTAAACAACTGAGCGGCGCAAATATTGGGTTAACTAGTATTTACGTCAACGTTTAATTTCCTCCCAATGCGAGTATACTCATCAAAAGCCACTACATGCAGCATACACCGGATATTTTTAATTTTTTTAGTTTTCTTTGTACCAAAAGTACATGTATCTGCATGTATGAAAAAAAAAATATATAAATACTGAATGCCATTATTACTACCAGGATTTAAACTGGGGCGGGGACCACACATTTGGTCTATGTAAATGGGATGTGGAACTGAGTGACCTCCCTGGACAGCATCCAGATCACACCATCTGACAGTATACACAGCCGTAGGGTAGTTCTGGTCACCCAACTATCCCTCCTTTCTCACATGGCTAACCCGATGCAGTGATGCAGGTTATTCAGGGGATCAGACCTCTGTGGCCACGTGACTGCTCAGTTGCTTGTCATCTCAAGATCATTAATAGACATAAAAGGTTGATGTTTACTTTGTGTACTGTATTTACGTTTGTGCAGTTTTTGGTACAATAAAAATACAATAATGTCAATATTAAGCTAGGGTAGTTGCAAAAACTATCCATATAATATAAGATCATGATTATTAAACAGCGGCACGGTGGTGTAGTGGTTAGCACTGTCGCCTTGCACCTCCAGGGTCCAGGTTCGATTCCCATCTCTGTGTGCATGGAGTTTGCATGTTCTCCCCATGCTTGGTGGGTTTCTCATTCCCTGCCACAGGCTGCTAGAACCACCATGTTGGACATATGATTCCAGTTTTCTCATATTTTGCCTCCTTGTTCTATACATTTTAGTGTTCTCCCTGCTCTATCACACCCACTTCATTTCACTATAGGCAGGGAAGGGGGTCCTCCAAAACCACTGATTCATGAGGAAAATTATGCCATGGTCCAGCTCCCTAATGGTGAATTAGACAATGGATTGTACCCTTGTGCCTCTAAATGTATGGTAGCAATGGTAAAGAAAAGATTTATCCTGGAGAGATTTGGAGATGTGTTGACCATAAATGTTTGATGATGGGACTGGTCTCCTACCACAATGAGGAATGCATCCCGGTGATGTGTCTGGTGTTGAGTGAAAACCTTGTGTAGTTCACATGAGGCAGTGTCCGTGTCCACCTGAGGTGGAATATAAACCAGACTGATTATGACTGGGTAAATTCCATAGGAAGACAGACAGGGTGACATTAGATGGTCCCCACTGCTGTAGCTGCCAGCATCAGATATAAAACACAAATGCCTACCACTTATCACATCCCTACAGTATCTGCACCACACTCCCTTCAGCTTTCCTCAAGACACAAGGAAGACGCGCATCAAGACTCTTTTCTGTCCTTGTATCCAGGTGGTGCAATGAACGTCCCTTGTTTCTTTAAGATAAGTAACTGAGTGTTTTCCTATGAAAACATTTTTACTTATTAATTAACTTATTATTTACCTAATAAACTAGCATCAAGGTATGTTTAGCTATTACAAAACACTTCTGTTAAGTCAGCGTGGAGAAGGAGGTCTGATACATATTTGTTGGTTTTGTTACTAATATGTAATATTTCACCCTGGCCAATCACAGAAGTAAGATCATTTTATAGAAGGAGAACAAGTGCTAAAAATGTCTTGGTACCCCAAGACTAGCCATATTTTAGTCACCAGTTTAGACATAGATGTATGCATGGGTGAAAGTAGGTTAATCTGGTCTGGAAGAATTTACCAGTAAATGATTCAGTGGTGGTATGCAGTATTCGAAAAAAAAAATAGAGAGCACCTGCCTGCAAAAAAAAAATAATAATTTTTTTTTTTTTTTTTTAATTTACATTCCAAAACAGTCATAGAACAACACTTTAGTCTCCTTAGTAATTGCTTCTAAGTCACAGTTCAATTGCCACTGAATCATCTGTGGTATGTTTCAATCGTTCATTACTGCTAGTTAACATGGACAGGAGTTTCTGCCAAAACACTGATAGGTTCATGACTTACCTAACTGATTTGTTCACAGCTAATGTAAGCTACAAAACAAGCTAGCTTCTAACACAAGGCTGAATTCAAAATCCCTCTCTAAACCCAGATAAGGGGCACTACTTGGTATGTGAAACAAGGGAATCTACACCTTACATAGTCCACTAGCTTTCCATTTTACGCTATTTAGGATTCAACCCCAGTTATTTAACTTAGACTATTCTAAAGCGGAATCTGTGGAGACGTACAGCAAAGAGAAACTTTCAAGATTTACAGGACTGTTCAATATCTCCATGGTTTATTCTCCTAGCGTTTTGGATACAAAGTACTGGTAAGAATTTACCCTTGGATGTATGATATACTGATCAACATGTTGGAGAAAATTATGAGAATCGGGTAAAGTAGGTCTAGACTTGCCAAGTTTAGGTACTTTTGCTACTGCAGAGAGAAAAATTATTACAAACTGAAAGATACGATGAAACACAAATCTGCTAAAAACATTCTAAACGTGTTGTCTGACCCAGTAAGGCAACATATCTATAGTCCAGCATTGTGTCATTGCTTTCATTCCTAAATTAACTGTAGCTGTGTTTGAGTTTAATTGTCCTTCTTGGCAAGACACTAAGAGCCCTGAACAGGTACTTAAGTGTGGAGCCCGAAATAGCGCAGACCATTAATTATTCAGACACAATTACAGAATCACAGAGTCACAAATCCTCACTAAGCTCAATAAAAAAAAAATAAAAAAAACATACAGACATCATTAGTTTGTGGTTGGAGCAACTGATCAAGAGAGACGTAAAGAAGGTTGAAACAAAAGGTCTACCAAGTATTCAATCAACCAACCAAATAGAGTAAAAGGTAAACCAGAAAGCTCATACACTGTTCATTTTCATGTTTATTATTAACACTAGCATCATATTGAAAATTATGTTACAAGGGAGTCTGGTCCATATCCTCCTTCTATCTTAATGGGTATCGTTAAGCCATGGGAGTATGTGACTAGTTTGAATCACAGGTTTCATGCTGTAGTCCTGGAGACCCTCCTGTCATACATCTATTAGCATTTTCCCTTGCTCCGGACACAACAGATCAAATGCATTAGCTAATTAACCACAAATTCTCAGTTACAATGGGTGCTGTAGAGGAGAGAATCACCAAAATGTGCAGTACGCCGTGTTCTCCAGTAGCCTGAGGATTTAATCCATACTGTGCTATACTGCAGCGTGGGTTGAAAAAAGCACAAATACAAAGGAAACCTAGTCTTGTGTAAAATAAATATACTAAATAGAGACCGACATATGTCGCGTGCGTGCACACACACATGCTCACCTAACCTTTATTTGCCTGGAGCAGCAGTGTGGGCTGCTCTGCACGTGCATCAAAAGCACACAGTCAGTCTTCATCAGCAACAAAAGCAGGGGGGGGGGGGGGAATATACTATCAGGTTCACACACCCAAGCAGACAGACACATACTCATGTCAATAACTGCATCCTTGGATGGTAAAGGAAAAGTGGTTGAGTAAAAGACAATGGATAGAAAGATACACTGTCATATTCCAGTGGACTGTTACTATGGCAACGCAACACTTCCTCTCTCCTATCTTTCTCAACCCCGGATGCATCAAAAACACAACACAGGGAGAGGGAAGGACAAATTTATTCTTCTCCTTCTTCGGGTTTTTCTTTTTTATTAGCAGGCTGAAAATTGAAAACTGACAAACACATTATAATATAAATACACTGCTGCCTTAGGCATCTTTCAAATTTTTTACATTTTATGTCCATATTGTAATTTGGGCTAATGACACACACTACAGATTTACAGTGAAGCAGCAGTAGCAGTGAAGCAGTAACACTCCCACCATTGCTTTAGAAACTAAAGCTGAAGCATTTCACAAAAGTGTCCAGGAAATCGGACTAGCAGGACACCTCCACAAAAATGACTAATTAGTTTTGTTCTTTACTGTGTGGCTAATAGCAGGAGTTATTTGGTTATTTTTCATATCTCATTAACTACAGTAGTTGGCACATAGAGTCTAACCATTCAGTAGCAATCGCCCCATACATATTTTTATTACTCTCTCGCTCACTGTGCACACATCAACATGTACATTGATCAGCCATAACATTACAATGAGAAACATTATAACTATGGAAACTTGTGTAGGTTTCCACCAGGGCAGCTCTGGTCCAACAGGGCATTACTCCAAGACCTCTTTGGGTGTGCCGTAATATCTGGCACCAATGTAATGCTTGGTACATTTTTAGTACGGTCACAGCAAAGGGCATAGTTCGGTGTTTTTCTGGTTCACTCACGGCACAAGTCAGAACTAATGAACACACATAAAGGCTTGTTTATAGGAAAACATTTTTTTAATCATGCCTACATCTAGGCATGTAGGTGGAATAGTAACAGCACTATTTCTACCAAACCATCCAAACAATGGTTTTGTTAAATAAGGGATGTTTAAAGAATGTTTTTTTTCTAAGAAGTATTTGCACTATTCGCTACTGGTGATGGTGCTGTTGAAAATTTTCTGCAAAAAAGATATTGCAAGTGAAAATATCTTAAATATAGTTAACAATATGTTTTTTGAGAAATGAATCATACATCACTCACCCAAGTTAGCGGCCTAGTATGTAACAAAATCCGAACCTAGCAGCATCCAGGTTCTGGTTTAACTGTCCAGGTGTTGAAGTCAGAAAAGATGTAATTCTGATCATTTCTGATGGGGAATTAGCACTTAGGATGGAATGTGATAATAAGTGCAAATTTGAGATTTTTGGTTTTAACCTCAATGTCTTTGTTGGACGTAGAGAGAGTGAACATGTGTGGTTCCCACTGTGAAGCATGGAGAAGGACGTGTGATGGTGCACTGGTGCTTTGCTAGTAACACTGTTGATAATTCCATATTTGTTCTTTTAAAATTTCAACTTTTGACTGGTACTGGACACACACACAAACACACATTATGAGGACTTACCATCCTATTATATTATGAATACATTTAGACCTTTCTCATCCTTAAATAGGGTTCAACACACACACACACACACACACACACTAATATTCCAAGGCAGGTGCACCACAGAGAAAGAGAATAGATGGACAAAGAATAACGGTCTCTAGGCAACAGCTAATGGGGACATCAATAAACAATAAACAATAAACCTGACACTTAGCAACACATACAAAGACACACATGTACACACACTCCTCTTCAGTGCCAGCCCTGAGCAGTGGAGGCTAATGTTTTGGGGAACAGCCTGTCTTTCTTCATTTTGTCTCACTGTCAGTCCTCACAGAGAGAACAGACTGGCTCACCTCAGGCTCTCTTCTACTCTGTCTCTTCAGCCTAGCTCTCTCCTGCACTGCCTTAACATACAGTACACTCACACATGTGGACAGACGTACTGTACACCTGCTGGACACATGTGCGACAAAACACAAGCACATACACTTTTAACACATGTAATTACAATGTCATGGTCCTAGTGCAGGTTTTTACACAATTTTTAAACATTATGCAACATTATGCAATCTAGGAGAGTGCTTCCCTATTTTAAACATATATTACACAAATATATAGAAAAATATATGTGTGTGTGTGTGTGTGTGTGTGTGTGTGTGTGTGTGTGTCGATTAAGAGAGTTACAGTAGTTACCACTTTTTTTGCAAGCTAAGACATGAAGTCTCTGTGCTGCAATATATACTATATTTAATTCATTAAAACTTACTGTTTAAAACAAGTCATAATCGAATACTCTACAGCTAAAAGTGCTAATCTCCTTGATTAAGATATTGGAATACAGAGGATAGCCCCATAAATTGGGATAGGTGTGTAGTGACTGAGGACAGTTTCACTTGATGACCATGAAGATGGTCTTGGACTCAGCTGATGCAGGCAGTGCTTTTGTAATGTCTTGTCACTGAATCTGAGGATGGGTTCCCTGTTGGGTCTGGATCCTCTCACAGATTCTTTCTGTTGTTATCTCAGGGAGGTTTTCTTTGCCACCATCACTCTCCGTTTGCTCTGGTGGTTCAAATTTTTTTCCCCCATACATTTTCTAATTTATTTCCATTATTCCTTAAATCAGGTAAAGCTGATTTGCAACAATGACCATTGGTAACAGCGCTATACAAATAACATCTAATTGAATTGAATTGAAATCCCAGCCCTGCCAAGCTGCTACTGATAAACCTTTGACAGAACCCTCACCTAACTATTGATGGGACAATCATTGATTATGTGTCAGTGATTTCAAGCAATCAATTATGACAAATGGCAATAAATATTAATTGTAAAAATCTGTAAAACATGGCATTTTGCATTTGCCCTGGCAATGCTGTGTAGTGTAAACACAAAACGTCCAATGAACATGCCTGCTCACAACACGGTTGTGAAAAATTTTGGACGATGTATCTCAAGCTGACTTGTTATACAATTTTCTTATAAAAATGGCTGCTCCCGGACGTGGGTGTACTTTGGGTGTTTTACACATGTAATATACCAGCGGAACAAAACAGATGTGTTGTGTTTGTAACGTTAATTTACTCTGTACACTCACACATGTGGACAGATGTACACCTGCTGTATGCTTATGCGAGTAATCCTAGTTGATGTACATGTAATGTACTCTATGTGTAGTAATAGTGAACGGATCGATCTTATATTATGTTGTTGTTGTTCTTTCGGCTGCTCCCAGCAAGGCCTCGCCACAGCGGACCATTCGGTCCACACATACAAGCTTGGCACAGATTTTACGCCTGATTCCCTTCCTGATGCAACCCTCCCATTTTATCTAGGCACTGCATACAGTTGCTGGGGTTTGGGCACTGGCTGGGAATCAAACCCGGGCCTTCAGCATGGCAGGCGAAACAACTACCACTGAGAATTTCACACAAACAGAAAAAAAAATTTCTTCTTTGTCCAATTCTTTGTTTTTAGTTTTTGTTCTTGACTTTTTTTATATTCAATTAAATTAAATTTTATTTGTATAGCGCTTTTAACAGTTTACATTTTCGCAAAGCAGCTTTACACAATCAAAAGAATTATTTCATTTTGTATGAAATGTGAATGTGCATGAATCAAAATGATCAGATTGTCAGCGACAGTGGCAAGGAAAAACTCCCTGAGATGGCAATAGGAAGAAACCTTGAGAGAAACCAGACTCAACAGGGAACC
>JAQMYJ010000036.1:13007947-13021333 GCA_030014305.1 Clarias laeviceps | reverse complement strand
CCATCAATGGACGGAAATTGGACGTCCAAAAATGACATGGAAAAGACGTCACTACGACGTCACATTGCGCAGTGGGTTTGATTAACTTTCATTAGGCAGCATTATTCAGGTGCTTTAGATATACTGAATGCAAGAAAAACTGGCTGTTACTTGAAGAGCAGACCACTACACTAATGAATTGGTAACTTTAAAAGATTTCCATTCTCATAAAAAAAAAAAAAAAAATCCTATTATTACATAAGTGACGACTTCCAATATAGTTATAAGGATTATACTGCATATATTCCTACCTGCGAATCTGGAAGGTTAACTCTTAATTAAAGTCTTCTGAGGTCAGGGGTTCAAGTTCCCGATGCTGAGCCCTTGAGCAAGGTCCTTAACCCCTTGTGCTACATGGCGGTGTATCCTAACTGTATCCTAACTAACAGCACTCTGATCTAACTGGGATCAAGGAAGGAAGGAAGGAAGGAAGGAAGGAAGGAGGGAAAAGGGAAGGAAGGAAGGAAGGACATGTGACAAACAGAATATTAGTCAATTATTCTCTTACCATGTTCATCTTGTTCTCTTTCTTGCCTATCCCTTAATCTGACTTTTTATCCTCACTCACACTACCACAATCATTCAAATTTCCCTCCACTCTAGTTATACTGTACTGTACTGTACTGCATATATTATAATTTGCAAATAAGGTATTGAATACACAAATGTCTATTACATTCATGTAGCCTATGTTTGGTTAAATGATACAGCAAAAATATGGCATTATTGTAAGATAACTTCTGTAGACACTGCACTAGGCTGCTTAACAAAAAAAGCAAAAGGAGACTGAGTAAAAATAATGAAATAATAGTCTAACATGTATTTAGCTACAAGGTTTTAGCTACATAGAATTTCTCTAAATCTATTTTGCAGTCTGCAGATGGATATAGTGTAAACATTATAACAAGTGGGCATTATAGGATGATAAACTGTTCTTTGATTTTGTGAATGGAGACATGACTGGGCGTGAATAGGAGAGTGCTGCTGAATGGAGGTGTGAGTGGATAGAGGAGATGAAAGGCACAACAGGAGCATATACTGCCAGGGGCCACTGAAATCCACACAATTCATATGAAGGACAGCACGACTCATATAGTGGAAAAGTGTAGTGCAGGAATGGCAGGGCAAATTCATGATGAGTTGGCAAGAAGGATTAGCATTTGAAGGACGGGAATGATGAAAGATAGATGGGTGGTTATTTGCAGATGTTATCTTTACAATTACATGTGTGATTCACTATCACTAGACATCAATATTACTACAAATGCTACTCTCAGATTGCAATGATGTGGTCTGTAATGTGGAAAGCCCCAAAACATTTTTTTTACTACAGTACACACATCAATGGATGTCTCAGGTAAATCAAAATTCAATTATAGGTAAATAATGTATGATGGGGCAAAGTCTGAGTGGTGCAGAACAAAGACATGGGCCTGAACAGAATCAGCTGTTCTACTTCACTACACTATTATACTTGGCTAGAGAGAGATGAAGTCCCTTAAAATCTTGAAATCTTTTCCCATGGACTCCTAATTGTTAATTCACTTAAATACTTACACTGATATTATGTTAAAACTGGTGGTAGGTAATACTGTAGGAACATAAGCTGTTGTTAACGTTCATATTACAAGCCGATCTTTTAGTCAGGTCAGATTCACATGTTCACATAATTACAATTCAATTTTATCTGACTTTAATGAGTCTGTCCTCTGAAACATATTGATATGTTGGTCTTTGCTCGCGGCATCTGGGCTAAAACAAGTTATGAGTTTATGCAACCACATATTCATTTCAAACAGTTGATGCGATTTAAGCGAAAATATGCTTGGGATTTTGCTCTGGTGGATGGCAAGCAGTTAGTTGGCTGTATTCGGTCCAGAAGAATGAAGAAAGACAGACTTATATGAGATGCAGTCAGTCAGTAGATAGAAAGAAACCCCTCCTCTCCTTCAGTCTGTCCTGATCTGTACCAAAATAAAAATAAAGACAAAGTTTTGAATTTTTACAAAATTTGCGTGATCGCTTTCCTATCACTCGTTTGCGCGTCACATTTTTCATGTCACCATGTAGGTTTATTAACCTCATTATTGTCCTGATGTGTGTGAGTGAGATGGGGGATGGACTCCCACTGTCACTCACTCAGAAGGACAAGATGGGGAGGGAGGGGGCTAGTGGACATCACCTCAAGTTGACAGCGGGGAGCAGGAAAAAAGCTTTATACAGCTTTATAATACAGCTTTAAAAGCTTTATAATTAATAAAATCACTCTCATTACGAAACGGCACAGAATGAACCACAGATCATTCATGATACTGTGACTAGATACTGTCATAACACAAGTCATTATGGTCACATTTTAGAAAAAATTAGAAAAGTAGAAAAAAGATAAGCAGCTGATATCTCTTTATATAATATTATGCATGTGGTAAAATGTAGGTGAGTGTAAGTTATGGTTAACCGGCCTTGCTGTGTCGCTAACTTACATAACGCTGCATTTAATTTCATATCCAATGTTTCATGCCATAACATTAGCAAACTTAAGGCAAGGTTTTTTTCAGTATACTGAAGGGTGGTTTGCCCAGGGCACCATGCACACTACAGCCACTGCCAGAGGAGTTCAGGTTCAGGTACACACCACCAGACCGAAAATTACAGCAAAAGGCATAACAGAACTTAACACTGTGACGTCAGGCAAACCAGATACAACGTAAAGCCGGCAAGATAAACAAGTGATGCTTTGCTTCGGAAATACCACTAATAGTAATAATAATAACAATAATAATAATAATAATAATAATATTGCATGTATGCTATATTAAACTTTTACAAATTTCAAGTTTGTAAGTATATACTATAGAATGAGAAAATAATACTGTATATAAATGTTCAATTTAAACTGGTATATTTCTGTTTCATGGAGTTGGCAATCCTACTACAGTATACATTTATATATTATACCCTACTTATATAATACATTCACAGCACAAGGCAGAAGTAACACAAAAAAATCAGATTCTCAAAACATGTGGCCATGTGATATAAACGAGAACAGTCAGATGGTCGCGTAATCTGTAGACGGCTAGGAAAATTTGTTCAAATAGTTCACTTTATACTTGGGGAATTAATTCAAACACAAGTGGAAGGAACTGAGTAGTGCAGTTAAATATTTGCCCAAGAAATCAATTTGTGCATGTAGAGGCTTCAGAGGACAGGATTGTTGTTAAAGACAACCATGGACCGCTTGCATTTAGGAATGTGAACCATCAAGATGAACAAATCCAATCTAAGAATAAAAATGGTATTTGTTCAAAGAAATGTGTATATGAATGAAATGCATATTGTACTGTAGATGAACAAACTATATTGCAAAAAGTATTTGGTCGCCTGCCATCCCATGCATATGAACTTGCGTAACATCCAATTCTTAATCAATAGGGTTTAATATGATGTTGTCCCACCCTTTGCAGCATTTACAGCTTCAACTCTTCTTGGTAGGCTTTCCACAAGGGTTAGGAGTGTGTTTATGGGAATTTGTGATCATTCTTCTAGAAGCACATTTGTGAGGTGAGACACTGATGTTAAACAGAAGGAGTTCTTCCACACCAAACTTGCTCATCTATGTCTTTATGGACCTTGCTTTGTGCACTGGTGTGCAGTCATGTTGGAACTGGTGTGGGATTGTTTTTCAGATGTTGGGCTAGGCTAGTGATAATTTCATGTTTTCATGTGTGTGTGTGTGTGTGTGTGTGAGTAGCTGAGGTTGTTAGAGCACCTTACAAAGCTGGAAATATCTGACTATCCCACGGAAAATGCTTGTATGTCTGGGTGACCATGGAATGTCTGTCACCATGACCTCCATCTTGAAATTGAACGATTAATGAATCATTCTTCTTGAATTTCACCCACAGGAAATTGACATATTTTTAGACGGCAGACTTCTTAATCAATCACTGACAATGCTGCTACACCTGACACTCTTCTGCAATATCATCTGCTATGTAATTGTCCTTGCTGGGTTAAAAATCACTAATGCTCACAAAATGGTTCCTTTCGATTAACGGATGTAGTAGACAAGCCTGATAAATTGTGCACTGGTTACAGTCAGCAATTGTAGACCTACTGTACAGTTGTAGTCAGAAGTTTATATACTGTACAGACATGATGAAGATGAATATCATAGCATTATTGGGCTTTCAATAAATAGTTTAAGCTGGACATTTTTAATGCTTTTTAAACATGTTTAATATAACACAACACTAAGAATTTTCTAAAATTAATCCATGGTGAAAATTAGATATACAGGGTCAAAAACCTTTTGACATATTTGTGGTGTAATATTTGACCCTTCTTTGCTGAATTGGTAGGGTTTAATTAAATGTGTTAGAACTTTTGTCAAGTTTGAAGATAACAATTTTGGAGCAGGGGCTTCTTCCTTGGTTAGACTTTCATTTCATCAACTTCTGAATACATAAATGTTGCTTGACTGTTGCACACTGGTGTTTCAGTAGTTTCCAGTTCATGGCAGTGTCTTGATGCTTCAGGACCATCCAAACTAATTTGCTTTCACCAGGGGGTGACAGTTTTTTTTTTTTTTTTACAGACCATGGCAAAGTGACTACAAGTTATTAGAAGGTGAAGTCACTTTGCGAAGGTCTGAAAGAAGAGCCAAACTGTCACCCTATGGTGAAAGAAAATTAGGAAGTCTTTTTGAAATGGATCCATGATTCATTTCTGACTTATGTACATCCAGTATCCTCTTTCTCAGATCACGGAGATCGATGGACTTTCCCATTGCACTGTTGGTCAATCCGATGAGTGCAATCACACACAGCATTTTTATTTTGGCACAGGGAAGCTACTGTACCAGCTGTAATCAATCATGATCACTAACATGAAGTTAAGAGGCTTTCAATTTGGGCCAGTCAAATTAAAAGACATTTTGTGATTTTCAGCACCACTGAATTTCTATTCTAAATGGGTGCATGTATATTTTGACCCTTTGTTGATATTAAAAACCCCAAATAAATGCAACCTTGTTCTCCAAATTCTATGGGTTTTCTGCTATTAAAGATGTATGTTGCACAATCATTCTTCTTCTTCAAAAAAAAATACTGGTTAAATGAAATCAATGAAAGCCCAATTTTGCCATGACATTCATATTCATGATGAGTTTATGTTAACTTCTGACCTCAGCTGTATGTGGTATAATGTATGTGCATAACCTAGGTCAAATAAATAGCTATTTTCAATGGCCTTCGGTTTGCCCTGGGGACATTATGACTCCTGGAGACTTGCGAACAGTCAGTTCATCCCTTGATGAAGAGAGAGCCCTGGAAGTATTGAAAATGGTGACAGAGGGGAAAAGAGGGTCACCTGTGACCAGCGATAATAAATAGAGATACTGTCACAAAGGAAATTGATTTGAAAGGGCTCATCCTCTAATGATTTTTCTCCTGTTCTCTTTTTTGAAATACAGGTTACTTTGCACTCAACAACACCCAAAACCCTTCTGCCCCCCACCCCACAACACTTACTCACACCCTCACACAGACACACGCACAAACACATAGACAAACTACAGGCAAGTAAAAGTTGGGGAAAAACACAAACTGCACTGCATACAGTTTTAACAAAGGACATAATTAAGTAAAATTATAATAGTGCTGATAGAAAACCCTTTATACATGAATAGAACAGAATTTATAATACTATAAATAACAATATTTGTAATATCAATGAATATCATCAAGGCTGTGATGTAATTACAGGCATGCCGAAATTCAGTACACCAGCATTGTTGCAAGTGTGATATTACATTTATTAATAAATAAACATATAAATGTATAATATTTTTACATTTATATTTTATTGGTCAGGGATCAAGTCCTGCCTCAGGTCTGTGCGCATGGAGTTTTAATGTTCTCTCCGTGCTTGGTGGCTTTCCTCTGGGTGCTCTGGTTTCCTCCCACACATTAGGCTAATTGGGAATCACCAAGGATTTTAATATTTGGTTATAATTCAAAACAAACTTTAATTTAGCTCCTACCACACATGACACTGTGCAGCCTGCCAATGTATGAATAGTTTAAAGCATGAGCTGCATGTAGCAGTATTGTAGAACTGCAACATTTTACCACCTCAAATGTGTATATATATTATATATTATATATATAAATAAAAATTAACAAATCTATCCAGATGCAATACATGAAGTGTCCCAAAAAAGAATCTATTTTTTTTTTCAAATGTGCCTGTGTTTTCAAATGTGCCTGTGAAAGTTATCTGTTCTTAACTTAACTGATGCCACATGATTGGCTATAGCACGCTATGACTATTTAAGTATAATGAAAAAAAAAGTTTTTTTTAACTAAGCTCTCATCTTGCGCATAACTTCTCTCTGTCTGTTCTTTTCAAAAACGTGAGCAAAAGCAGTGTGTCCTTGCAAAAGCAGTGTGTACATGTGTGTATGATTCCATGTCTCACTACAGAATACAGTCAAATACGTTTGCCATGTTTTAATAAAACTTGCCATGTTTCTGTAGGGAAACATGGCAGCAAATATATGAATATGTGTCCATGGTCCCATAAGGACATGGAAAATGTAACCAGATAAACAGTAGCAAACGCAAACGTGTCCAACACAAAACATGTGTTTCTTATGTCTCTTGTACATCAACTGAACAAGCATCTCTTGGTTGTTGTAGGGTTATCTCTGTTTTCAATATTACTATAAAATCATGGCTTCCGAATGCAAAACCATTGATAGTTTTGAAATAAGAATTATAAAATAGGACTCCAAAGTAATAATATAAAGACCTAATGTATAGTGTATCTTTGTTGTTCACTCATGACTGGAACATGAGTACTAATGATAACTGATTCTAAACAAGGCTAGAGTAACGCAGCAGTTTTAATAACTTAATGGATGTAACTTAGAAGGATAAGGGTGATTGTCTGTTATGTACACATATGTACAATGCAAGAGGTGAGCAATATGGTGATTATGTGTAAGGTTTAGCTTCCCACCTATATTCTATCAATCTACTAGATAGAGAGATGCTTATAGCTGAATGGAAGAACACTGCATGGGAGACCATAAGCACATGGTAACAGCCACTCTAATCTCGATTTTAACAGTCTTCATTTCCCCAAGATTGGCTGGATACCGTGGTGCTGAGTGGAACGAAGCTGATTCATGGAGTTAATTTGAGTGCTGTAGTTGGGTTGATTGGATGTAAATCCTCCTTTGTCGCACTGAAAAAGCATCTTGCAAAATACTGCTGGCTGAGAATCAGGGTCTAAACTGATTCTACTGTGCTAAGCTGTTCGTAGAAAAAAAAAGAATGGGCCTGCACCCACAGAAGCATAAGGAACATACATACTGTAAATGTGGAGCCAAAGCATCACTGGAACTTCAGCAGGAAGGGAAATATGTTTGGTTGACTTAATGACTATTTCAAGTGGACTTGTCTTAGAGATTTGCTCAGAGCCACTGGGACTGGTCTAAAACTCACTTCTAATTTCAGTGAGACAAAAATACTGTTACAGAGTGACTCATTTTCTGTAAATGAAAATTACACCTGTCACATTCACTCATAAGGTTTGGTTTAGCAGAACTATTCCAGCATCTGATTGACTGGTGTTTGGTTTTTTCTGTGTTCTAAGGATTACTAATGCTACTTTGGGAAAGAAAAAAATGAACCTCTTCATCTTTATATCCTCTAAGCCTTAGACAATCCTACATAGGCCTCATATTCATATGTAATGCTATTGGAGACAGCTGGATATCTGAGTCAATTATCATCACTGAATTCCTCATACCATCAAAATCTAGAGGACTTAGAGCGAGAAAGAAAAACAGAGGACCTGTTCAGAAAACACACTTCTGTTAATAATGCAGTGTTCTTTCTAGCATACTCAGGTAGCGATCCGAGACATACAGTACTTTCATTCTGTATTTCCATGTGCATTGTTACAATATGGAGTTTATATTTATATTTTGTGCTTCGTTTGTGTCTCTGCTGGTGCAATCGGTTGGTTCCATTCCTGCAATCTGTTACTACAATCGGTTGCTTCCTGGAATCGGTTGGTTGTTCTACCCGTGTTGATCCCACCTCCTACCTGACGACTGGTTAACGAGGAGACCCAGCGGCCTACTTAAGCGCTTCAGACTACGGTGCTGCAGACTAGTGATGGGAAATTTGGATCATTTTAGTGACTTTGAATCTTTGAATCTTCTACATCAAAATGAACAAATCTTTTTTTGAAACATCGTTAATGAAAGACCCATCACTACTGCAGACCAGGCCTGTGTTTCCTGCTCTGCTTGTATTCTGATTGTTGTGGAATACTGAATATATACTACATTTTTTTTGACTGTACTCTAATTTCACCCTTTTGATGTTGATTGATATTGATAGGCTTTTCCATGTTTTTTTGTATATGATTCTGCATATAATGGTTTAATAGAAAGTCAATGCCATTTTTTATACTTTGTTTTCTCCTGGTTGTGGTTAGTAAAAGAGTAAGGGTAGTGTGTTGTTTTTTGGTTTCTTTTTTTTTTTTTTTTTTGCAGCATTAGGGATTCTACTTCGGGACTAGCAAGAGGAAATTTTGCTTAGTATTTTGTCCTTGTCTGAAATTCCCAGTCACCTTTTGGGGTTTTACTTATTCACTTTTGTAAATAAACACTAAGCAAGCGCACTATTGGTCTCACCCCCTTTTGATTTATTTTTCCAGTTTTTCTCTTCTTTTCGTTCCCGATACAGCACAACCTAGACCAGGGCATAACAGCATGTAGAGCCATATCTTGAGGCTGGGAGGCATGGTTGGATAAATTTTTAATCCTAAATCAAAGGTTCAATCAACATGACTCAAAGTACACAGCTTGATGTTTTACCAGGAATAATAAATTCCACTACAGAAGACCTTGTACATATGTCAAAATAGTACACTGAGACTGCAATAAAATAAGTTCCTCAGGGTTCTAGTTTACAATATTTATAGTATTTATGGCAACATTGAACACCATTGAAGCCTCTCTGATGCTTTTTAATTAAATGACAACCAACAGATCAGTGACAGATGCCAATGTGTTTCCTTTCACTCTCTCAGGAGGGAAAAAAGTAATCCAGCTGTCAAGATTACGTTAACAAGCCAGGATTTTGTCAAACAGCTGTGTCTCTGTGTCTGTGCATAGCTACGGTTACATGGGCAATGTTTCTTCTATCCAAAAATCATTCTAATTAGAGAGTCCAACTTTTTACATGGTAACTTTTTACTGATCCTATAAAATCTGCATTTACATGCTCAAAGCATTTTACTTTCTTGACATGCACATAGTGGTTCCACATGCTGTGCAGCTGGAAATACAGCAGAATAAAAAGAAAATGAATAATAAGAAGAAATTTTTACTTTGAGAAATTCAATGCATTCGATAGAATTCAAAGAAGATGGTCAAGATGATCCCACATCGTGTCATGAGAACAAATATTTGCTTTTCTGCTGTTCTTTCTAATAAAGCAGAGTATCTTACAATCACATACTCTGCTCCTGCAAATTTTAAACAAGAGATCTTCAAAGAATGCTAACATTCTTAATGCCCCTTTCTTCTGTTCCCTGAATCTCAGCACCAAATTTTACCTTCATTCCAGTTAAAAAATTCCTATCAACCTGGATCAGGTTGGATCAGACCAGTCTGTTCCAGTTGAGGTGGAACAGACTGGTGAGACGTTAGGCATTTGTATTCTGACAGGGCTATGATTCCAATAATTCCTTAAATATTAGGGTCTGTGTAAATGCAGCATATGAAAGATGATATTTAGTTAAAGTATTGTAATAAATAAATAAATAATAAATCAATTATGTACCAGTAAATAGGTGACAGCATCATGGCCACCTAATGCTCAACCATTCCCGTGGGGACCAAAGTCCAGCCCATTACCCAGTGCACCGACTGTAGCCCAGCAAGCAAAGAGTCCAAGGCCGTCCCCCAGCCTTCAAACTCCCAAGATCCCAATCCGATCAAGGACCCATGGGATACACCAGACAAATCTGCTGTTCCACAGAGACCTGGCCCCGCAACCCACAGCACCCAAAGGATCTGCTGTCAACGTCCTGGTGAAACAACCAGAGCACAGCCCCAGAGGCCCCATGGAGCCATGCCCAGAGGGGGAAGAACTACCTTGTGGCATAAGGACACTTAAAACCTAGGTAGTTCTAATGTTAATGGCTTAATGGTTAATTTTATGGCTGATCGGTGAACATTGCAAAAGACTTGTAACGGCCAGATGATGGAGTACAGTACTTTTAGGCACATTTAGTTTTATACATAACAGCCAATTTACTAATATTGCACTTTATGACACCTATGTGGTACAAACAGTTTAGCACATTCGACCCAAAGAGTCTTCTGGCATTAGTTATCATAGATTATGCTATCAAGTAGTTACTTGCTCTCTTCTTCTCCGCTATGCTCCTTCTCGCTCAGGTTTTTTGCAGTCTTTTCCTGTTTCATAACGCGTCATGGCTCTAAATTTCTTTTTTCTATTATTACCTTTTTTATTACTTTCACTCCGCTTCTGTCTACCTCTCTCTCTCTCTCTCTCTCTCTCTCTCAGTCTCTGACACTGAAGGGTAGCTTGCTGATAGTGATCTCCTCGAGGTCAGGCTAATAAAAGCATTGTTTGAATTAGGGAGAATATTCTATAAAGCGCCCCTTACGTCCTGCCTGCTCCTCAAAGCTGACAAAGCCTTTATTGAGCCACATAAAAAGCCACTATGTGCATATCACAGGTGTTGAAAAACGCACAGCAAACAGTTTACATACAGAGAAAGGGAGAGAATGAATGCTGAACGAATACTGAATGCAAAAATAAGAACATTAGAATCACAAAAAGGTGTAGTTATAGGGGGCAAAAGAGGTACTGTATGTTCTCCGAAGGCATACGCTCCCCACATCTGTAAACATAAAAAATTTATGTGAATGGTGGTGATAAATAATGTCAGCGCATTAAGATGTTTAACTGCAGGCTATAATTTCTCTATGTCTTTCTGAGTGTGCCGTGCTTCAGACTGCACATAATTGGTCTTATAATAGCTCCTGTGTGTGAGTGTGTTACAAAAGAACCTGACAAATCGGAGGTAGGTCACTGCAATAACTGAAAAATATAGTTCTCTGAGTTGAAAATGACTAGGAGTATCGCTTAGCAAATAGAGAAAAATATCTCGATCCAAACCAAAAAGTTGATCTATATCTAAACAAACAGCCACATGCCCACACATTTAGTTTTTTCTTTTAGGGTTAGGGTTAGATTATAGGAGAAATATAAAAGGATGGCAAAGGTTGAGAAGTAGAAGAAAAAGAAAAAAAAAAAAACAATTCTGACAAAATTTCTGAAACTTTATCAGTCATGAAAAAGCATGTATTTCATCACCTCTACTATAACCCCAGGAATAACTCTTCAGTGGTGTTTCTCCTTCCTATTTTGTAAGTAATAAAGAAGGCATTTTCCATTGAAGCACATTGACCACTCTCAATGCCTTTTGTTGCCTTAATCCCATCCATTCCACCCTGTAATCTGTGAAACATGCTGGCCAACTGGCAGCATGGGCTAGAATCCAAGCAAGCACTGAAAGAAAAGAAAAAAAATCAAACTGAGTAAACGCAGACTATGAAGCAACAACTACTGGACCCAGGAGGACATGTTGGTGTTTTTCATGTTGTGACCAGATGACACCAATCTGTACTGCCTCCTCCATTCTGCAGCACAGAGTTGATGGCAATCTGCCCACAGTCCTGAATTATAAGATGTACTGGGCGGCATGGCTTTGGTTGGGAACCTATAGTATGACAAAATGGCCCTGAACTGCACTGCACTGATGTCACCATGAGGAAGGAGCTCCATCTGCAGTGTGTTCCTGCAGAAGAGATGAGATGAATTGAGTGGACATGTGGGAGACTGGGACTAAAGGATAGTGCTGTTTAGAGACCACATTACCCATAATGGTAGAAGTGGGAGACATCGTCATTAAGCTGTGGTCTTACAAAGCTAGTGCAGGAAGTAGTAATCCCCTGCAACATTACAGAAACCGGCAGTGAGAAGCTTCTTATCTGCTCCCTTGTGAGAGACGAAAGCTGTCATTTAATATGATGTGCGGGTTTCTGCTGTTTGCAAAAGGAAAAAGCAACACTGCTCTAATTTAATTAGACTGTACTGTACGTTCAGAGACACATATCATGATTGTGTGTTGAAGGAAGTGAGAGAGAGAGAGAGAGTGAGAGTGAGAGAGAGTGAGAGAGAGTCTGACAGACAGAGAAAGACAAAGAGAGAGATGCAGGAAGCTGCTAAATGAATCTTTTCATGTACACATTAACAATAATCTGTACTGTTCATATGTTCATAGAAGAGTGCCAGATGGAAAGTGTGTTCTCCCTGCTCCCACATGCTTCTCCACCGAGGGCACTGAGATCAGCCTGCCGTGTTAAATAAGAGCAAGCTTCCATTGCCACCATTATTCCACTAAGTCAGTAGATCAGGTAGCATACATAGAGTAAAAGCGAATACAATCCAACTATCCTTTGCCAACAATACAACAAATCACCAGAAGATCTATGTCGAACATTCAAATTCAGAAGAGAGCAGGCTGCACTTCTATAGCTATTTAACGTCTACAGAAATGTGGGGACTACACTATATTCACATAATCCTGCCTCTCTTCCTTTTCTCAGCAGCGAATTCTGATGAATGCCACTGCTTTACTCTGCTTCCCAACATGCAGAAGGTGTCACTTCTAATTACCCAGCCCGCATAGTATGGCACCTCCACCTCAACAAGAACCCCACTCGCAGTCCCTGCCGAGAGCTTGTACGCTCAGCCTGTTCCATCCGTGTGACTAAATACGTCCCTCCTGTGCTAATCAGAGCACTCATTACACCATTGGGGTGCCATAAAACTCGAACACAGTTAAGATGTGGACCAAAGTTCATCAGTTTTAGTCACACAGCAAACATGTTATAGAGTTTTATTGATTATACACTGTTTAAAGAACTGGGGGTGGGAAACTATTAAGTTAACATGAATGAGTTTACAAACTATAAAAATAAAACATTAGATACTGCTGGCAAAAGAATTTTGATTTTTTAAGTAATGAAAACCCTATATTTAGTTTTTATGGCTATTCTGGTTGGTTCTGTTGAAAAAAACATTCTGTACAGTATATGTTCATGTTATCTGAGCCACATACACACTGTGTGTAACAGAAATCCAAGCACATACACTACCGTTCAAAAGTTTGGGGTCACTTTCTAACTCCATGATCGTTCCTGATTTTTATTTCTTTCTACAT